>VIAA01000017.1:1042500-1522807 GCA_015776775.1 Magallana hongkongensis
CCTTGTACAGAGGCACTTAATAAATAATAACCATTTTTTATTTACGCCAGTCATCAAAAAAATATTATATGAGGATAATTGTCCATTTAGAATTTTTACTTCAAATCTTGAAATAACTCTTTGCGAACTGGACACATTTCATCACGATTGAGCAACACGATAATATTGCATCTCGACATAATTCTATCAAAACTGACAGAAGGTTAGAATTACCGGAAAACTTTCGATCACGATTTAAGCACTTACGATCAAAGCCATACAACTTTCGAAAGATATACACAATAGGATACTCCGAAATAAATGGACAGCACTCGAATAGGACAATGCCTCCTCCGAATTGAATACGAATTCACTAAGTCAAAATTTATAAAAGTGAAAGAAAAAGTCGATCAGTCCGTTTTTACAGATCTCGATTTTGATCGAAAAAAGTGGTCAATATCGGTTTTAATCAGACGGTAACCGTCGCTATCGATATAGACCGGAAAATAATTTTCAATATCGATATAGTTCGGATGATAATCGACAGTATCTAAATGGACTAGAAAATAATCGTCGGCGTTGATATAGATCGGAAAATAATTGTCAATCTCAATCTCAATATGAAGATAATCGTAAGGATTGATCTCAATCGAAAGACAATGGTAGATGTGGCTCTCGATGCTGTTGTAAATGTACTTGTTGTAACTGCAAAACGGGAAAAAAAGATAGTGATATTGATTATTACATTCAATGCTTTTTTAAGAAGAAGGTACAGTTTTTATTAATATTGGCCCTAAAATTCAAAGGTTGTTTAAATCTCATGAAAATACACATATACTATGTGTTTATATGAAATGCGAAGTAATAAACTTTTATCTTATTTAAAAGAATGATTATGACTTCAACATTTTGGCACATTTCTAAGATTTTCTCAAAAATGGTGAAAAAGGCACATTTTCTCATAGTCTTTTTAAAGAGGAAAATGTGTCCGCAGACGTCGCACACAACAAAATTAATATATTTTATGTGTTTTAACATGATAAAGTTAAAATGTGAGTTTCATCGTTGGCGACGGCTGCAAACATAGTTTTCTATTCAAATAAATGTCTTCTGCTCAGTTCTTTGGAAATTACGGGTAGATGCATTGTTTGTGACGTCACAATTACAGTAGTGAAATTATAATCAGTTAACTATTTATAGAGTCTAAGTTTATGGGTATTTTTGTATAAATTGATGTTACATTTCCATTTTTGGTAATAATTTTAAAAGGGCAAAATATGACTGTACTTATTTCTTTAACCTTAAAAGTAGTATAATTTCACCATACATGTAATTCATCTGTGATGCATGGTTTTACCTAACGCCTATCTCTCGTATGTCGAAAAATAGAAAGATCTGAAAAATCTAAACAAGCAAAGATTTATTGATTGTTTGTTTCTAAGAATGCTACCATCTTATAACTGTGTACCAGTTTTCAATTCGTCAGGTTAAATGGCACTGTAACTAATATGTACATGCATAAATACTTGACAAAATTTTAACAATTGAATATTATATTTGCATGTCAATTGTGTTTTCTTATTTGACCAAGTACACAGCGTTGTGAATGAAGAACAAACAGTTATAATGTTATATTAACTATGCTAGAAAATGTATCGTTTCATTATAAAGTTACTTACACAAAATTACCAGCATAGATAAATTGGACCCAAAACAAAATTTGACCTTTTTCATTCCATCACTTGAGCTATTATTTCACGTGTTTTATAAAATGTATTTTCACAATTTTAATCCTTAAAATTGTATAAAGAGAAACTTAGTGATCAAATTTATGAACAAATTGAAATACATGCAAGTAAACGAATTATTGCTGAACGTTTTCCCTATATGTCGCAAAACTGTCCAAAAAGCAAATATTAAGTGGAGAAGCATGACAAGGTGGACTTATGTTGGAAATCAGAGAGGGTCAGTACAATGCCGTGTGAAAAAATCCTTAACAACGGTTCTTTTTGTTTAATTTGGTTTGGTGTTTGTTGTTGCTTTTTACTTTATCAACATTAAGCTGCCTCCTGTAATAACCATTACTAGAAAAAAAACAAAGAACTGTAATTTTAATAATAATGGCGAATAATGGCCATGGCTACACTACAATTTTGGATTACAGTATAAATTTCAATAATTTACTGGTTACATTTGTAACCAAGGTTACCGACCCATGAAAATAGGGCGATTATGGCAACCCAAATGGCAAATACATGTAATAGAAAATTTTCAGCAGTTTACAATTATTTACTGGCTACATTTATAACCAAGGTTACCGACCCATGTAAAAAGGGCGATGATGGCAACCCAAATGGCTAATACATGTAAATGGAAATGCACATGAAAATTTCAAATATGCAAATTAATGAATCAGAAATATGGGAATATACATATGAAACTGTTAAAGAACATACTGGCAAATCAAACATATCAAATTTGACACAAATAAGCAAACTGAAAATTAGAGTTGTAGCGAGCCCTGGGAACAGATGCTCACTAAATATAGCCCTATTTAAGTTCAGCTAAAGTTTGCACTAATTAGAGAAACATCAATATTTAACCTTTATACAGTCATAAAACGATATAAATCCCTGCTGGAGGTCAGCACAAACCATAGAAAAGGAATCATGGAAGTCACAACATTCGGGTTGCTGTTGTCAGTCTGCTGGTTCGTGATCTTTTTGGAAACAAGCTGGCTGGATCAACCTCATTGTAGTGCACCAAGACGACATCGTTTGATATCGGTTATTGGAAGTGGCAAAAACTGAAAATATAATTAATAAACAGCAGAAATACCGTCCCAGAAATACATTGACAAATTAACATTCACAATCATATCTAGTGGGAATAATCATGTCTATGTATAGTCTCTTTTACATTTATATCAGTTGCAGTAGTAAAAAACGGTGTGGGCGGGTGAGTAAATTTAACAATAAAGAATTAAAATAAACAGATTTCAAACTGGATATGCGATTTCTCGTCAGCTTCACTCCGTCGATGGAAAGGAAAAGGAAGTGCAGTGGGGTTGGCTAATTTACGAAGTAGCTACTGGGGTATGCTAATCACCCCAAAAAACCCAAACAATGGTCTCTCTAATAAAGCGATTTAATTCTTTAACAATTAAATCGAATTATTTTCATTGTCTCTTCTGTGCCTTGCAAGAGAGATAATCTTACATAGAATGCGTTTTTTTAGGATAACGTTGGTCCTACAAAACACCAGTGACCAGGCTGTGTGAATATATATTATACCTTGTGTTAGTTAATGATTGCATTTATTAACAGTTCTTGGGAAGAGAATTGACAGCCATATCATGTTCTTAGCAGTCTGGTCCTGGTTCTTCCTCCGTCCAGTTCCTGTCTTTAAGATTCTTGTAATTAATATTCCTGTTGCTACCGATCGTTTCCTTTGCTTTATGGATTTTGTTTACAGGTTTTGATTTCTCAAATTCGGATTGTTAAAAAGATAAGTGTCATGATTAAAATTCTTCTCAACACAATAAGTATTAATAAATGAATTATTAATGACTTGCCGTTCGATATTTTTACATCAAAGCTCTTTTATAGCGGTTTTCAGGGGACCATAGAAACAATTTCGTTATAGCCATAATTCGTTATACGGCGATAACGAATTCGTAAAACTACTCGAAATAACATACTTTTCTTCAATTAAAAAATATGTACAATAAACGAGTTTTAGTATTTTATGCATCATAAAGTTTCATGTATATTCCATGAAATCTATAACGGAAAATATTCGTAATATTAATGATAAAATACGCTAAAATGTTGCCAGTTGAGGTGTCAAAATTTCTTTGTGATAGTCGTAAATTTGCATTAACCGTGTTTTTTTATATACTGCTATTTCCTATAGGTTTAAATTATATAAAAAAAAAAACTTGCCGGGACATGCATAATAATTCGTTTAAGCTGTAAATTCGTTCTACATGTACCCGTGCTCGTTTTCAAGTTTTTCTGTACTTTATCATAGAATTAGGCTTAAACAGAAATGGACTAAGAGGAAAACAGAGGAAATGTTGTACTAGATTTTTTTCCAGATTTTATTTCCCCATGAAACATTTTTGACAGTGCTATAATATTAAAAAATAAGGTTTAATTTGTTAGTCAGTACAATTTTGCATATTTTGTTTGTGTTCTAACTCATTTATTTATTGAGATAATCGTATGTCACGCAATACAAAATATTTGATTTTTCTAAACGAAAAAAAAACCTTTAATCTGAAAATTTTGAGCATTTTCATACATAAATTTTATGCTACAGTGTAACAGATGAAGGTCAAAATAAGTAGTTTAACACTGTAATGTTTTTAAAAGTATTAAAATTGTTAAATTTTTCGGTAAATCAGATAAAAAATGGGTGTAAATTTGAAAACATAGATGAGATATTGGATTGGAATATTTTTAAAAATTCCTAATGAAAATTTGATGCTTTTCACTATTTAGTGTTTCTGCCATTCATAAACTATATTTCATTTTAAGCAGTTTAATTATATGTAATATTATCACAATTTAGAAAGTATTTTTATAACTCATATTAGTAAGAGGTTCTTTCTTAATTTTTCAAAAATACTCAAAGGCCATTAACTCCAAAAGTATATATACTTTATGATTTTATGTTAACATCAGTGGTATTTTTCTTTCTGAATAAACGTAATCCGTAAACCCTTATGTTGGATATTTCACTCATCATATTAACAATTTTGGCAGCAATTTTAATAACTGTCTTTATATTTCGCTTGTTCTTAGAGCAGACTAAGTCTTAATTTGTTTAATTTAGTCAACAGCATACAGGTCTGAAAGTCTGCTTTAAGTATCAAATAAAAAGTTCCATTTGATAAAGATAGAAGTCAGACAACATTTAAAAGAATATTCTGAATATTAAATATTTCTGACAAGCCTTACATTCCAAATAATAAAATGTTATGGCAGTATTTCTATAACTTCAAAGAAATGCATTTACTAAGGGGAGAGCTAAAACAATTGTAGCATATATGTTTTTGAAAAGATGTTCTATAGTATAAATGCAAATATATACCATTTCCCTTGTTATCAATATTAAACATCATAATATGTGATAGAGAATTGCCTGATAAATTTAATTCGAATATTTTGTTATTTTTTTCTATTTGAAAGAAAAAACTGGTTTTAAAATTATAGAGGAAACATCCTTTTACTATATTACCTTGTATTAAGAAAAAAAATGACACCGCTACCTAGGACACATTTTTAATACGTCTTAACAGGGATGATGTTACATGTATATACATCAAACTGATTTTTCAAAGATTGAGATCAATTACAACAACAATAAATAAAGCTAAATCAGAAAATATAATATACAACATGATTAGCACTACTAATGCAAGAGGTCCATGGAAAATATTGTTCACATGAATATCAATAGCCACAATGCAATCAGATTTATAGAGTTAGAGATATTTCCTGTACAATGTAATAAAATAGATTATATTTTTTCTTCCGATATTCTCATGTTAAACATGGAGTCTCTTTTGTAACAGGATTATCTAATACACATATCACATATTTAGTATTGCAATTCTCGTTCTCAAGAACAAATGTTCATATCTATTTTAATAAACACAAAGAATAAGTCCATTGCTTAAACAACTTTTATCTATAGCACTTTCGCCCTACTTGGCTCTTCAGTAGATTTAAACAAAGTATACAATAATACTATGATGTCAATCTCGTGACGTTAGGTAGTCAACGTTATACAAACAGAAACAAAGTGTTGAAGACGTGATTATGACATCAAAGCATAGTGACCTTAAAACTAATATACAGTGCATAATAAGAGTCCATATAATTATAATGATAAAAGTGCAGTGTCTCTTGACATAATTATATACATGTATGTACAGTTGAAGAGATATTATATGTAGATGTTAAATACATAATATTAAGAATTTAACTTTGGTTTAAGCAGTTTAACAAAATGATTTTCCATAGCTTTACGCAATTGCTCATTGTTTTCTTTCACTTTATAAAAAGGGAATCGAAATGCCCACTGCCTGGTGTGTTCCTCATATATGGGTCTCTAATTTGCTGCTTGTAATACATAATATATATATATATATATATATATATATATATATATATATATATATATATATATATATATATATATATATATATATATATAAACCTACATCAAATTCTGAGCCTCTGTTCTGGCCTAAAATTGTCCAAGGGCCAAGGTCTAAGCGATAAAGTATCAACAATATGTCAAGATGCTTCCATATAAGTAATACCATGTATTTAATCATTCGTTTTAGTTTTTTAAAACAAAAAAAATAAATTGTTTATATTTGTAAACATATGACCCCAACTCCTCCATTGTGGTCCCACTCTACCCAAGACGATCACGATTTTGAGAACCTTTAACATACGCAATCCTTGGATCTGCATAATTTGTGAATGCTTTCGCTAACGAGACAGCTTTTCTATTTGTTTTCTTTAAAAAAAATAAGAAAAATTCTCAATATATTTATATGTTAAATTTCGACCCCCATCCCCATTGTGACTTCATCCTACATCCGGAGATCATGATTTAAACAGAAAACTTCTTCACTAACTGAGAATGTTTCCACACAAGTTAAAGCTTTCCAGACCAATTGATTTTCGAAAAGATTTATATAGAATTTTTTCTATACATTCATATGAACAATATTGACAATCCCCCCCCCTTGTGGTCCCAATCTACTCCCATAAATTAAACAAACTTGAATTTACACTACCCGAGGATGATGCTTTTACATCAGTCACAGCTTTTTACGCCAATTAGCTATTTAAAAGAAGACTTTTCTCTATATACACGTATTACTATGAAGAACGTTGATTTTCAATTTTGACACCACCCTACCCCCGGAGTTCATGATTCAAAAAAATGAAATTTACTACCTGATGATGCTTACACAAAAGGTTTAGGTTTTCTGGCCAATTGAATATTGAGAAGATTTTTAAAAAATACCAACAAATCAAATAGTCTTCACCATCTCTCCTGGAAACAGGGATTGACCGTGCCAGGTTTGATTTAAACTGACCGAGTGGTTCTTGAGAAGAAGTCACAAATGCAAAAGTCAGACAAAAAATAGATCAGAAAAGCTCACTCGAGCTTTCAGCTCAGATGATCTAAAAAAAATATCAAACTCAAACAAACTCAAACAAAGCTCATTACAAGTGTGTATGCTACAGGAAGTAAAAAAGAAATACACATTCGACTCAATGCGAACAATATTTGTTAAAACAGAGGTAAAACGGCCACATGGAATTAATTAAAACCTGGGTAATACTACCAACAAAGTTGCTAGCAAAACGTATATTTTCAAACTAATACGCAAAGTTGTTGTGTGATGCAACAATCAAGTAAGAAATAGACAACAAATAAGCTTTTACAAACAACGTAATTAAACGTTTTGCTTAATTTGTTCAGTGCTTTCTGCTTTCAGCTAGAATATCTTATTACACTTAAAACCAATTTCAAAATAATTCTCGAATAAGCGATGCTCCTTTTATGGTTAGAAACTGAGTCTCCTTTTTTATTGAGATGCTTCTTCATTTTAATTGTCAGATTCTGACGACATTTCAGGTGATGTTGAAGGCGATGATAACGACAAATCGTCCTTAAACTTAACTTCCTCGCCTTGGTTCTCTTTGAAAAGTTCAAGAGCAGTATGAATTCGGTAACAGCTAGAAATATTTTCACCTTCTTTGACATTTGAGGCTGCGTTATCGCTTTCGCTAGAAGGAGACGCGTTTAAGCTTTCGTTATCATCCTCATTTTTATATTTTTGCTCACCAGCATCATCATCATTATCATCATCATCATCATACACTGTGACTTTATTGCCGTATACCATACCCAAGACATATACGCAGGTTTGTTGCGCATCCTTCGATCTGGTAAAAACAAGCGATCCACTATCACCCTCTTCAGAAAAGTTTCCTTGAATTCCCTTTACAAGAAAAACATGCCCCCTATTTTTATCGTCAAATAACTTATCATAATATTCGGAACTAATAATTCTTCCCTTTGTCACGTCCGTGGCGGCTCCTATTTTATGAACGATACCCACATTTGTTACACTTTCTGAAAATAGTCGTGCATTGGTTATTTTCCTGTCTTCATTTTGAAAGGTTTCATTGCATTTTTCTGAGAACGACTTGTCAATTTCAATCGCAGCAAAATCACAAGATTTTTCTCTTGTTGTATACAAACAGGCTCCTATATCTTCAAATTTTTCGGTGTATGCACGTTCGCCTACCTCGGGAAATAAATGGTGACAAGTCAATGCATATTTCTTTTTTTCGTCGTCAGCTTTTGTGACAATTCCGCCCAGTGTACCTGCGTGAAATTTTTGTTCATTTGGTATCTTCGCTTGAATTTCATCGCCTTGCATGAGATGCAATAGTTTGTCTTTAAGTTTTCCAGTTTCTATTTCCATTTTATATTTGGTAAAAAAGGAAGGGTTCATCTTTGTCAAGTCATCCCGCAATCTTTTTACATCAGTCTCATTTACAAAAACTTTGAATGAGGAATTCCACCAAATTCCAAAAGAGTGTACCCCGGGGTTTCTGTAAACAATTGTACTAAGATTAAATGACATCATAACTAATAAGGAAATAATATTGACAGAGGAGGTTGTATGTATATAACATCTATAAAGTGCATATACATTAAATGCAATTGATATATAAACATTCTAATATAAACAGGTGTGTTGAAGGCACGGGAAGTTTTATTTATAACAAAACATTCTTAAAAAATACTTAAATTGAGCAAAATGATGTAGCTGGCTTTAAAAATATAAATAACATATGCAATAAAGTCATCAGGTTTTAATCTGACCGCTGAATACAGGTACGAATGTATGACTGTTTTATTCAAGAATTTTTTTTTCTATTTAGGAATAAGTTTAAGTTAGAGTTTATTGATAATTTAAGTTTAAGTGTTGTAACGATTGTAAATAAACTGTTTTCAAGCATGGTTTTCATTGATTGCCGATCAACTAGTAGGTAATATGTGCATATCATCCCATAGCTGCATATATATATATATATATATATATTCAAAGAAAGTGGAAGGAACCGTCTGTTGATATTAAGTTTAACGTTAACTTTTGATTTAAAAAATGTCTGAAAAAAGTTACCTGAATAGAAAGTCTATTATATTGTCTGGAACAATGGAACTTGCATCAGCGCTGCGTAAAACATGAGAAACATCGCTGTCTTTGATAGTGCAAGATTCCAGTTGTTTTTGGATAGCCTCTATTTCAGCATAAAGCCCCGATGCAAGTTTGCTTGAACCTTTAGTTTCGAGGACTTTCAACAATTCTTGAAGCAACAAATGTAGCGGTTCCTCCAAACAAGAGGTAATTGTTTCTTTTATTTGCTCTTTGTTCCTCTCCACGATGATAATGGAATCATCTGTCTTGTCTATTTTATCACAAAATGTATCGGATTTTATGAGTATCTTATGGCAGGTATTTTCTCGATCCAAATCACTTTTCTTAAAACGTGAGAAATCAATTGATAAGGCACAGATCATTAGATCGTTATCAAAGAACATGTTGAAATAATTTCAAAGTAAGAGAACCGGTCATTTGTGTTTTTATATGCTATATTTGCTCCTCTCGAAGAAGAGATATTTACATGTTTAAAGATATAAGAATAAATATGTTTAAAATTAAAGCGAACATATTTGAATTTTTCTTTACGAAATAATAGTTTATGAACAGAATTAAAATATCTATAAAGTATAAGGCAGATATGATAATTAATTTCATTCTTAACATTGTTAAGTGTACATGTATATAAGTAACAATTTGCAAAGAGGTGTATTTGATCTGAAAAACTGAAAAACAACGAATTATCAACGGAAACGGGAAAAGAATCGAATATACATGTTTGGCAAAAATAATATCAATTTGTCACTCACCTTTATATTTGATTCGGAGAAAAAATCATTTGCAAAGCAAACAAGTGGTTTTACTTTCCAGATGTGTTTGCCTTTTGGCATTCTTTTTTTCTCTACATATAAAGATTTAATTACAATTGACACAGCAATTTAAAAAAAAAATAACCAAGAACATTTTGATTTATATAAAAGGTACTGTCTTTTACAAAATCAAAGATCTTTTAAATCAAAAAGTCTTCATGACAGTTGTCATGGACATATTTTGATTTAAAAGTATCACTGATTTTGAAAAGAACAGAACACTACCTGCACTTTTCGTTAATAGGTGGAGATCGTCATCCGTAAAACTTCCAACAATCACAATTTCGATGAAGACGTTTTTAAACATTTTGTCTAACTTAACTTCCCCATTTGTACACTTCTCTGTACGAGATTTGCAATCTCTGATTAGATTGTAAATATAATGAAAGCGTGGAAAATGTCTCATTGTGAAATATAGAGAATGAGTTGATGTCTTTGGGGCTGCCTCTGAAATTGTAAAATAAACATCTATTATTTTTCTACTCATTCGTGAATGCAAAACTTATGTTTTTAACATATTTTTATGTTGTTTTTTTTTCGATTTACTTCTTTACCTGAGGTTATTCCTAACATGTGTTTTGGTTTACATTTTTCGCGAAAAATAGTTGACAGCTATTGAATGAAAACATATAAAAATGTTAATATCATGCATTTTTTAAGTATGAACTTGTTTTCATATTCATATAGATTATTAAAAAGGATCAGTCAAAACCACGTGGTTAAAACAGAACGTTTCAAAGTTGACATGAATTCATAAAGTAGCATTATTTCCCTTTTATCTCAGACCACCGCCATATCAGTTGTTATTTCTATTTTTCTACTCATTGCTATACATCCCATATATAAGCCCGATAGCATTATTCATGCTTCACCAGGTACATGTATTTCATTCATCTGAACACGTTACATTTGACATAGGCTGGTAAAACGCGTTTTGGAGAAAGGAAATATGACAACCACTGCACTGTTAAGGAATATAAAAATAAACCGACAAAACAAGAATGACTGAAATCTAGGCACAAATTTTCCAAAATTCTTCGATGATGGTAGAACGTTTTCCTGTGTCTGTTATAACACCGCACATGCTCAAACCACTTATTGTGGGAGATCAAGCACTGCCAATGACCCGCATGGATTTTAGAAACGGAGTGTTTTTGATGAAACCGATAAAAACGATGTTACGTTGTTACTTTCTTGGATTAACTATCATTTATTAACTGTGTTGGATGTAGGGGCGCCGGGTCTTCAAAAAGATGAAATCGTTATGCATTCTGTATGAACGACACACGTGTTCGATGTGCATGCAAAGTAAGGCAGCACAGCACTATATGTGCAAAATAATGCAAATAACTCGGATATTATTTCAAAGAATACATCTATTTTTTGTTTTAGAGATTGTATTATTTTTATTCTTAATGCAAAGATGTTACCATACTGTGTAGTTCATGCATTAAGAAGTCCGTGCAACCTGAATGCTTTAATCTACGAAAGCCGAGAAGGATCATTCGAGATTCGAGATTCGAAATTCGAGATTCAATATCTAAATTAACCAATCAAATCATGGATCTGAAACCTGTATCCTAGCAACACCAAACTGTTCTAAATAAAGATCATTCGTACATGCTCTTTCCTACAAATAAATGCTATGTTCACTTCTCCCTACCTAACTAAATAATTATTTGTATTTACCTTTACACAGGATATCTTAGTAGACTAGTAATAATGCAGTGTGCTTCGCGGATCTAAGTGATTTTGTTTGCCCTGATGCATTTCCACCTGATGCGTTAGAACCCTGGGGTATTTCACCACCAGTAATAGTTTAAAACCCGGGTTTATTCACCCCATTTGTGTAAAAATGCGGTTATGGTAGAGAACTTCATAAGCGTAGCTAATTTTTCTGTAGGGGGTCCTAGGCCAATTTTTAAAAAAAATTACTATGTTAATTTAATAAGCTCCAATTTTCCCGAGGAGGGGGTCCAGATCCCCTGACCCCTCCTTTCTAGATCCCCGCATGAAGATTAGTACATGTATCTAAATAATCTAAATATAAATAATCTGTCCTGTTTCACTTATAAATATAAGCATTACTTATCGTTTTTATGTATGCATATAGTGATACACTAGTACTATGATTATAAACAAATCATTGAGATATTATCACATCATACGGAATTATTAATAAATACAATTTTTTTTCCTTTTCCTCAGTAAACAACTTTTTATGAGTCTTACTTTTGGAATTGTTTTCAATATAGAAGGATACCTACTCTCTACAATTAAAGGTAGGGATGATAGGGTGCCAATTTGTTCACATTGCCGATTTCTTGTGCAGAAAACAGTAAAACTTTTTAAAAATTTGATTGTGCATGAATATTCTAAAATTAATTGTTGTACATGTATTTTGTTATAATTCATTTATTGATATATCAACAAGAAAGAATAAAAGCATATGTTTCACAGCAAAGTTAAGTTTCTCTGTAGTTTCCTACCCCCCCCCCCCCCCCCCCGCACCAAAATTGACAATAATTACATATAAGTCATACAAATGTTTACTTTTTTGTAAGTAAATCTCTAAAGATGTAAATAAGCACTGCAAACAAAGTTATGTGTATTTAATATACTACTTCATTACACTTAGCCAGATAAAATGTAATCAGGATGAAGCTACAAGGGGTGAGTGGTGAAAATTTATTTATTTGTCGCCATACACACAGAACACCAAATAAAGAAACTGTGAGTGGTGTGTGGAATGCATAAAAGATGGCGGCAAATTATCTCAAATAATCAATGCAAAAACCAACAAATAGGCTGTTATTTGTTACCTATCCTGCAAAAACATTGATAAAAATTGTTATCGTCCCATAACATAGCCGATTAAGTTAATGTGTACATATGGTCAACGTACATGTAATTCTAATATACAAGAAGGCGGACGTATCAGGCGGGGATCCAGAAAATTAAATTTCAAAACTGATCGGTTGAATTACATTAAATGCTTTGAAAATTGTTTTAAACTATCGCACGGGTCAAAATGCATGATAGAAGCTATGTACAGTGTAATTGGAAACTTTCATTTTATATCAATATATAGTATTACCTATTATAACAAATGAGAGTATAGCACAACTGCCACAAGCAATACATGTCCTTTACCGGCACCACCTCCCTCCCCATAAAAATGAAACAATTGTCGTTTTATTTGCTAAAATGTGTGTGGTTCAAGATTTTTCTAAAGGACATACCCGATTAGAATTGAAAAAAGAGTCGTACGTTTAAAACTAATTATGTCAAAATTTTTAGATTCATTTGGTTATATTATGGTCCATTTGGGTAAATAGATGCACCAGCGCAGCTCTAATTTATATATAATCAGGCCATAAATTCAAAATATTTTCAAAAATTAATAGCTTTAAATCCAGTGGATGAGAAAAAGGAAAGCAAATCGAACTCGATGAGTGCTAATACCTGTGTTGAATGAATGGTACAGTAGGATATGCGCAAAAAAGTCCCGTCTACTCTTCCTACCCTATATTCATTGGAATATTAAATCCGATTATAAGAGTCAAATTAAAAATCAAGTACGGATATGTACCTGTTTATCAAAAGTAAAACTACTCATAATTTATCTACAGTGCATCGTTATGGAGCTACACAGAAAGTTTTATATTAATTTGCCGAGCCAAATAAAAAAAACCTGGAAAACGAAGAGAAAACAAAGTGGGGACAGAAGAACTGGCAAACTAATTAGGACTATAAAGCCCCCCCCCCCCCCTCTTGAAATGTATATACTGAAAACAGATTATTGGAGTACAACATCCGCACACAATTTAAAGAACAGAGAGAGAGTGAGAGAGAGTCGATGTAAAATTAAAGCTTGCTAGTTGGTCTGCGCTATCCTAGCTACCTCCTCTCTTTTCTCCTTTTAGAGGCTTAATCATTGTCTATATATGCTTGTAACAAATTAAATTAATTTCAAATTCTAAATCAAAACTGAATTTGACACTACAAAACTCTCTGTCTGTCTGTCTGTCTGTCTGTCTGTCTCTCTCTCTCTCTCTCTCTCTCTCTCTCATCACCTAGCATTTCCTTTTCCGTGAGGGGGTTTGGGGTATTTGTGATGTCTTACATTAGCTAGCGAAAATGATAAAAAAAACATGAAATATTCCTATTCGTATCTGGATTGTTGTCGTTGAGGTTGTAAATCATTATATTTTCTATGGTTTAAAACTTTATGATAACCTATATTTTGACATGTCGATTATTTCATTGAATTTCGTTTCATAGCTAAAATCACACTCATTTTTTATTATTTCGATTAAACAGATCTTTCTTCGCGAGCCGATTTTTACACAGATGGGGCGAATACACAACGGGTTAAAATGGTTCGGGGGAAAATACATACAGGACAAACAAAATCACATAGATTTGCAAAGCCCACAGTGTTATCACTAATTTAATTGTTTATCCTGAATGGGGTCAATTTATCAATGTTAATTTAACCATTTTATAACCACAATATAAGGTCTATTAAGACATTTATTTGTAGGAAAGAGCATGCACGAATGATCTTTATTTAGAACAGTTTGATGTTGCTAGGATACAGGTTTCAGATCCATGATTTGATTGGTTAATTTAGATATTGAATCTCGAATTTCGAATCTCGAATCTCGTATTTTGAATCTCGAATGATCCTTCTCGGCTTTCGTATTAATCGGAAACCAAACGACCATAACTTTTTTGACCGGTATATATAACTCAGTGGCAGTTTAAGAGTGATCGAAACTAATATGCAACCAAATGCTTTTATAAATTCATGTCAGCTTTTATAAGCATCTGAAGTCACTTAAATTGTAACAGATATGTTCTCGTTGTTTTTTCTTTGTAAAATGCACTTTATATATTTTTAACTAACCTTTCCTGTTTCTGCTGGAATTTGTGATCCTCTAGGTTGTTTCTGTGATTGTGTGTAACCTTTCATATAAAGAATAGTCTCTAGTGTAACATTTTAAACTGAATCTGTACATTGTAGGATTTTTTCTTATACAAAAAAACCCATAACTCTTATTTTTTATTTTTATTCAAAGCTAAAGAGAGAGTAATAAATAAATTGTAGAAGCTTATAAGAGTAATAAGAATAATTGTAGGAATAAAATATTAGAAGTTGGTAAAGGATGTTTGTCTTCGTACATAAAAAATTGTTTGTTTATCCAAAAAAAAAAAAGAAAAAAAACACAACAAATCAAAAACTTAAATACTTTTAAAAATAAGGAGTCTTTTCATCATACAACACACTTCTTAAAGTGAAAAATTCATGAACTTGTTATTCAACCAGGCAGACCATATTTGCAAAAAATAGCATCAGTTTAATTAAGTTTGACCCTCTTGTTTCTAAAGGTAATTTAAAGTCATTATCTTCTTCCTTCACTTAAAAGATGATACAAATAGATGAATATTTAACTACATGTATCTCTCGTTATGTAGACATCTATTTAGGATAAAAACCTTTAATATTCAATGAAATGATAAATATCACAGCGAATCAGATTATATTACTTAATAATAATAAATATTTAAGCTTAAATTAATATTATTTAGCCTCATTTTCTTAAATTATGAAGGTATATTGATTGTTGTCTATGCTTGCAATATTGAAATATTTCTGATTTTTACATATTATAAAGACTTTATAAGAGGATAACAATTGACAGAGTACATTGACAATTGAGTGAGAGAGAAAATCCGGTTACATTATTTTTGGGCACAGATCTATTTACAGAATGAGCGCATTAAAGAGCCAACCAAAGTCAATGTGATTATTTGTCTGATTATTTGTTCACAACTGATAAAAGTGCAAATTCTTTGATGACATAATGTATAGCAAATTCCAATGAAAATTCACACGTATTTGTATTATCGTATCTGAGTTTATCCTGTGATATTGTGGAAACATAAATTAAACAGTCTCGGTGATTTAGCGTGAATGCAATGAGCATCAGATTATTTTCTGAATTTTTTGAGCAATTTTTGTTGATTATTAATAAGCGAAGTTTGATTGAGAAATAATAAAAACAAATTGGTAATCTTCCAGGACCACTAATGTTAAAAATATGTAAAAAAAAAAAAAAAAAGAAGAAGACAGAACTCTTCTGAATTATCGGTATTAATTGAAAAAAAAATTAGAGTCTATGAATTTGATATAGTAGTATAGATAGATGTATTTGATAATGTAATAAGCTTCTAGTTAGCTGGACTGCAATTAGCATTAAACAGTTAAGTAAGATAACATCTTATCAACAAATAAAATGATTCAAGCCTCTGTTTTGATATCTCGCCTTTTCTGTCCCAACCTATGCTTTCATATCGTCTGGGCTTTTTTGACAACTGAAAAACATAAAAAGCTAAATAATATCAAAGCGGTTATTATATTAGAACTCTTCATGGGTATCTCACAGAAATCGAGTCTCTTCTTTTTCGAAATACAATTCTATCATTGAGTAAAACTTTGCTGGAAATTGACAACTGATATTTTCAGATTGATATTCACCCCAGTAAAAGGCGTTGATAAATTTGGAAGCTTTGAAACTTCGATATCTAGAAAAAAGAAAGCAAATATCGATCATCTTTTAACATTATCATTCACTATTTTAAAAAAATATATAGGCGTACTTACATTAGATACGTCATTTAAAGATAGTCTATTATATTAATCATAATGTTTGCCATAAATAGTTTAATAGGTATATCTTTTTTTTGTTAATTTTTTTTTAATCACTGTCGAACAAAAATAATACATGTACTTAATGGCTTAATCATTGGTAAAATAATCGTTAGGGCCATTGCAAAACAAAATCAACACCTTAGGCTGGACAGGTTATTAAATCGAAGATTTCCTTCTATATTTTCATTTGTTTTGCACAGTTTTGCACCCTTTCTTTTTTATGACTTAAATTATAGCAAATATTTTGGATAGTAATTTAAAAAGTTGAAAAACTCATGTTCTAAAACATTGAAAATAAATGTTACCTCGGAATCAAGTCGAACTTTGAAGCTGTCATGCCATGGTATTACGTGACAGTTAAAAATAAAAAAAAAACATTTTTTACTTAACAAAAAATCACTACCCCGAAGTTCATTTGTATGTATGATACTAAAATTCGATCGGCAATGAGTTCCTGTTAATGAGGTATACTGCTAGAATCATAGTGTTAATCGCATAAAATAAATACTGTCATGTTTTAGCGGAAACCTCCTCGACTTCTTCAATTTCATCGAAAATACTTTTTTTAAATGCACAACAACAAAGCCCTTGAATTTAGTAGCACTTTTCAAGTAGTTTAGGTCATATGCTTTTGATATTTGTCAAATTCAACTTTCATAATATTCGGGGTAGTGTTAAACATTTGCCTTTTTTGAACACACTGACAGAGAAAAGGCCGGTCAAGCCACATAAATGTATATCTGCTTACCTTATAACACTAGCTAATTACACAAAAATATCCATGCCCGTATTATCCTAATTATATCCAAAGTGGCATACATCTAAATCTTGTGTATTATTTCGGCTTTGTTTACACTGAATTCCGATGATTTGGCTCCCGACATTGATCTTCTCTATTAAACAAGCTTGTGACGTCATCAATTATTATTATACGTAATATAGAGAAATCGAAAATGTATTCAGTTAGAAGAGTTTCTAGTGACATTTTACGCCTGTAGTTTTTATAATTTAAACCAGAGATAAAGTAAAAATTGACATGTTTCTGATTAAAATATGACATCATGCTGCTTATTGTGACGTCATATCGATCAGAGGAATTTCTACTCAATCGATCGATGAGAGTTGCCTTACGATACCCGTGTTATTTTCTGGTTATTAAAGACTTGTCCGAGGAAATGCTCTTAGAAACAAGTTTTGAATCACCATCAAACTCATCTGCTTCTATATTTACTCATATCTAAATAAAGAAAATGAACCTTACCTCTTTGTTCCTGTTCAACCATGTGGACAAGCTTATATATGCACTGTGTTTATAAAGAAAAAATACAGTCGATCTTATTTTTTGAACAATACTTTGTTTGACTGGGATATTCTATCGAGAAAGTAATATTCGCTTATTATATTCATTGACAATATCATCTTTGAATAGAGATTAGGTTGTTTATTTTCAGCGCTGTAAATATTGCTTTAGAGAAACATTTAAAAAAAAAAAAAAACTTAAATTTATGATTATTACACTTTCATGTTAAATAGGGCCTGTTTGGTAACAGTTGAAATTGACTTCCCTAGGAAAACCATTGTCAAGTAAACCGACGCAGGGGTGTCAATTTCAACTGTTACCCTCAAACAGGCACTATTTATAAAATGCTCATTCTTTGTATGAGTACAGCAGTTAAAACTGACATCTGATGCGTCATGAAATTACCTCATAATCAGTCTGAGGCATTTCTTTTGGCTTTACTCGCCGAAGCTCTGGAAAAAAGTTAAAGTACCTATTTATGTTATGTTATAATTTTTGATGATTTAAGATGAACCTGACGTAACTCATTTGCAAAGCCTTGGAAAATTTAACAAAAAAGTTACTATGGATAATCGTAAATTATTTTACATGCTATCCAGTAAGTTTTTCCGATTATCAGATTTTATTTGATGGCACATAAAAAAATCTTGTCAAAAATATTAATACAACAAAACGTACGTTTAAAAATAGTTGTACTTTTTTGTAAATGGACCCTTTCGATAAGGAAATAACATTTTTGGCACCTGTAGTGTACTCCGTAGATTCCAAACTCCAATTTTTTTTTTTTATAAGAGATACTTTTTATCACTTTATTTTTACAGGAAAACACATCCAAAACTATTTTGATTCAGATCATACATCACATGTGCTTCACCAAATTATTCAATCATAACTCTCTTTTTTAGATAGATCAATGTAGATCTTAAAGATAAAGAATGAATAATATTAAAAACAGTTTACCTTTTTGAACCTGCATTTGTTTTCTCCGTGACAATTCATCGTACTACAAAATGCCGATAACATAAAATCTGATACATTTGTCTAATAATCACTAAGAATGATAAATACATGTTGGCACATTTTCGCCCTTCATATTTTTATTTACAAATGGTAAGAAAACCAACAAATATCACCAAAAACTGATCATTTATGAAGAGAAGATCTCGACATGACCTCTGATATTATAACCTGATATTTACCTCACTTAAAGGTCTTTGACTTTGTGGAAGCAACGGAAGGCCCGCCTGTGTAACACGCCTCTCTGAAAAAGGCATGTTCTACCATTTGTATTAATTGCTGAATTAAATTGCTATAGAAACGTTTAAAGGCGTATGTTTTAAAAGCCTATAGTAGAACACAGTTGTACTAGCATATCTGCATTGGCTTTTTTATTATTTATTTATTTTATCATGTCGTTGGGGTGGTTTATTATTTAATAGGAGAAATATTAACAGAAAATCTAGTACAGTTCAATTTATATTTTGCCCAGTTTAAACGATTTTTTATAAAAGTCCTAAAAATTGAAACGATTTTTTTATTACATAAAAATATCTAAAAATTATGAATCTTTATATATTTACCTGATTAAACTTTCACAATAGTAATAATGACGTCATAAAATATGAATTTCATATAATTCTCTTAAAATTTAGCAGAAGACACCGAGTCTTTGGTAATATGTTTAATAGCAAACTACTTCAACAGCCTTCACCCACCATGCAATTAACATCATAACTTTTTTTATGTAATATCAAATAAAATATATTAATTTCGTTGTGGGTGACGGCTGCGGACATATTTTCCTCCTAAAATCTATAAGAAGATGTGCCATTTTGTTATCATTTTTGACGACATCTTATGAATATGGCATAATGTAGAAGACATTATTCTTTTAACCAAAAAATAAAAGTGCAGAACTTGGTACACACACGTGTTAAAGATGTTATATTGTGTATTTTCCAAACTTTTGAACTTTGGAGCATTTGTTGACAGAAAATGTAACTCCTTTTTTGTAGGTTTGCAGATTTAAACTATCGATCACTAGTTAAAACTTATATAGTTCTCGAAAATTATGCCCCTTGAAAGCCAACTTATCTAATATTTATGTATTTAATGTTTAGACGATGATACTTTTTATGTAGATTTCTACAGCCTTTACTTGTCAGTTTTTTCTATTTATAGATCAAAAAGGAAATCTATCAGGGAAACATTACAATGCTAAAGAAAACCCCACAGTTATGCAATATTAACATTGCCTGTCGTGTACTTCTCAGATCTTTATCATGTATAAATAGTAATTAAGGTCTTCTGTTTCAAACTTTTTTTTTCTTCTTTCTGATTACTCTCTCCCCCTTTTTTGTCGGCAGATTGTACCAGAGATGACTATATAGATTTTCTTGAAATTTTCAAGGAAGATAGAGATTGATAATCCTCAAGTCTTTTTGATTTTTTTTTTTCAAAATTCATTTCCGGTCGTCCATTTCCTGTCCCGAGACAAAAACAAATGTATGGTCTCCACGATATCTCAAGAACGAAAAAAACTTAAAGTAACAAACATTATTGGATTATAGACCTGTGTATGAAGATGCATTTTAATTGTTCTGTTTGAATATTCGTAACTGCCGGTCGTCACAGGAAGTCTTCAAAAATTGATTTATTTTTTTTCATTTTTGTTTTTGGACAGAAAATTGAAATTTCAGCACAAACAAATGCATATCTCATGTACGTTATTATGAAAATCAAATCTTACTCTCTAATAAGCTTATATTTCACAATTTTTTTCTTTCATCTCAGAAACTGTAAGTCATCAAAATCGAAACTTTTATAGATGATACACATCTATTTGAATATGTTTTTAATAGGTGAGTGTTGTTTTGTCAACTGCCATTTCTGTAAATTTCAGAAGAATATTTAAATCAGTAAAAATGTTTCCAAAGTTTGGCAAAACCAGAAAAAGAAACTGGCTTCTAAATTGTTTATTGTATACTAATTAAGAGAGAGCACACCAGACCAACAACTACTTATTCAAACATGCTGAATATGTGAGGAATCACTTTTCGGAAAGTGCTACGACTAAAGTTCGTATGCATAAGATCGAACAGCAACAGACTGGCCGAAAAAATACTTTATATTTCGGCGATATTTGTTTGGATTAAATACACAGTTACCTCAGAAATTCTACTTAAGGAATTACATGTCCACAACAAAATAAAAATAAACGTATCTTTTGTCAACATAGTAAGTGGCACACTCTTTTTTGAAAAAAAAAACCCTAAAAAATCCATCGTAAATGATACAGATACTTTCAAAAAGATTTTTTAGAATCTACCCAGTCCCTAACTGAGGATGCTTTTACACAAATTTTAGCTTTTCTGACCAATATGTTTTTTGAGAAGACGATTTCTAAATATTTAAATATTCTTATGTAAAAATTCAACACTCCATTTATGCTACACCAATGATCACAATTTGAACAAACTTGAATCTACCGTACCTTAAGATGCTTCTACACAAGTTACAGCTATTTTTTTGGCCATTCGGTTTTTGAGAAAGTTTTAAAAGATTTACTCTATTTCTAAGTAAAAATTCGACCCACATTGTGGCCTCACCCTACCTCCGGGGATCATGATTTGAAAAACTTGTAATCAACACTAGCTGAGAATGCTTCCCCGTAAGTTTCAGCTTTTCTGGCTTATAGGTTACTGAGAAATGTTTTTTAAATATTTCCTCTTTATGTTTTTAATGCAAAAAATTCGATCCCCAATTGTGGCGCCACTCAACCTTATGTGTTTATGATTTTCACAACTTACATATGCTGAGGATGCTGCAACATTAATTTAATTTTAGCTTTCCTTCGCAAATGTTTATTGTGAAGAAGAAATTTGAATATTTCCTAAAATATTCAATAATTCCTAATTATCTTCCTTTAAAAAAAGGTGTGGTCCTTTATTGTCGCAACTTTGAATTCCCTTTGCCCAAGGGTGCTTTGTTTCAAATTGGTTAAAATTGGTCCAGTTGTTCTTGAAAAGATTTTGAAAATGTGAAAAGTTTACAGACAGGCGGACTGACGAACGACAGACAAAAATGTGATCAGAAAAGTGCACCTGAGATTTCAATTCAGGTGAGCTAAAAAACACAACCGGGCGCAGTTTCCCACAAGAAAAACAGGAAAGGGAGATACTAATCGCTTACGTATCAAGATAACTAAGAACAGCTGAAAGGAATATGAAAAACTTTCCCTAAAACTTAAACTATTTGCCCTTTAATGGTCAATTAGTGAGACAATAGTGTTGACCTGCATAGCTCAAAGTTAAACATTTATATCGACAGAGTGAAAAAACGAGAAGATGCACCGCTGGATTTAGTTTTAGACTATTTCCTTCTGGTATGGTTAATGCTAACGCAAATGCGTTGATCAAAAGACCCCTTTTTACTGAAGTTTATATGGCTAGAGAACAAAAGCTTACCTTCTTTGACACGCAATTTTTCTGATCTTTCAATTAAATGTCCGCACTACCAAATATGAAAAAAATAATACAGAAATGAAGAACTTCTTTCTGGTTAATAACAAGATCAAGAAAAGTTGAATATTGTTATGCATAATATACGTCAGTAAAGTTAAATTTCATTACATATTTCGCGAACAAAATCGTTAATATTATGAACACATGTGTGCATACCTTCGCCCATTACCCTTTTCTTTATGAATTGTGAAAAAATGAACAAAGGTCACAAAAGTTGACCATTTACGAAGAGAGAATATTTAACTAATAATGCCACATCAAATTTACCTCACTCCAAGGTCTTGGATTTCGTGCAAAACTCTGCAAAGTCTCTGTAAATAATAACAACATTTCTTTTTAAAAAGTGTTTTTATATAATTGTTTATATTTTAGCAATAAAACATACATTATCAATCATATGTTTTAAAATTCTGCAGTAGAACGCAATTATTATTACAAGTCTTTTTGAAATGAAGTGCAGACCTGCCTGCAGATTTTGACACTGTTGTGTCTTTTTTAAAGCTCCGATAATAGCATGCTATTCCCAATAAAGGCGTTTTTTTCTAGTTAGATTAGCACTCGACTTCACAGTTGCTTTTTAAAAACTGGGTAAGTGGAAATTCCCTCGGACGTATGATGCCTCCTAAATCTTTCACAGGATTTTGGAAGAACCAAAGTGTATGTTGCTTAAGTGTAGAAAACACAATGTCTAGCTAAAATAAATGTTTTTCAATAGATTTTGAGAAAAAAAACTTATCTTTCATCAAAATAGGAAGACTGTTTTGTTTTCTTCACTGAAACACGCTTATAAAAGTCGCTAAAATATAGATGTGCCAAATTTATGAAAAGGGTACTCATGGAGTCACCCGGTATTTGTGAAGTTTCTTTGCAAATATTCGAAGAGATGTACAGTGTAAATTCTAAATTGTTAAAACGGTGACACCCGGACCAATACAAGGGCTTCAAGAGAGGATCAAAACTAAAAAATTATGTAGAAAAAATGTAGTGAAAATCGCAAGAAATACAATGCAACAAATACTTAGTTGACTTTGTAAGCATCCTCAAAGCTTCATATCAAAGTCGCAGTCACCTTTTGCCACGTTTTTTTATAATTATTTTTAGTTTATTTTACAATTATAAGAATAATAAGATTGGTCAGTTGGCGAATCTTAGATCTATCCATGGGCATCATAATTTGAACAAACTTGAATCTATCGTACCTGAGGATGCTTTTACACAAGTTTCAGCTTTTCTGGTTGATCAGTTTCTGAGAAAAAGACTTTTATAGAATTTTCTCTATGTATTCTGATGTAAAAATACAACCCCTTCCCCCATTGTGGGCCCACCCTACCCCTAGGGAACATGATTTGAACAGACCTGAATCTACTCAAGCTTTCTAGCCAAAAAAATGAGAATAGTTTAGAAAAATATCATCTAATCAGTAATTTTGATTATCCCCCTTGAAAGACGTTTTACTTTAAGTAACCTAAATTCCTTCATAATGATTTATGTCAAGTTTGGTTAAAATTATCCCAATGGTTCTGGAGAAAACGACGAAAATGTTAAAAAAAGAATAAGACGACGGAGGGACTGACGGAAGGACGGACAGACAGACGAACGCCGGACAAAAAAGTAATCAAAAAATTTAACTTAAGCTTTCAGCTCAGGTGAGCTACAACGCTAGTGGATGCATATTTATTTGCCTATTTTAAACCATAGTTGTCAGATATAAAGTATTAGCCCAAAGAATATTTTGCCCATCACTTTCCGCCATCAATACTACTTTATTAAAATGATAGACTCGAATTTTTGGGCTTTGATACCGAAAAATCGGAGGAGTACTGTCTTTTGTGTTATATATTTGAAATATCAGTGGTACTTGAAGATTACCCATTTGCTTTTATTTTTTTGCTATGCTAATAATAATCAACAACAATTTCTAGAAAACATTCTGGAAATCATCTGGATTTTTTGGATTTTACAATCTTGTGCATAACATTCAGGCAAAATCACGGGAGGCTCTTTAGTTTATTTTTCCACAATATCACATTTGCATTGGTAAACTATAATACAAATACGTTTAAATATTCGTTGAATATTTGCTTTATACGGTGTTTATCAAAGACAAAACGGGAAATAATTCTAACTCAGTGGATTTAATATGAAAAATCCCGAGAGTTACGAATGTCATCATGGTGTGTAAATTTGAAGCGAGTAATAATCGTTAAGTTGTTGAAAAAGTGTTGAATTCTTCAATAATATAAATTAAAATTTTAGATGAAATATAATTACAGCCTCAAAATTGTTTGTTATGAATTATTTGTCTGTTATTTTCAATGCAGCTTTATTAATTTTCTCCAAAATCGTTTTGGAGCGATTCTACAACATTTACTACATTATGGATATATGGGAGACGTTTTAACTGTGGGAAAGGCCTGCCCCGAGACACAGTTAGATTATTCTAACTAAGCAGAGTGTAGTGAAATCATTAGCATTATTGTAGGCTCGCACGGGTCAAAGTCTAGTGGCATTAATTAGTCTAACCGCATTCCTCGGCACCCGTTCTTGAAAAATTTTTCTATCGAAACAAAAATCGTATCAAATTAATCCATTTTATTTATTAAGTTTTTCATTTCAATTAACCATACATTGCCGATCAAAGGTATCAGTCTGTAATGCATGACGAAATCGTCCTGTCAACCCGCGTAATTGGTTACCTCGTTCTGGAAAGTTCTATTCGAATGTTTGTGCTTTGCAAGCGTCTATCCATCAGAACAAAAACCGAGCATTCAAGAAACGAATTTACTTATTTTGTTTGTTCAACATTTGCCCAATCTTAATTTATATGTATACCCAAAATAAGTTTCCAGTAAATATATTCACTCTTTACGCAATTATTCAATTTTATTCATTCAAGCATATATTCTGATATAAATACCCACCGAACTGGATCCATAAAAGGATGTCTACCACTTTACTCTCATTTTTACGTTATTTCTGGCTGATTTACGAAAATGAAAGTAGGTTTTTGGGAGTTGATTTTAATCAACTCTCCTATGCAGTTACTCTGACAAACCGAAAGTGAAACAGTGTTTGGACCAAAGCACAAATCATCGCCGCTGACAAGAATTAGTTCTTGAGAATAATAGATAAATCCGAAATAATGTATGCTAAAGCATTTTTTTTCAGGAAACATATTTATAAATACCTTGAAAATAGTCAGATTTTAAATGGTACGAACAATTTATAGATATTTTTTGTAGTTGTATGTATTCTTACGCCAGAGTTCAATATAGTCTCGTTGAACTCGACGCTCGGCTGTCTCCGTAAATCTCTGACGAGCAGAGAGACTCTCTTGCTTGTCGGAGATTAACGGCGAGATCCGAGCGTTTGGTTGAACGAGACGAGAGTTCAATATTGCTTGGATCCATAAATTTTCCAGAAATATTTCTATCACTGATACATAGTTTGATTGAATTTATTCTATCTTTAAATATTACTTAACATGATTCATATGGGGTTTTATCAACATTCTTGTGTCGAAAAAGTCTGAAAATTCATATTATAAAAATGTGCGTAATTCAAATACAGATTAGAAACTACCAGTACTTGTCATGCAAAATAACATATTTCATTGATTTTAAAAAAAATAACCATCGATAAAATCAACTCCCGTCAGTTCTTCGGTACTTTGATTAATTTAGTTCTCAATAATAATTCATCAGGTAAATTTCAATTAAATCTTACGAATATCATATCACACGTGTTGAATACAAAATGTATAAGCAGGTACTTTAATGCAGGCTTTTCGTCGTGTATCGGCAAAATGTCTAAATTTATAAGTATATTTGCTTTTAAAAACCAGTGTTTGTTGGGGTTGATCGAACGATTTAAACTTGTATGTGATACATATGATTATATCATGGAACAAAACAGCTTAGTCAATGTTTAATCTGGAGATGTATTCAATGTAAACATATTTTGACGATACCAAATCTACAGCCATTTAGTAAAGGCCTTTATAAATCTAGTTCATTTTTAAAAAGTTTTAAACATTTACTTAAAATTCAAGGACAAGTTGTGTAACTTATTTTATGTAACACATTTAAAGGTTTACTACTTTTATTCATGTACAAAAATTAATTTCATGCTTTTCTAAACATACTTGTATATTATTGTCTTATACTTCTACCCAGTGTAGTTTATTGTTGCGTCGCATAGATCCCTGAGAAGATGAAATCGCACGGACACACTGATATTTCTACAAGTAAACACTTCTTTTTACTTTGTAAATTGATTATTAATAGTCTTAATCTAAACACGTTAATCGTTCATTATCTATTTTAGCCCACCGAGACAAATTTCGAGGGGGGGGGGTAATTATGCCAAACCCTCGGCGTCTGCGTGTTCCATGTCTCTAACTTATTACTGATCCTACCTTCAATAAACTTCGGTGAATGGTATATTTTTGGTAAATTTAATAGTTTAAAATACTTGGCTGCCGAACATGAGTCATAATGTTCAGATATTGGAGGAGGTCAAGATTTTTAAGCAGTTGCACTTTTATTATTTTTGGAGCTATGTTCACCTTTTTTCTACATTGAGGATTTTCTGATACTCAGTCCCTTGATGCCTAGTTTGAGCCAAAGGTAATGAATACTTAAGGTAAGTTTTTGGAGCAGATTACAGTTTTTGGAACAAGTGCCCTTTGATGACCATATTTAAGTGTATAGTGTTAACATATTGTCCAAACTTGAATAGATGATGCGCCCAGTGGTGTTATTGCATAAGTCTAATTGATGCTAATTCTGAGCCAAATGTTTTGGATAATGTTAAAAGCAGGTTAATTTTTTTTTACGCAGGACACATTTTGTGGTTGATTTGACTATGTACATGTAAATGAAGTACAAAGCTAACAAATTATACATGGTTCATATGACATCGTATTTTATGGTAGAAATCCTGATTACTAATAATAAATTTCTACACAAACAGATGTGGGATCGCAACTGCAAATCGTTGACTCTAACGAACCCCTCCTGCATTTTTTAAAACTCAATTATATGTGTGTAATGCGCATATAAATGGAGGCGATAACTTATGACCGGTGTATATTTTTCATTCGACTTTTTTGTTTTCGTTTTTTTGTTCATTAAAAATCGCGAGATAAGCGGCATAATCGGATCCATTTATACTGTACATAAATTTAAACCGGCTTGTTAGATGATTTGATTAAAGGTATATGTGGCGTATTTGGAGTAAAGCTTTTGACATGAGTTTGAGTAAAAATATACATCATGCTTCTTACAATTAGACGTTTCACAAACTCTTGGCCCCTTAACACATGTTCTTTCTTTAGTTATTTGTCTCTAAACTTTTCTACACGTCTGATGAATGATATTGTGATCCGCCATTTGTAACGCCACTGCGCATTAGTGCGGGGAAACCTAGCATTGAAATCACGATAGACGAACAGTATTGTTCACAAACTAGAATCAAGTTTTTCATGTCTTTTCATGTTCATTTTAGTGAAGTCCATTTGTTGGTTCATTCCATCAGGTATGAATGATTTGAGTCTGTGCATCCAGAACTTTTCTTTGCTTTTCTTTTCTGCGTCTGTCCAATGAGGATTATGGTCAATAGCCAATACTGTCATGTCTTCCCAGTTGTCGTCACCTGTATTAAAATGTTCCCTGACGGACACCTTGACTTTTTTTTATCTTTATGTTAGAGCGGTGCTTATTGATCCTTCTGCGGAGGTCACCTGTTTTACCAACGTATTGCTTAGAGCAGACTTTGCAACTGCATGATGAGATAGATGCAGTTGTGCGGCAAGACGTGTTGCCAAATATCTTTTAGGTTCGACTCGTGATGGGCTTTTAAAACTGTCCGCGTTGGTGCTGTGTTTGCACAAAAGGCATCTGGCATCGAAACATGTTTTAAAACCACCATTTGACAACGGGTTGTCTAATCTCACCCTCTCCCTCCTTACCATGTCCTTTAAGTTCGTCGGGCGTTTAAACGTAGCCATTGGTGGATCCTTGAAAAGATCAGCAATTCTTTCGTTAGTGTAAGAATGGGCAGATTATTTCTAAGGATACTGTTGAGGTTGTTAAGGGTAGGGTGATAGGTAGTGACAAGTGAACCCTGCGTTTGCCTGTTTTCTCTTTGTATTGCAAAAGGGTTTTCATGTCTTTTAATAATCTTATTAATTGCAGACTGCACTTGGCTTTATATACTCGATTACACCAATGAAATTTTGATATTCTGCTCTGTTCTTCAAAGACATCATTAAAAGAATAGATTCGTCGGATTCGGGTTGTTAATCCTTTTGGAGTTCCTCTAAAAGTATGGGGAGGGTGAGGACTTGAGATAGAGGTTAGAATCAGTGGGTTTAGTATGGAGACTGAATTTTATTTCACCATCTTCCAAGGTTGATGTAGTATCCAAAAATACATTTTTGGAACTAGATATGTCCACTGTGAATTTAATCGAATTGTGGAAGGAGTTGGCAAAGGTAATGAAGTCATTTAGGCAGTCTCGGTTTTCGACCTATTTCATCTTAATATCGTCTATGAACCGCAACCAGCTCAAAGGTTTGAAAGGGGCTCTAAGAAGCAGACTGTGTTCCAATCTTTCCACATATATATTGGCGTAAGAGAAAGCCATTTTGGCGCCCATAGCTGTACCACTTATTTGTATGTAATGGTCGCCATTGTGCATGAACTTGTTCAGCATAAGAACCTGTTCAAGGAGCTTGAGTAGAGATTCGGTTGACAGCTGCTGAATCGTTTTACTGTCCCATACATCCCTGCAGGCCTCGATACCTTCATCGTGAGGAATATTCGTGTACATGGACGAGACGTTCATTGTAACGATAAGAGTATGGTCTGGCAATCCAGAGGAAGGTGTTTTATTCAGGTAATATGTAGTGTCCTTGAGGTATGATGGCAAATCTTCTACATGTGGACGGAGATGTGAATCTATAAATTCAGATATTTCATCCGTGGGGTGGCCTATGTCACTAACTATAGGGCGCCTAGGCATTCCTTCCTTGTGAATTTTTGAAAGCAGATAAAATTGACCCGGTGTACAGTTAGTTGGGTGAAGCGTTTCGTACACACTAACACCACTCTCATCATTTTCATGCATTTCGTTCAGTGTGTCAGTGATAAGATCTCTTCGGTTGGATCAGAGTCCAGTTTCTTGTAGAAACGATCGTCCGTCAGTTGTATGTTGGCTTCAGCTAAATACGCCTGTTTGTCTGGGACAACAACTGTGGATCTTTTGTCTGCTTTCTTTATGACTATGTCGTCATTGTTTTTCAACCTTTGTAAAGCGGATCTTTCTTCTTTCGTCAGATTGTCAGGGACGACTTTTTGGTTGGTCAGGAGCTTCTCAATGTCTGACTCAACAGCACCAATGTAAGACTCAAGTGTTCCACATTTGCCCAGTGCCGGTTCCCAAGTACTTTTGGGTCGGTACAACGTATGTTCCTCTAAGTTGTGCAAGGGTAGAGGAGGGTCATCTGTGTGATCTTTGCTGGAGTCTTTTCGAGAGAAGTGTTCCTTTAATCGTACCATTCTGAAAAATGCTCTGGTGTCCTCTCTAACCTTTTTGTCATCAACCTCATGCGGTGTTGGACAGAAATTGAGACCTTTAGATAGTAGCAATATCTCAACGTTTGTGAGAAGAAACTTAGATGTATTCAGAACTGGGAAGAGGTTAGTATCGGCCAATGACTCGTCTTCACTGGTTTCCTTCTAGCACTTTAATCGTCTAGAGCGCCGTTTTTTAGCAGAAGGACGAGGTGACAACATATTAGGCCTAGTTGTGTTTGCCATCCCGAAGGAACTTCCTTTTTAGAGTTTTGTTGAGATCATTAGATAGGGTTGGATTGAACGTTGTTTTGATTCTTTTGGCTTAAACAAAATGTACATGGGGTGTGGATTTATTAAGAGAAGACTCTAGTGAAACTACGTCTATCTTTCACCACAGACAGAGAGACGTTAATTTGGAGCAACTTAATATGAAGTTCCAGCGTTTGTTGGTTATTGTCCATAATCCTCATTGGACAGACGCGGAGAGGAAAACCAAAGAAGGAAGTTCTGGATGTACAGACTCAAATCTGTGAGACCTGATGGCATGAACAAACAAATGGACTTCACTTAACTAAACTCTCATAGCCATACATCACCTGGCACCCGTATAGTAATTTTATCAAACCTGTCAATTGCGCCTATTTCATAAATGAAATTCCCTTACCACCTTTTATTTGTAAATCACTATTTTTATAATTTCTTTATTTCTAATTGCTTATTTATTTTCACTTTTTTTTCTTTTTAATCAAACTCTTACTCATTATAAACTTTTTGAAAACTGAAAAATTCGAGTCTAAATCATAAGTGCCGTACCGGTGAACAACGGGGGTTCAAATTTTGATTTATTAACTCGGACGTCAATTTTAATTAGCTAATTAACTCAATCAGGCGTGAAGTTGGCAGTCGATTATATACTGTAGAGCGATCGGCGGCAGTGTCAACACCAACTAAAACTATTTTTAATGTAGCTGTTCCTTTTTATAGTTCATTGAGTAGTTTAGTAGTAGCGCTAGATTTTTTCTTTGTTTTAAGGTATACGTTTACTCAGAATGAAAAAAAATACCTCTGATGATAATGAAAAACCATCTATTGTGTGATAAAGACCTATTATGGTAGTGCCATTTTTCACTTTCACTTTGAGTTAATGCCATTGAATATTTGTTGAAAATTAAAGAAAAATCCCTTAAAATTTTCCACTCTGATTGAGATTTTCTTATTTGTGAAAATAATACAAATTGCGAAACTCTTTTAAAATGAAATACAGTTATAAATAGCAGTGACACTTAAGAGACACAAAGCATTAAGTTTTCATTCACAACTTTTATAGATATTCAAGTCCAAATTTCCTCTATCTTTTTTCAAATTCCTACCCATTTTTGATTCAATTTAACAAAAAGCTGAATGATGATAATACTGAAACTTTAAAGCATTAAACTAAGTATGTTGACCTATCTTTTGTAGCATAAATCTTATATGAGGTCAATGCTCAAAATTGTGAGATATGGTGTCTTTTATCGTTTTTTAAGCATTTTTCAATATTTTTGGAGTGTAGGCCCTTCCATTATTTAAAATATGCAAAATTATGTTGACTAACAAATGAAATCTTAACTTTGAATATTACACTACTACCAAAAGTAAGTGAAAAACATAATCTGGAAATTTTAGTCCGAATTTCCTCTGCTTTGCTAAAAGTCCAACTTTGTTTGAGCCAAATTCCATAATATAGTTAAAATATCGATTGGAATATCAATAATAATTCATTTCATAAATACTTTTATTGTTTACAACACATTTTACTCATGACAGTGAACTTAAAAACAATCCGAATTTGAAAACTCAAACACTGAGTAAACAACATCCTTAACCTATGTAATTATTTCTTTTGTCCTGGAGAAGGGACTGGTTGTCCCAAACATTTGACAATATCTATTGTTCGTGTCGGTAGCCATTTTTAGTGTTTTATATAATAATTTGTAAAAAGTTGTTTTAAAGGTGAGAAATAAATCTTGCCTATAAAGTTTACAGTGAAACAAAATTCCAAGAATGAAAGGGAAACTAGTTGAAATATATGTAATTTCTGATTGGAAGTGAAATCCTTTCCTTTTTTTACTTTGCATAGATGACATATGTAATTTATTACACTGAAATGACAATAGCTTGTAAAACAAAAAGGTTTAAAAAAAAAGCATTTTTTCTTGTTACCACCGGAAGTTACATCGATTTAAAAAAAATGTTTAACATATCTACTCACATCGGTCTGTCAACCTACCATATTACATATTAGGTTGTTACTGACTGTTTACAGAAACCTTTGGGGTCGTTAAGGTCAATAGAAGGCGAGGCGAGACTGTAAACAGTTAGTAACAAACATATAAATTGTGTTGTTTTGTCGAGGACCTAAAGTTTGATATGTAAACAAAGAAAAAATAATATAAGGCAACTGATTTAAAGCTTAATTCTCTAATTTGTTGACCTTCCTCGTCAGTCGACCGTCTGTGCAAACCTGAATGCAATTGTAGGATCGTAATATTACGTCTTGAGCAAAGGAGGAGGGGGGGGGGTCACTGTAAATTTCTAGAAGCTTAAAAATTAAAGGCGTAAAAAAAAATCAGCTCATATAATGCTTCGTCCGCCATGGTGCCTTATAAATTTTGACGCTCGCCGTGTAAAGAAATTTATAAGGCAATCACGTGACGCGGTTCATCCATTGACGTCGAGACATTCTAGTCCGAGGCAAAACAGAGTTTAATTGTAGGACTTTTTATCGTTTCGGATATCTTATTAAGACAATGTTTAATGTCTTTTGAACGGAAACGGACAAACGGAAGTGCTCAATGAAAAACAAAAATTATAATGCTTGTACATGTAAGAAATGTACTAACTAACTAACTAACTAAAACATTCAAAGAAAATAAAACTAAATATTAACGGTTGATAATTGATCACATGCATTTTCAATGTATAATGTTTTATTTTGTCTTGCTATGTTTAAATTGTCGATGTGAGGGGAAATATTGTGATAATATTAGGTAGGGAGTTTTCCAGAATCATTCCATCATTGTTAATTATGTTCAATTATAGTCTGGATTTTCATGTATATATACATATCCGGTTAAGATATTAAAGTAGTACTTCAACTCAACGAGCGTCATGCAAAATTTTCGGAACCACGTTCCTACAGTTTTATGATGACATAGAGACACCACAGTGTATGTTTATTTTTTTGTATTTACAATACAACGTTTAGAGTTATGAACAGTGTATTTCTTTGTTATGCACTTTGATTTGTATGAAATTTCATATTTTTCATATCTACAATCTGTAATTACTAGATTAAATATCAGTTAATATACATAAAGTTCAGTGCATTCTTGTTTACTTTTATGCTTACGGTTTTGTTATATATTGTGACGATAAAATTAAAGAAAAAACAAGCCCCAGAAAGTTTTTACCTTTTGCTGTTTCAGCCAATTCTTCCGGACAATCTTTCTCTAAGACATTTTGATTTGAATCCATAGCCTACGATTTTTTCGAAATTCTGAGAAATATAAACCAAACAATTCATACTTAATTCAAAAGAAATATTCTTTGTTGATGTCACCTTAAGAACAATTTTATATTTCAAACCTTTTTTTAATGACAAAAAGATATTTGTGGTTTTTTTTTTACCTACCACATTTTCAGCAAGTGAATAGACTCCAGTTTGAACTCTGATTTTTTTTTTTAGATGGAAACAGCCTTCGGACACCTTGTAAAGAATCAATCGAATCAAGAATCAAATCAAAATCAAATTGCTTTTTTTCCAAAGGTGAATAACACCAATTCCATCGACAACGCTTTTTAATAGTTCCTTGTTTCTCCATGTTATAAGATAGAATGTTCTCCTTGTCTGGTTTCATATACTCGATAAAAGAATTAGTATTTAGATTAATTAAGGTATATGAAAGTGAGTAGAAACTTTTTCAGTTTTACAAAGTGCGTTTTATAGAATCCCATCTTCTGATATACTAGGTTTTATGATAACAATTTTGTAATGTTTTATGTTTTACTTCATTGTATAGAAACCGCACTTTTTATTAAATTCGCATTATAAGTATTAAATTCATTTGTTTAATCGAATTGGTTTAAAGAAAATTCTAAATATAGGAATTGCCCATCATTCGTCTTTATTAATTAAAGAATCAGCTCAACTACCTGACGTGCGTTTTCTTTACCCCCCCCCCCCCCACCCCCGTTAACCCGTTAAGAAAAAAAAATGATTTCAGAAATGAAACTGTCTTTTGTAATCAAAATTTATTTACTAAAACTATTGACATGCAATAATACTCAAAACTTAAGAATGACTTTAGTAGTATATATAAACAAATCTGAAAAAATTAAATGGTTATACTATAGTTAAGGTCTTTTCCGTGTTACCTTTGCGCGTCTTCACATATTCCTCTGGATTTTTTCTTGACGGAACCTTTGTAGCCAAATTCTCACATGAGGATTGTCTCTGTACTTGATAAATTGGCAAATATTTTCCGATCTTAAATGATATAGTTGGAAATCTATTTATATTTTTGTGTTCTTTTTTTTTAAACTTTACTCTTTTCTCTTCACGTTTTTTGTCCACTCATCCAACAGTTGATAAAGCGCTTTGTATTATTGACGAAATCAAGGTATCTAGATCGTTGGCAAACACCTGTGAAATAAAAGAAAAGCCAAAGAAAAAATTGTCTAGTCTATTATTTTACCGGTAACCACGACTCATCCGTACAAGAAATTATTTTCAGCTCTGTTTCATATCACTTAAATCTTACTTTATAATTATTCAAAGTTATATTTATTAGAATAATTATGATAACCATACCATAAAACAAATAATTCTAGGTCAATATTGTTGGTATGACTCATGTCTGGTTGTTCACTCAATTGACGTTACGTTTATGTTTAACATTTATCTTTACATTTCTATCGTCGAATTGCATTTCTAAAGCTTATGACTCTATAGAAGTATTGGCTGTATGTAAAAAAAAACCCATTGTAGCTAAAACTGTAACTATACCAAATATGAATAAGAAACGCAGGATAATTGTCATGTACACCCTCTTTTACCGAAAGTGTGTAGATTATTTTTGTCATAACAGATTCTTAGTTCGCAAATGCATTAAAATCATGAATTCTGAAATCATCTATCTAAACATACCTTTAATGGTCAAGCCTAACGGCTTTAATTAGTCCAAACTCTGAAAAAATGATTAAAAGTTTGTGGGTTTTTTTTTTCACATGTTGTACATGCATATGGACATGTATACGAATACATGATATTGTTTCAATTTTTTTCTAAATCAAGATGTGTTGAAGGTATATCTTTTACATACATCTTGACTCCTTTTTTAAATCATAAATATCATCCAATTATTTTTCCCTACGTAAATATAAACTCAGAAAAGTTATAGATATACCAAATCATTAAATTGTTACAACATTAAATCTATATCAATGTTGATAACACAAAAATGCATCAGTAAAATCAAAATCTCAAACCTGTCAAATATTTTAGCTCACCTGAGCTGAAAGATCAAGTGAGCTTTTCTGATCACATTTTGTCCGTCGTCCATCTGTCCGTCTGTCCGTAAACTTTTCACATTTTGAACTTCACCTCTAAAACCACTTGGCCATTTTCAACCTAATTTGGCACAAAATATCCCTATGGTAAGGTGAATATAAATTGCAGAAATGAAACGCAAGTTTTTAATCAAAGCAAAGAGAACTTTTAAATTGCCAAAAATGGGGTGTGCATTTTTAAAAATCTTCTTTTCAAGACCTACTGAGTCAAATTTAACGTCATTTAGCATAAATCATCCTTTTATAAATTGCAAAAATTAAGGGGTAATTTTGTTCCAAATTTGATTTATTACGAAAATAATAATGAATGGGGGGGGGGGGGGGGAGTTGTTTCAAGCAATCTATAACTTCGGATTCGGTATTCCATATTTCAAAATCCAGTTTCTTTATTTGAAGCAGCGATGTTAGACGTTTAATAAACGGGTCAATCTGACAATGGAGATTCTGTTTGTTGTGTAACAGTTTCCGTGCAAAGGGAAACTTTTAAACATGCAATATAAATTGGAGCCGAGTTTGTGAGGTAAATTGAGATTTAATATTCCAATGCGTTAACATTTTACTCTTGACGGTGGTTTTAGCATGTTTTGATTTTCGTTTAAGTTTCATTTGATTCTTGGAGAACTATCGTCTGTATTTTGTAATTTTTTCGTATCAAACATATACTTTTTAATCAGACAACCAATCATCCATTTACCTGTGCAAAATGAGCAAAATATTATGTATTAACAACATACTAAAATACAATTTATTCTATCAAAAATTCGGTATGATCTTTGCGTAATGGTTGATCAATGCAACGTGTTTTGTAAAGATGCTCTGAATTTTCTCGAGTCTATTATAAATAGAGATTGATTTTGCTGATGGAAATATGTAGGTATGTATGTGATTCATTTTGAATGTTTTACAGCTATCGCTAAGAACAAATTTTATTTTTTTTTCTTAAGTTACATAAGATGTGAATATCTTTGTCTCACAGGCTGTGTACAAGGCTATTTCACTCACCACTGTTAACTGCTGTTCTGATTCAAACTAAACTAAAGTTCGTATATGCCTGGTTATGACTGCTACAGTCTGCTTCAATTTAGCACACAATTTAAAATTTAAAATTATGCAATTTGTTCTAACTTACATGAATATCATATTTCCACAAAAGGTAATGTAATTGATTAAAGGAAGTATTTTGTTACATTCTTTCACGTACAATCGCACTACACTTTTGTGAGAGATGACTCACACTAACACGTCTTATTTTTCAAAACAGGTATTGACCTTTTGTCAAGTTTCTGGCTACTCTTTGTTAAGTATCTTTGTGTGAATTAGATGATTTAAATAACATTAAGTTCCTTATTAAACGATTTTAAAATCTTCTATTACTATTAAAATTTTCATTTTGTCAAATTCATTTCCATTATTCTAAAGGTCATTGTTTAAAAAAAAATGCCTTACCCATTTATGTTTTGTATAATCCATACTCTGTTTTGTGACTTCCTCACAAATTAAATACAGTCTGAATGCATTAGGCTTAGTTTTATACCTAACTAGACTTTGACCCGTGCGTGCATGGGTCAAAGCTTGCATATGACATCGCACATTTACGAAATAGATACATCAACACACGTATTGGTGACATTTACATAACCACAACAATGGAATTTCACTACACTCTGCTTAGTTAGAATAATCTAACTGTGTCTAGGGACAGATCATCGCCACAGTTAAAATGCCTCCCATATACCCGTAATGCAGCAACAAATTGCAGAATCGCTCCAAATGATTTTGGAGAACATTAATGAAGCTGCATTGAAAATAACAGTTAAATTATTCATAACAAACATTTTGAGGCTGTAAATATCTTTCATCTAAAAATTTCATTCATATTAATGAAAAATTCAACACTTCTTTACCAACGTTTTTACTCGCCTCGATTTACACACCATCTTGACAGTCGAAACTCTCGGGATTTTTCATTTTAAATGCACTAAGTTAAAGTTAGCTTTCGTATTTCCTTTGATGAAGAGAATATATGACAAATTTAATTTACATGTATTTGTGATATCGTTTCTGAGTTTATCCATGCAAATGTGAAAAAATTGTGGAAACATAAACTTAAGAGCCTCCCATGATTTAGCGTGAATCTAATGCGCATGCGCAAGATAAAAAAATCCAGTTGATTAACGGATTTTGTTGATTATTAATTTGTGAAGCTTGATTGAGAAAAAATAAGAACAAATTGGTAATTTTCAAGTAACAATGATGTTTAAAATTTATGAAACAAAAGACAGTGCTCTCCGATTTCTCGGTATTTAAGCCCAAAAATTCTAGTCTATTATTTTTATATAGTTGTGTAGATATCAAATGCAGATTTGAAAGCAAATGTGACACAGCTTGATGATATTATCTGATGCCGATACTACTCGTATAACAGGATTGCTTTTGCTTCAGTAATAGCACATTACTTACAGAACCCTGAAGTTGTTGTTCGTTGTTTTTTAAGTTACACGGCATGATTTGTTAAATACATCCCTACTGTTTTCTTGCAAAACATATTTCTGTTTTCATTCCGAGAATTAAAAACAAAACTATTGTAAAACTTGATTTTACCGGTTTTTTGTTATAAAAGAAGGTAACATTTTAGATCATATAATTTTCCTGTTCTTGTACATTAAAACCGCAATTATACCTTAATGCTATAGAAAAATGTCTCAACATTTGTATGTAGAATATGATATGATTATTTACCAGTGTTATTAAATGCATTTATGACTGTCTTTTTGTGCTCGTTCCATAAAGATTTCATAATTAATTTGATATTTATTTGCAGTACATAATTACTGTATGTGAAAAAATAAAGCATTTTATCGGCGTTTTAGTTGAAATTATATAAAAAAGAATCCAAATACTAACGTTCACTTAATTTTAAAGAAGATGTTAAAAACTTCTATATGCAGATTTTAATTGGACTGTAGCCATGTATCCGATTCCAAAAATGATGATTAATTGCTCAATAGAATTTTTCTTATCAAGGGCGAAGCAGCCAAGGGAAAGAAAATAAAATAAAATCAAACAACATCTTAATGCAAAGGAAACGATTTAAATTTAGATAGTGGAGTTACATAAGATATATTTTTTTTTTATTTTTGTCTCATTGCTCATTGAACGTGTGCGGGAAATTAAAGATCAATAAACCTGAAAGAGGGTATTGTAATCAATACCGATAGCCTTCCTATCTTTTGTCTATCACCGCATAAAAACAATAGTACTTTTTATTAATTCCTGACAGTTGTTAGTTTCCTACAAGAGAGAGAGAGAGAGAGAGAGAGAGAGAGAGAGAGAGCAGTATCGTATTGGACCGAAGCTTGTCAGGAGGTAGAGTCTTAGATGTTAATACAAATTAGTTCACAAAAAAAAATGACAACTTTTTTTCCATAATTAATTCAAGGAGAATGCTAAAACTATCACAATTTTTTTTCTATAAACATATATAAACAAGCATCAATTTTCTACAAAACGTATAACTTGGGCTTTAAATGTTATAATGCTTTCGGGGTAGACAGAAATGTAAAATTACACGAATTGCAGGCTCGTCCACTCAATCAATTTAAGTGACAAAACACATCCAATTGGTAAATGAAGAAACAAAAGTATATGTAGCAACATCAATCTACCGAAACATTTAAATATCTAGAACTGTCTACATGTTATTTATACTAATATACAGGCATGTGAAAACAGGAGGGGCAGCATTATATAAATAGTGCCTGTTTGGGAGGGCAACAGTTGAAATTGACACCCCGAGGAAACCATTGTCAACCGACGCGAAGCGGAGGTTGACAATGGTTTTCGAGGGATGTCAATTTCAACTGTTATCCTCCCAAACAGGCACTATTTATTTTATGATCCTGAATGTCTTAATTTTAGAGAATTTTTATATTGCTTTTATATAGAAATGACGTGAATTCTACGGCGAACCGTACGCGCATAATTAACGAACATGTAACAATTCGTTGTGTTACCCGTTGCTAAGTGTGTTGCTAACGCTGAGAGTAATAGAACGGATTATCAACTGCGTCTAAACCAATCAGATTTCAGTATTTAACATGAAAGTATAATAATAACGTTAACGTGTACGTAACGTTTTACGTTATGTTCCTCTTCTCGTATGTTTAAAAGAAAATAAAACCCAAACGTGTGGGCCTCTTTTCTCTTTACTAGGTTTTTCTCTTTAGCGCACGTTCCTTTTTACTAGACTGCATGGAAATTGCTTTGATTTTAGTTACAGCAACCCAGTAGCAAGCTGTTTCGGTAAAAGTAGATTGTCATTGTTTGTTTCCTTATCAATAACATAAAAAAATCCATATATGTTATGTGCAACATTCTTTCTTGCAACAGCTGGCTTTTAGATTTACCATAGATGTGCACTGGAGTGGATTAAAACATCTCCGATAGAAAATGAAAATTTTACTGATGTTTTTCGATCTAAAGGTCATTTCTATTTTGTGCTTTAGAATGCACAATGTCAGTAGCTGAACTGTACAGAAGCTACTTGTACCTTTTTGACAAAAACTAAGATCGGTTCATTCAATAGAAATATGAAATATTGTTTCTAATGTACTTACTATAAACGCGACAATGATAATTTATATTGTAAGTCTTTCTTTTAATTAAAAATGTGTTAATGGATTAAAATATTATAAAGTTGTATCCTTAGTCTTATTTGTTTTTTGATATCATCATTATGATGACAAGATTATTGAATTAAAATACGACCAGGGAGAATATAATTCACCATTCATTTATTCATATTAATTGTGAAACATTAAGTGGTACATTTAAACTCAAAACAAAAAACACGGAATAAATCACATTACACAAAGATCTCCAATTAACCGCTGGTCTTACCAAAATCTCCAAAATTCAATCTCCATGCCGAAAATGAGTTGGCAATTGAATTTGGGAACTTAAAGAATTTAAACGTATTACTAAACACTGAAAATAAATTTGATATTCAACCTTTAAACATAATCAATTAAAGATGTAAAAATCACACCATGATGGAACCAATTTTTTATGTTGTCCTGTATGACTTTCTACAATTCACCTGCAATTGGCTACTGTTTGATTAGTAAAATCACCAGAGACTTACTGTTAATCCGGTAATTTTCGCGATGATCTAACTCTTGCTTTTCAGCGACCTCTTTTAAATCGCAAAATATTAAAAACGCAGAAATTAGTTCCTGTATCATTTTCTGTATAACACTTTTATAATCGCAATGATGACTGATGGACATTAAAAATGCTACATATTTGAACAAGGCCCCTCAAAAATGAAAAACAGAACATGTCAGATTTTCTTTCATAATGCGTGCTTATGACTCAGCAATACAAGACAAAGCAAATAACACCCCAACAGTCATTTAAGACGAGTGTACATGCAGTTTTAGTTTCAAGCTTGCAACAAAGGTCTGGAAAGTAAGACGGACTTGAAGGAGTTTGAGAAATACGACCCTTAGAGATAAATGTTAGATATTCTTTTTCGTTTTGTGTGAACTTGTTTTAATTTTAACAGGTAAAACCTTTCATCCATGGATACCTTTAGTTTGTTAAATTTGTAAAATCATCGTCTAAATAAAAACGCCTTTACTAATGACAGGGCTACATTGTTTACATGTACTTATAACCGTAGTTTCCCCATAGTTAAAGTCCTAAATACACAAGGCAATTGCGTATATGTCTTTTTCTTCAACATGCAAATGTAATTAACCTCTGTACGCAAATATCGTCGATAAAAGATATGTTCGCTCATCCTTTTCATTATAATTCATTTTAAGGGCAGATTTATAAACGAGTATTACCTAATGTTCCTCTAGTTCACAATTGATCAAATCTAGTATCATGTTAGCTTTATATAAGCTTGTACATGTCGATAAATAATAAGAATAAAATATGATACGAATAGATTTTCAACAGAAATGACACCAACACCAGCTAAATGTTCAGCGAAATGATCTCTACCGTAATGCGCATCATTGAAAAAATAAATAAATAGCAGAAATTACTTTTGTTAATGGCGGAAGTCATTAACAATAAAATTTGTTTTAAAAATATCATAAGTGGGTGAAACATTTTCATAACCTTATTATTCTGGATTCTGCAAAACTGAACCCGGAGTACCTTTTTTTCGAAATTCAAACTACAGAATATCATTAAACAAGTCATTAGAACTTCTTCATTTTGTTTACTTTTTTCGCAAAGTACACAGAAGTTAAATGTTTCATTACAACAACGTTACAAACTTGATCACTGCTGTAATTCAGCTAGTAATTCCTGAATATTACTGTTTTGAGACATCACAACAGTTTTCTTAGCCTTATACAACACAATGAACAGAAATGTCAAAGTTTGGTGAGATTTTTCATGTGTCTGACTTTTATTGATGTTTCAAAAGTATTGTACGAATTTCAACTCACGTTAATTTCTGAATGTAGAAGCATACTCAATGTGGGTTTATATAAATCAAGAAACATTACATTATTTATGCGCATTATGAAGCTTTCAACACGTGCATATAATGTGGTAACTTTGAGCTGCATACTTAAGATAAAGAAGTAGTGAATTACAATGAATAATTTATTAGAATTAGTTTACTTGGTTAATCAAAAGTACTTCATAGGCATTTTGAATAAAAAAATAAAGATATTTGATCGACTTGGTTGCACCAAAAATGTACAAGCTCAGGGTCAATAAGCAACTGAAACCAATTTTGTTCATGCGTTTTATTACACACTCATCACTTATTTAAAGTAAGCTAGGTATAGTTTCGAAATTTAACTTCAAAAAATTGAAACTTTAAATTCCAATGTAATCCAATACATGTGTAGACTGTAAAATAGCATTTTTGCATAAAGGGCACGCTTTCGAATATAAAACTAATAAATGAATAAAAGATGCATCAAATGATGACCATGGGGAAGACCAAAATGATGATAAAGAAGACAAGTTTTCTTTGATTTTTTTACTTCAAAATTTCTCTTAAAAATTAAAAATCAGAGAGTACTCGAAACAAGGAGAAATGTTTTCAGCATAGAACATCTAAAGCTGCACTGTCATTTTAATAGAAGTTGGCGTGACTTGTATTTTCCTCTGTTTTCCCTTCCTTTATCTGCTTGTTTGTTTTGACTTTCAGGTCCATTGGAATCGTAGGGACTTTGTCCGATCTTTTCGTTATTCTCATCGCTATCATAAACTGTAAATTTATTAGCAAAAAACGTGTCTACTACATTAACAGAGTTCGTAGTGCAATTCTTGATCTGGAATTTACTAACGACCATCTGTCGCCTTCTTCAGAAAAATTTCCGTCTGTCTGCTACTAGAAAAAAACAAACATTGACAATTGTCATCATGCATTACTTTCTTACACCATTCAGGACTTAACATGATGCCTTTAGTTACATCTGTTTTTGCTCCTTTTTTACGACCAATGGTAATCTTTTCCCAGCTTCGGCAAATACATTAGTTTTTATCGTATCATTTTTTTTCAAGACCACATCACACTTCTTTGGAAACGATTCATGTATCTCGATAGCAAAGAAATCACAGGATTGTTGGGGTTTTTTGTTGCATGTGTGCATATCCCGATATCTTTGGTTTATAGGTGTTCGTCTTGTGGATTATATATGGCTGCATGCCAATGCATCATTTGTTTTTTTTGAGTCGTCAGGTTTTGTCATAAGTCTACCTAGTGTACATGGGCGACACTTTGCATCATCATTTGGTATATTTGGGTATATTCCTTTATTTTTAGAATCGGTAGGACAACAAAGTAGTGCCTTTGAGCAAAATAGTTCCTGTACTTGCAGAGTGTATATACATTTATTGGGACATTTTAAATCAGAATGCTTGACACCTGTCAGAAAAGAGGATTTGCAATTTTAAAAGTTATTGTCAGAATTGAACTATCACTTTAATCTTCTGCTATCAAAATATAAAATTTGGTTTGCGCTACATGCATCATCGGACGATGTCTAATACAGAATTGCCTGTTTTGGTTGTTTTAATAGCGGATAAGTTAAAAGAAATTCTTCAAATTTTCATCTTTTCAGCATGCAAATTTACTTCAACTTCAAATAAGGAAAGTGTACGTTGCATCCTCAACCTTAACTTTAAGCAATAACTAGATCTGCGCATTTACAACAATCCGCCATCTGTCATCTTTATTTTAGTTTTGCTATATAGCTAGTGATCTGCCCTTTGTAGCATTTAGGCAACAAAAAAAGTAGTGAAATAAACACCATACAAATAATTGAATAATTTCATTTGAATGTGCATTGTTTTCCAATTTACCTTAATATTTACAAATACCAAAACGTCTAATTCTTTAGATAAGCCAGGAAAACATAACACAGAACGTAATCTACTATACGTTGTATTTGATTTTATTTCCCGAGAGAACATTTCAGCTAATACATGATAAAACCAACTGATTATTTATTTTGTCATATGATTTTCTTGAGGTTAAAATAACATTTATAGCTCACCTAAGCCAAAGATTCAAGAGAAGTGTTCTTATCAAAATGTGCCTGCTTTCTGTTGCTATTGCTGTTGTTGTAGTCAACTTTTCAATTCTAATCTTCTTCTTTCGAACCACTTATCTTACTTGAACGAATCTATCACATGGCATCCTTTTGTAGAGGGCAATTTTATTAATAGCAATTTGTTCAAATGAAAGGCCTGGTCCCACTTAAAAGGAAGAGGATATGTGTAAATTGAAAATTGCGTGGTTTTTTTTTTAATCTTCAAAGAACCAAAAGCATATAATATAAAACTTTAACATATACTTCCTGATATATAAGGGTCTTATACGTCTTATTGAAACACCATAAATTGAAAAAAAAAAAAAAACAAAAAAAAAAAAAAAAAAAAAAACAACGCTTAATTTATTCTTCAACAAAATTGAAAATTTTCTGTGAAAATGGTATAGATTGAAGCTAGATTATCATATTCTATGTTATGTATTTTTGTTATCTCTGTGAGTCAGATAGGGAGAAGAATCATTATACGATTACACTAAAAAAATTACTGTTTTATCTCAAATTATCATTAGTCGAACTAAAAATATGGATTTTTTAAACATAAACATGCTATAACAATGCAGTCAGAGAAAGCAGCCTTACTGATTATTCATTTTAAACCATAACATTAATTAAGAAACAAAAAGCTTCTCTAAGCCCCGAAGTCAAATTGAAATCGGGACTAAAATCTGTAAATGCCTGTAAATACAAATGATTTGATTTCATTTCATGGGCATTTTTTAAAAACTTGAAATGCAGATATATTAAATGGCGTCCCTGCCAATCTTTATTAGTTTAGAGCAATGAAACATCCTCAAATACCAATTTTCAGTAAATGTTCACGATAATCTAATAAATATTTGAATTAATGGGAAGCGAGTCAGTTTTCCATAAATTTTAACTTTATATAATGATTACACACACGTTTTTCCAAGCGTTACCGGTAAGATCTGAGATTTTGCGAATGACAATAAGGGTAGGATTGGTTAGTCATAGATATAACTATAACCAATTTTTTTCCCATAGAGTTCTATAAAACTTTAGGCCCTCTCAGTACCTTATTACAATTTCGAGTTCCTTCTGAAATTTACAATTTTAGAACTTACAACTAAGATTAAACCCCATTTCCTACAATTTTCCCGACATTTCTGTTTTTCTGCAACATTCTATAATCTGATCATTTGTTTCAAACATATATATTCATATTAAAATGAAATAATTACAAATCTAGATTCAGTCAATAGCCTACCGACTAATTCCTTGTTACATGTACAATGTTCAATACTCATATAAATACACATCCTTACACAGGATGAATGACCATCTTTAAGTTCTCCTTAAAGATAGCTTAAAGATGCTTAAAGACCACCTTTAAGCCACCTTTAAGCTATATGTGTTGCTTAAAGTTGGCTTAAAGAAAGCGTAAAGATGACTTAAAGGCAGCTTAAAGACTATCTTTAAGCCACCTTTAAGGACAACTTATAGGTCCTTAATGTCCAAACTTCATTAAGCCACCTTTAAGCTACCTTTAACCCACCTTTAAGCCATTACAAAATCTTTTAATTCAATAGTATGCTTAATTTACCAACAAAATGTATTAACTTTATGATAGAAAGGGTATTAAAAACGATTTTTGTTCTAGACAATAAAATGAAAAAAAAATCAAAACGCCTAAGACGAGGATTGAACCGGGGACACCTCGTTTACCAGCTTCACCTCAATCCCTCTGCGCCACGGCAACTTTCATATTTTAGGTGGTTTAATATCATATATATTAGTGGATATTAAATCAATGTATTGAATGTGTATTTTTTACTTGAAAAAAGTTTGACCTCCATCCCTTTGTAACAATGAATTATATCTAATTTATAAATATCATGCATGCATGTATTTAGAATGAAATACGGAACTTGGTCTTCAGTGAAAAAAAAAATATTATACCTAAATGGAAACCGTTAGGCTTACTAGTAGGCCTACTTGGTTAATAAATTTAAACCGAGTAGATAATTATACGTTCATCTAATTCATAGCTAAATGAAATGCAAGGAAGAAGATGAAATCATTTCTTTTATAAAATGCATTGAAACTATTAGGGGAATTAGTTCTACGCAATTTCCCGGTTTTCATGATCACGGCGCCGTTCCAGTATGTTTAAATACAGTCGTTTTACCGGTAACGAATATTTGAATATTCTTAGAAAAATTATTGATGAAAGACGAAGTTGAGGTTTTAAAAAATCCTAAGTAGGTATTTATAATAAAGAAATAATTATTCTATCAGTGTGTAAAGTTGTTTGACATTTGTACGATTATTTACCGAATTGTTTACAAATTAAAAAGGTGACCCAGATATGAGCTGCCGGAAATTTTGATACTACATTTTAGAAGGACAACGGAATGTGATTAAAAAAAAACACATTTGGAATTCCGGTAATAATAGTCGCATGCACGACGAAACCGCATACTGATTCGTTACCGGTAAAACGACTGTATTTAATTGTATACAAGGTTTTTAGAGTATCAATTCTAAAACAATATTACCAATTACCGGTGACGTATTTACTGCATGTGGCAATTGCAAATGATGCATACATACACTTGTTCATACAATTGTATGATGTACTAGGCCGGGTATGTGACATATATACCCTTATATATGTATATCTATTTAAATAATTAACCCTTTTTATGATCACTGGTACGACAGTAATTAATAAGCCTCTGGAGTTTACTCTTACATACATATATCTTTAATTTGTAGACGTAACATTTTTAAAACCAGGAGTTAGGGTTTAATACTTTGAAAATAAATTACAAATGTAAATAAACTTTTATTCACTAGAATTATATCGTATACACGATTTCAACGCCTTTAGAAACTCTGACTTGCACCTGGGCACACGACACAGCTGTTGTGTATATTTTGTATATTCTCTGCTAGTTCCAGGGATTTTCTTAAGTTGGACAAACAATAGACTCTAATTAGATATACACAAACGTTCACCTGGGCACACGACACAGCTGTTGTGTATATCTTGTATATTCTGTGTTAGTTCCAGGGGTTTTCTTAAGTTGGACAAACAATAGACTCTCATTAGATATACACAAACGAACAAAACTATGTATAGACAAACAAAGCAGTAATATCCTGCCCAATATAACAAAGACAGTTGAGAGTCTTTTCATCTTTAACAAGTATCTCGCAGATCTAGAATTAGACCTAGAAATAATTAAAATTGAAAAAAAAATACATACCTTAAACCGATTATTAAATTAAATCATGCATTTTCGGTTCATTGTCTTTATTTTGTTTAATAACCGGATAAACTAAGAGAGAGAGAGAGAGAGAGAGAGAGAGAGAGAGAGAGAGAGAGAGAGAGAGAGAGAGAGAGAGAGAGAGAGAGAGAGAGAGAGATTTCACCGATTAATTTATAATAGAAAACAAACATACTTTAATACAAGTAATAGCTTTCCAAACAGCTTGCCTGACTAAACAAAATTATTCAATGGAAGCATGCATGTATCAAATAGGCTATCTTATCAGAAATGAATTTTAATTTTCGCTGCTGAATGTACACATCATGTAAATGCATGTAAGCTTAAAAACTAGAAAGTAAATATATAGTAGTTGGTTTTTTTTTTTAAAATTGTATTTGTTCTATTAAAGACGCAAAATTGTATTTGTTCTATTAAAGATGCAAAATGAACTGAAAGGTATTTTTTAAAAACTTCAACCATATGAAATATGAAATGGTATACAAACATTGATTGTGTGTGGGCAGCTTCATCAAAATCATCCTGACAAGCAATTAAAAAGGGTGAATTCTCAAATTCATGAAAAAAACTCTAATAGTTACTTCAATTATTCCTTATTTGCAGTTTCATTTATTGCATGCTCCTACAAAAGTCGAGGGGGGGGGGGCAAATCCATGATATTTCCATTTACCCTAAAAAGTTAAGAAAAGTGCCAGCTGCCAAAAAAGTGAGGAGGGGGAAACAGCCTCCCTCACCCCTACCCCCGATGCTACGTGACTGTGATGTAAACACTAAACACATGGTGAGCTCTAGGGTATTCGCGTTATCCCAACGGATTCGTCAACTAATCGGCGCGCAAAAACTATGAATGAGACATTATGGCGCTAAATCTTGCTATTACCGTTCACGCAGCGAATGAACTCATCCATGTGCAGAGATCAATGGGGAGGGGGTCAGATTAAATTTTTGACATTTGTTTTGTAACAGCTACATACATGTATATTATATTTTGGATCGGATGTTTTGGAAGAAATCTATGGAATTAAGAAACACACTTGATTAGTAATTGTTATATGTAGTAATGTACGTTTAGTAAGACACGTGAGGTATGATCCCTTTTCAAGATTAATGAAATCGCCCAACTGAACGAAAATCGGGTCACACCCCGCTTTGGTGATTTAGTTCCTCCAGTAAACATTCCAGCTGTATAAATATATATTTGTTTTAATCCAAACTGATGACTCTCTTGTAATAATGATAATCCAACACCAATTATTATGTACATTGTACCGTAATAGTCAATATGTTACAACTTGTTGCGATGACCCCTTCCCCTTTTTCTACCGTTCAAATAAGGTGGAATGCTGATCTATTTTTAAATCAGGATAACACAAGTTCACTGCATGGTAAACGTCCCTTTTATTTGAAAAATTTTGCTCGCTGTTGTTATTACATGCCATATAACATTTTTATCAATTGTTAATGTAAATGCTGACATCTTAAACATGCATCGGTTAATCTTTTTTGTGAAATATCATGATATTGCTTTATGCAGGACAAAAGTAAGCGGTCTATATTTTCAAAACGAGTACGCAATCGACACAACCCAGTCATGTTATTTCGCTGATTAATACCCCGGTGGGCCAAATTGATTGCAGTTGCCAGGATTTTTTATATATTTGTTTTGAATCAATTTCTATGTCAGCTTGATTTCTTTGTTTTGAAATACGCTTTTTAACGTTAGGTCTCAATTAGATCGGCCACGGATAAGACGTAATAACGCGTGAATACGTCAGACGTTGTTTTGTGACGTATGGATAATTACCTTAAAGGGAACTTAAAGATGGTGTAAAGACAACTTAAAGGGAGCGTAAATGCCACTTAAAGATGCTTAAAGGTGGCTTAAAGATGGCTTAAAGACGACTTAAAGAAGTTTGGACATCAAGGTCCTATAAGCTCAGCTTAAAGGTGACTTAAAGGTGGCTAAACGATTGTATATCCTTTAAGCCACCTTTACGCCACCTTTGAACCACCTTTAAGGGTGTTGTTTACTCAGGGTTTGAGTTGTCAAATTTGGATTGTTATAAAGTTCAATGTTATGAGTAAAATTTGTTCTAAACGGAAAAAGTATCTATAGAATAAATTATTATTGACAACAAATTCCATATTTTCCCTTTATTATGGAGTTAGGTTCAAACAAAAATAGACTTTTAGCCAAACAGAGGAAATTCGGACTAAATTATGCAGATTTTGTTTTCCACTTAAATATTTTTGGCAGTACTCTAATATTAAAAGTTAAGATTTTATATTTTAGTGTATATAATTTTGCATATTTTCTGTTGATTTTACCTTACTTATTCATTGAAATAATCGTATGACACGAATTGCAAAAATATTGAAAAATGCTTAAAACGATGAGACATCATATCTCAAAATTTTGATCATAGACCAAATATAAATTTTATGCCAACAGAATAAGGTCAATATATGTAGTTCAATACTGTAAATGTTTATGTATTATCATCGTTCAATTTGTTGTAAAATTGGATCGAAAATTGGTAGGGATTTGAAAACTGATAGAGGAAATTCGGACTGGAATATTTTTTAAAATTGTTGCTTTATACCTATTTAGTGCCACTACCATTCACAACTGTTTTTTAATTATTAAAAGTGTTTTATTTTTTTTTTAATTATTTTACAATGAAAAAAATTTCAATCGTAGTGCAAAATTTTATGGGATTTTTCGTGATTTTTGAAAAAAATATTCAATGACCATTAACTCGAAAAGTAGGCTATTGACATATTTTTTGAAGGTGAAAAATAACACTACAATCAAAGGTTAATAACATACAATTGATGGTTTTTCATTATCATCAGTGGATTTTTTTTCAATCTGAGTAAACGTCATCCTTAAGGACTTACTTAAAGATTGTTTTTCGCCCTGTGTTAGGTTTGGTACTCTAATTCAATTAAATTTAACTAAAAGATGTATACCACATCACATAATGACTGACACACGATCAAGAAAGGTCTGTCAAATTAATCACTTCATTTCAAAATTGTTTTTTTTTTAAATCTATTCATTGAGAAACATTCTGAGAAAAATTTAAATAAAAAAGTAACGAATATTATTTGCAATTTTTTATTAGATTCCACAAATCATTTTCCAAAGAACAATACTTTCACACAATATAATTTTTCATCCTATTTTCAAAAAACTTGCTCGAGTAAATTTTTTTGAGTCGATCGTTAAAGTGCTCATGGGATATAATTCAACAATTGATTTTCAACAAATACAATCAGTTCAAAATTATAATTAATTGTATTGTTTGAAAATCGGAAAAAAGTCATTGTGACTTCACAATCTTCACCATAAATGGGATTGAAAATCAGACGCCATTAGAATTTCAAATGACTTCAAGACTTTGCTTTTTTACTTAAGAGGTCACATGATACGAGTTTCGTCGAAAGCAAATTTAATGAAAAGTCGATTAAATAAAATGTTGATATACTGGTTCATGGAATCGCACCTTATGATGACATTTTTGAACTACATAGTTTCCATATACAAATAAAATATATAACCAAAAAAAAAATTAATGTATATAAAATATCACTGTTCATGAAACATACATATAAAAAGTAATATATGCTACATAGTAAAATTTCATTTAATATATAATAATATAAAATAATATAAAATAATAATAATAATAACTAGATTCGATCTCGTTGCGAGCAACGAGTGGGTCTTCCGTCCGATTTTTGAATAAATAAGATTAAACTTATCAATTCAAAGATAAAATCGTAGATCTAAGCGAAAAAAAAATAAAAAATTTTGCGGCACTCGAGGCTTGAACCCGGGTCGCCTGGGCCATGTCCACGACTATAACGACTGAGCTACTCGGACTCCGCTTCAGAACTTTGACGCTTAATTTATCGAGAATGCCTTGATCGATTTTAAAACTAATTACATATTCTTAATCAGTAAAAGGGTCACTATAAGGTGTAAAAATTTTAAAGAAAAATATTAAAAAATAAAAAAGTCGAAAAATTCAGTTTTTCAAATTTCCTTCCGGTGACGACCGGAAGTGACGGCGGACATTCTCTTGACCGAGGTTCACCAGAAAAACGATAGATCTATCATCTCTGAAAATTTCAGCCTTTTATCTTCACTCGTTTTTGAGAAACCCGACAGACAAAATTGACTTTTAAAAATCGTAAACGGACGATAACTTCTGACCGGAAGTGTTTTTTCAAAAATGAAAAAAAATGTATCAGCTTTAGATAAAAACACGTTTATATTGAAAATTTGAATGAAATCGATCGAGACATCTCTGAGAAATCGTCTGCACAAAATCGGTAAGAAAAAAAAAGAATAATAAGAAGAAAAGTGAAAAAGAAACAATAGAATAATAGAAGGGTCTTCCGCTGAAGACGGAAGACCCTAATAATAACTAGATTCGATCTCGTTGCGAGCAACGAGTGGGTCTTCCGTCCAATTTTTGAAAAGATAAGTTTAAATTAATCAATTCAAAGATAAAATCGTAGATCTAAGCGAAAAAAAGAGAAAAAAAATTTGCGGCACTCGAGGCTTGAACCCGGGTCGCCTGGGCCATGTCCACGACTATAACGACTGAGCTACTCGGACTCCGCTTCAGAACTTTGACGCTTAATTTCTCGAGAATGCATTGATCGATTTTAAAACTAATTACATATTCTTAATCAGTAAAAGGGTCACTATAAGGTTTAAAAATTTCAAAGAAAAATATTAGAAAATAAAAAAGTCGAAAATTCAATTTTTGAAATTTCCTTCCGGTGACGACCGAAAGTAACGGCGGACATTCTCTATACCGAGGTACATTAGAAAAACGGTAGATCTATCATCTCTGAAAATTTCAGCCTTTTATCTTTACTCTTTTTTGAGAAACCCGACAGACAAAATTGACTTTTTAAAATCGTAAACGGACGATAACTTCTGACCGGAAGTGTTTTTTCAAAAATGAAAAAAAATGTATCAGCTTTAGATAAAAACACGTTTATATTGAAAATTTGAGCGAAATCGACCCAGCCATCTCCGAGAAATCTTCTGCACAAAATCGGTAAGAAAAAAAAAGAATAATAAGAAGAAAAGTGAAAAAGAAACAATAGAATAATAGAAGGGTCTTCCGCTGAAGACGGAAGACCCTAACTAGATCTATCATCTCTGAAAATTTCAGTTCTCTATCTTTACTCGTTTTTGAGAAACATCGCCGACAAAATTGACTTTTAAAAATCGTAAAACGACGATAACTTCCGACCGGAAGTGAATTTTTTAAAATTTTGCCGGCGGTATAAAATTCATATCACTGGGCATCAGTCCTAAAAATTTGAAGGAAATCGGACGAGTCATCTCCGAGAAATCGCCTGCACAAAATTTGTAAGACAACAATAATAGAAGGGTCTTCCGCTGAAGACGGAAGACCCTAATAATAAGAATAAGAAAAGTGAAAAAGAAACAATAGAATATTAGAAGGGTCTTCCGCTGAAGACGGAAGACCCTAATAATAATAATACTCTATTGCGTAAAATTCTAATTTAGCTACATAATAAAATGTTAAATAATATATATTAAATGTATGAATATAAAAACATTATAATAAATATAATGATAATATATTGCTTAAAAATCTTATTAAGACGTAAATATATCTTGAGATCTAACAGTGTATTTAAGGTAAACAGCACATTTACAACAATGTTTCTTTCGTAAAAAGAAAAGTATGGACACTGGTCCATTATGTATTTTGTAACCCAAATATTTGTCATAGAAACTGATGCTCTAATAGAAATGTGGTTTGAACACTTTGTAGATAATGGAAACAAACATGCCCGATAATGAAAAAGGGCGAGATTTTAAAGCATTTTCAAACGTTAGTTTTCTATGCAGTGTAAACCTATTAACAAGTCTAGTGTCTGTTCTCATAATTTATATGTATCAGTCAAAATATTAATTATGATAAGATTGTCATTAATTGATGACTATTATAAAAAGTGTAAACTGGACCAACGTTTGATAATAATACAATATTATAATAACAAATTAAGGATTAAATTGTGCTTAATTTAAATTATAATACATGTACAGTTTTGGGAATTCTCGAGAACCAACTTTAATTCTCTCAGATTTCATGATCAATTGCAAATTTTATTGTCTGTTTAAAGAATTATCTACAAACAAAAACCTGCCTTTAATTTTACATAATCAACAGAAACGAGTCTTGGCTAAAAACTCATATTAAATTTTATCGGAGGATCTTTGTGATGTATGGATTACAAAGGGGTACACGGATTTGTCCATGAGACGCTACCTGTCTTAATTAAGGAAGTAGGCTTTTATAATAAACGTCCCCCCAAAAAGTCAATGTTTGTTTTTAACAGTGGAAAACAAACGATGGTATCAAGAACTAAATTACAAAAAGTCCCTGGAATTTCTACATAGATATCCCAAGTTTCATATTGCTCAGTTACCTCACACAATCTTACTCAAGAACAATTCTATTAATAAGTTCTTTTATGAAAAAAGTCATAAATTGGTGTTTTTATTATCATAATGATTTTTCACAAGTCACTATTTGGTTTGTCACATTCGGTGGTATTTGGTTTGTCACATTTGATGTCACATATGATGGTTGAACCAGATATTTCGATATGATTATATATCAACAGTTATATTAATAGTTATATATAAATTCATATATCAATAAAAAATCACTAACAACACAAGAAAATGTCGTTTTAGAATTTATATTTATTGATTATTCATCATGTAATTGAAATTATTAAATAAAATCTACGATTATGCCATTCAATTTCCATTTGTTTCCATTTGTGATTCCATTTGGGTCCATTTGTTTCCATTTGGGTTTCCATTTGGGTCCATTTGGGCTCCATTTGGGTCATTTTACGTTCCATTTGGGTCCATTTGGGTAAATCGACGCACCGCATTATGAATAATGCTACAGATGCTCTACCTGCTTTTACTGCTCACTATTTTGCTAGTCCTTGCAGCTGCTACCAAACTTACGTATTATGCGTCCTTTGTTTTTGTTTTTTTTTTAAATTTTTTATTTTTTTGGAAAAACAGTTTATTATGACGTCTATTTATTATTAGTTTTGGAGTCGCAACAGTTTATTTTAAGAATTATTAAAAAAAAAAACTACTTTGAAACGCTGTTGAAATGCCAACCTGTCTCTTGTTTATTTTAAATAGTTTCTTAAAACGAATCGTCCGATGATACGTCATCCCTAAATTTTACTTGAAATATATTGCCTTGCCTCTCTTTAAAAAGTTCAAGTGCAGTGTCTATACGACAACAAGCTGATAGTTCTATTTCATCTTGAGTATCATCGTCTCTTTCGGAGGTATTACAGGTGTTTGATGCTAGTTTTTTATCAATCGTCGCTTTCATTGATTCATCGTCTTTCCTTTTTGTATTTTCAACACATTGTGGGTTTTCGGCGTTCTGGCAATCATCATTTTCATTTAACTTGATGTCATTGCCGTAAACCATACCCAAGACTTCAACATAACTTTGCTGCGCATCCATCGATCTGGCAAATACTAGTGATCCACTATCGCCTTCTTCAGAAAATTTTCCGCCTATGCCTTTTACGAGAAATAAACATTCCCGATTGTCTTCATCCAAGAGTGTATTATAGAACTCAGAACTATAAATAACTCCATTGGTCACATCAGTTTCGGCTCCTATTTTATGTACGACGCCAAGGTTTTCTAGATTATCAGTATATACCTGTGCATTTTTTTTCTTTTTGTCATCTCTTCTAAAAGTCACGTCGCACTGCTCTGAAACCGAATCGCTTACTTTAACAGCAGCAAAATCACAACATTTTTCTCTTGTTGTAAATACACAGGTACCAATTTCTGTATATTTTTGAGAAACTTTTGCATACACAGGCTGATTGTTCAGTGGAAAAATGTGGTTACACGACAAAGCATATATTTTCCTCTCACTATCAGTTGTAATAACAAATCCCCCAAGTGTTCCTGAAACATATTTTTCCTCTCTTTCCGGTAACTCCCGCATTACAGGATCACCCTGCTTCAGGGTGTGTTTCTCCACAAATTTTCCATTTTCTATTTCAATGTGATATTTTTCAAAGAAGTCGCGGTTTATTCTCTTCAGTTCCTCCATCAATTTATTTTTATCTGTCCACAGCTTTACAAAGATTTTGAATGAAGAATTTGCCCATATCCCAAATGCGTTAACGTCGGACCTTCTGCAAAATGTCAATACGTTTTTTAAAAACATGAATTCATTTAGACATTTAAAGGTGTTTTAAATTACTGTAAAATGTTAATAAATGCTTGTTTATTTCTCGACCGGGACGTTCTCTTTGGGTAAAACATATATACGTAAATATTCAGATTCAGTGGAAAAAAAATGTCGACAATAAGTTTTTGAAATCCTTTGACAATAAATTAACCTTTTTTTTTATAGGGGGGGGGGGGGGGTGTCAAATGCATTTAAATACATACAAATGAATTTATCGCTTAATTGGTATCTGAATAAACTAAAATAGGCAATTGAAAGTGTTTTTTTTTTTTACATGTGTTGCAAATGCAACAAAATAGATAAAACCATATTTCAGCATTTCGATAAAGTTCTCTTTCTATAATAATTTAAATCTTGATAACTTCATCAAACGTTAGTCATGTCAGAAATAAATGTATTTTGATTTTTAAAAATGTATAACATAAGCAATACCCAAACAGGTAATCCTTTATGGTTTTTGGAACAATGCATTTATATCCAGTCTTCGGTAACGAAAATGCAGGGGATGGATTTTTCCTGTCTCTAAGCTTCATCTGTTTACGGATAGCCCCAATTTCGGCTATGACACCAGATTCTCGTTTGCTTAAACCTTCTTTTTTTAGATTGTCATGCCATTTGTTTAACATAAAACGGATAGGTTCCTCCAAACAAGTTGTTATTGTTGATAAGACATGTTCTTTGTTTTCACTAACAATGAAAATGGATTCATCTTTGTCATAGGTTTCATCACAAACCATTTTTGATCTGATGAGTATCTTATGGCATGCACTTTCCCCTCGCAAAATCTACAACCCGCAAAGTATATATCATCAATCCTTAACCAAGAGTGATTCCGTTTCATTCCAAAACATTAAAAAGACTATAAATGGTTTCTTAATGTACTCGGATATTTCATACCTTCATTGCTGATATCAAGGGAAGATCATTTTGAAAGCAAATGAGGGGGGATTCTTTCCAAATTTCGTTATCTTCAGGTTTATCTATTTTTTCTATAGAAAAAACATAGGTAATCAACAGATTACAAAGCTCATCCAGACGAGGCATCACCTTTATGGGGCATCATCTGTATGAGACCACCTTTATCATAATTTATGAAAATCATAGTTAATAATCTTGGATATTAATGGATACTGTTTTGATACAAATCGTATATCATATGTTAAAAAAAATGTATGACAATCATATTCTCATTTCATACGGTATTATAAGATATATTCTTTATCAATACAATAATATAAAATATAAATATTGCATCATATGATACTTACAGTACATATCAAATAATACAATAATATAATAAATAAATGATATTGAAATATAATTGATGAATAATAATGTAATATGATATTGTAACATATGATAAGACATCGTATCATGTTAAATATTACTGAATTTTATTACACAATACAATATCATTCTATATGATATATGATACAATATCATATCAATTAATACATCACAAAACTGTAAAATATGTTATTAAATTGTATAAAATGGTATGATATTGTATTGTATGGTATTGTATCATATTTGATACATGATTTGATATGGTATCATATGATACAATATAGTTTGATACAACATCGATCATGTCATATGATACAATATCATGTGAAATTGTAATATATTATATAATACAATGTCATATTATGCAATATTGTATCATATAATATGATACAATATTAAAGATTAAAATATTATTTAATACAATTTCATGTAATTTCATGAAAAAGTATATAAACCAATATCATAATGAACAATATTGTATCATATGATAAAATATTATAATTTTCAATGTCATATAAAACAAAAACATGTGATAAAAAAAATATATAATACAATATCCTATCATACAATATTATATTGTAATTTGTTTTTGCTTGGACAAGAATGTCTCGATGTCATTGGATGAATCGCGTCACGTGATTGCCTTACAATTTTTTTTTCACGGCGAGCTTCAAAATTTATACGGCAACATGGAGGACTTAACGTTATTTGTGCTAATTTTTCACAACCATTTTTCAACCATTCCTTTTTTTTAAGCCCCAAAGAATTTAAAGTGACCCCCCCCCCCCCCCACTGTTTCCGTGATGTAATATTATGAGTATACAATGGCTTTCAGGTTTGCACAGAAAACTGCCCAGGAAGGTAAAAAAAATGAGAGAATTAAGCTATGAATTTAATTTCAATATTATCTTTTGTTTGTTTACATATTACACTTAAAGTCCTCGACAAAACAAAACACTTATTAGGTTTGTTACCGACTGTGAACAGAAATTTGTGGGGTCGGTAAAGTCCATAGAAGGCTCGGTTCCGCCTTTCAATACTATACATAACAAAAGAATGATAAAATATCATATCATAATGTAAAAAAAAATTGAGACAAAACCATATCATATCATATATTTTTTCTACAGTATAATATATGATATAGTATTGTATCCTATAAAGTAATTATGTATCATATCAAACAATAATATATCAAAGAATTCTAATTATATTATTTAACAACAAACACATCTATTTAGCATGTTTGAGTGAGGTAGAAGATTTGTTTAGCATCCTTGATAACGAAGGTCTGCCTCTGTATCTGAAGCTACCTCTGCGATTCACTTATATTACAGTTAAATCAACTAATATTGAAAAAGTACAATTATCTATGAAACATTTGACTTGTCTCAAAAAACTAAACCTCATCCTGCATCCAAAACCTAGTGCACAGATTCAGGATTCACGCCTGTCTGGTGCATCAGCATCATAAGTAGCATCATCCATGCAAGTTTGGTGAATTTCGGACCAGTAATACCTAAGACATAATCATCAGAGTGCACCTGCTCCAAAAACTTTATCCAGCTCTTAAAACTTTAACCTTTTTCAGCATCCGAAACCTTTGGCTCAGATTCAGCATTAAAGCCTGTCCAGTACATCAATATCATAAAACGCACCATCCATGTGTGGTGAATTTATGACCAGTAATAACTAAGGTATATTTTTAGCATCCTAAACAATGGAGATCAGGCTTTGTATCTGAAGCTACATCTGCGATTCATTTAAATTATAGTTTAATCAACTATGCAAGTTGAAATAGTACTATTATCTATTAAACATGTGACCTGTTAAAAACAAAAATAGAACTTATCTAGCATCCGAAACATATGGCTCAAATTCAGCACTCAAGCCTGTCATGTTCATAAGTATCATAAGATGCATCATCCATGCATGTTTGAAGTTAGAACCAGTAATAACTAATATATAATCATCAGAGGGCACCTAATCCAAAACATTCAACCAGCTATTAAAATCTTAACCTCCTCTAGCATCCGTGCCCTATTGCGCAGATTCAGCATTCATACCTACATGTTTTAAGTGCATTAGTGTCATAAGACGCACCATCAATGCAAGTTTAGTAATAACTGAGATACAACCACAAGAGGGCACCTGCTCAAAAACTTTAACAATCGCGAAGAACCTTATCCTCCTTCAGCATCCGATACCGATGGCTCAGATTCAACATCCAAGACTCTCAGGTGCATCACTATCATAAGATGCACAATCAAAGCAAGTTTAGTGAAGTTAGGACCAGCAATATTTAAGATATAATAAACAGATTGCACCGCCTCCAAAAACTTTAACCAGCTCTAAAAATCTTAACCTCCTCCAGCATCCGAGCCCTTTGGCTCAGATTTAGCATTCAAGCCTGTCTGGTACATCAGCATCATAAGACACGCCATTCATGCAAGTTTGGTGACGTTAGGACCAGTAGTAATTCAGAAATTGCTATCAAAGGGCAACTGCAACCAAAAACTTAAACCTGCTCCAAAAATCCTAAACCTCCTCCAGTATCTGAAATTCATGGCCGAAATTCAGCACCCAAGTCTTTCAAGTCCATAAGTAGGTCCAGATGCATCATCCTTGCAAGTTTGGTGAAGATAGGACAAGTTATAGCTTAGATACAGAACCGGCAACTAAAACTTTAACCAGATCCGGACGCCGGGGGTTTACATGTAAGCTCCCCCAGACTTTGTTTCGGTGAGCTAAAAACTATTTTTCTACAATATAAACATTTAATTTTTAAGAATATCTCTACGTCATATTACCCTTTCTCTTCGATAGTAAACTTAGGTTGTGATCCTTATATTTTCCAACAATTCCTATTCGAATGTAGACGTCTCGAGGCAGCACAAGGTCTATTTGATCTGTGCTCTTTCGTATCTTTTCCAAACGATGAAAGCAATCCCTCGTTAGACGTAAAATGTATTGAAAATGTTGAAATTCGCTGGCTTTTAAATAGATGTATTCTAATGATGAATTTGGTTCCGCGTCTGAAATGTTTGGTGTAGATATTATACTTACATCATTTGAGTATGATTCCCTCTATTTCTTAGGGCACTTTATTGTTAAGTCAAGGCTATAATGAAACTGAAAGGACTAGAATCTACATGCCACGTGTATTGATTTGTCAAAACCTATAGCGCCTAATGAAAAAAACCCCAGAATGCACAAATTAATCATGCTAACGTCAGAATCATATTCAAATATGAGACAGTTTGGCTTTTTCTTTCAGCTATCGTACTGATACACATTATCAGTAATTTAGTACATTTAACTTAATTTTTACAATCAGTTTATTAATTTCATTTAAAAAATGATGTTAATATTAACAATACAATGATTTCTTCGAAATATACAGGCGGGTTCTGAAGGTAGCTACATTGTATCTTTGCAGAAAAAATGAATAACCCGCTAGCCAAATTATGTATTTGTTCTCCAATGCCACCTCCTACATATCCCACGTGAATCACCACAGAAAGAATTTAACCGTCTTAATGTTTTACATTCTTTGTTTTTTAACAACCACTTATGCATTCCCGTTCGATATTATTTAATGTTACGTCATAGATACCTGATTTTATCCCTGCAACGTTAATTGTTTTGATCTCTGGAAGCTTTGTAAAAAATTTACTTCCTTTTTCGAGGTATTTTCCGGACTAAATAAAAAAAAAGCATCACAAGTAAGATAAATGACGTCAACTTATATTATGTTACTTTATAAAAATGAAGACAAAAACATTTCTAGTTATTACTATTCATCATGACATATATATTATTACATTTTTAATAGACATAACCAGCTTCTTAGCTACAGCTGTTTTGTTTTAAATATCTAATTATTACGTATATTTAAGACAATATATCTCACCTGATTTTCCTCAGAGGCATTAGGACTTTTTTCATTACTTGATACATATCCTGAGGACGTGAATTTAAAGTCAATTAAAGTTAACAAATGAAGAAATATTGCCCAACTTTCCAACTATATCTCGTTCAGACCACAACGAACAATCCCTTTTCTCTCCAAAAGCATTAATTACTTAAAGGGGCATAGTCACGATTTTTGTCTAATTCTATTTTTCTTTTTTTTATTATAACAATGTTTTAGGACTGCATTTTTAATTCATAAAATAGAATTTAAGAGTCAGTCGTTAAGTTATAAGCAAGAATTCTTTGGCATGTAAACAAAGCTCGTGCAATGCTTTTGTTTACATGGGTTTAATTTTCCAGAACGAATTTCTTTCAAGCTGATTTTTCTATCTTCTTATTTATTTTAAGCTAAAAAAATAGTTTCTAACGTTTAACACATTCATTTTAGGTCTAAAACTTTTCACTTAACCTTTAAAAATGTAAACAAATGCTCTGTTTATATGTGAAAGAATTGTTAGCTCTGTAACTCGCTTATAACTTAACAAATGACACTCAAAATTTTGGTTGCCTATTAAATGCATTACCGATGCATTTAAAACATTAGAATCGGAAAAATAATAATTTACGAAACTCGTTAGCATGTCCCTTTAATACTCAAATAGAGGAATTAGTTTGAGTATGCCTTATTTATAAATATCTATATAAAGCGCTATATGATTGGTCAAAATAGTCATGTGTAAAGATCAAAACGTCGTGGAGTACGTTAAATAATATCATATTACACCCTTTTGAAAGTCTTGGAAATTTCATTTAATTGTTACGAATAAGCTCAGAGGAACAAATAACGAAATTAAACATAAACTTAAATATCTCAAAGTTTAACTTTGTCCTATAATATTTATCAAAAACACAATTCGTCCAGAAGTAATCATATAATTGTACATGTATATTGAAACTTCTAAATATGCTTACCTTTTCCTCTTTCAATTGATCCCTCTGGATATAAGGAGGATTTATCCGTATAAATTTTAAAAGCGTCCTCAACTGAGGTTAGACTGCGTTTTCCTTGGAACTGTAATTTTAAACAATAGTTTATAAACCCTATAAAAGACAGAAAATAAGTTTGATATACATATAAATAAACCTTCAAATAATAACAATTGTGTGTGTTTTAACCCTTTTGGTTCAAAGCTGCGATGGCTTCCACTTCGGCATTTTAAAAAAGATAACATGTGAGACGAAATATAGTTTAACAGGAAAACAACTCATTTCTTTGAATTACCAATTTCAATTTTTTCATTTTAAGTATAGTTTCAAAAGTAATTTCATCTACATAAAACTCCATAAAAGTGTTATGTCCACATACCTGATTAAAATGGGAATGGATTTTCGTTTGAGTAATGGATCCCGTCGAATAAGGTGGATCAATTGAGTCTTGAAATATTTAAGAGAAGAAAATAAAAACAGTAAATTAACTTTCACTAGAGACATCCGAATAAAGTGTATTCATTGTGATTTAATATTATTGATTCCTATGAGCATTTAGACTAGAATCACTTCAAACAGATATGTTAAAACAAATGTGTTTTTATCACATGATTCCTTTAAGAGAATTCTTTTTAATATAATTCTTTTACTTGGCATATTCTAGCCAGTTTCAAATGCCCACATTTAGTGACATATAAACTATAAAAGCTGTTCTACACATTTTTTCATCAAGTAGTAGGATTGACAACATTAAATTACACTGTTCATAAACTTCACCTATATATTCATTTACATTCAAAATAGTTCTGGTGTACGGCTGTTTAAAGTTTGAAAAACAATTTAAGAAGTAATTTTTTATCATAAGCAAAGAGGACCACATCTGCTTTTAACCTGACAAGATCAGTAAATCTTTATTTAAATTAACTTAATACTTAATATCATTAATATTAATATTATATTGCCCTTTTGTGTGTCGTAATATGTTTTGTAAATTTTTGTTGTCGGTTTGAATCTTGATGTGCATCCGAGTCGGGTGGTCCCGACGATTGCACTCTGCCCTCAAAATCACATAACTAGGAAATGAAGCCTTATTAAACTATTTAATTTTAACTGCTACATTGGTCCTCTGGGTAAACAAACTGACTCACAGTGTATCAATAAACATTTGTGTAACTTTATCAACTAAATGCAATATTACTTATTTCACTAATACAAGTATTTGTAGCATTAGATAAATTGTGACCATATGTAACCCCATGCACAGTTCAGTTATGCATGTTTGGTTAAATCGTGCTTGTAATGTATTGGTTTATGGCTAAAGAAGCCCAAAACAGCGACCCATATCATTACTGCAGTCAAATGCATTACACCGTACTATCAACTATTTTTTCTACTAAATCTTGACTTGTTGAAAAAATTTAAAATCTTAAATATCATAAGGAGGAGAAAAGACGGTGTAAAGACATGTCTTTACATTGTTTTTATTTTTACCTTGTTCGAATTCAATGGATTTCTCTTGAATAATACTTTTATCTTCAACAAACGATTTGACACTATTTTGAAAACTCTGAAAAAGAAAGATAAGATGAGATGAGATAGGACTGATAGAAAGAAAAGGTTAATGTTTTCAATTTATTTACAAACCCAAACTTTTTTTTTTTAAACCTGATTTTTTCCTGACTGCCGAGGTGAAATTGGCGGAGCACTGGCAATTTTCCTCTGGTTCTTCAAATTACGATCTGGGAGAAAATACATCAATCATTTGCAGTTTATTTTTTTAAATTTAATCCAAAAAACAAATTGAGATCCATTCTGCACTTTAACCTATTTTGTTACACCTTGCTTTTCTTTAAATTTCAAATTAGTTGTGATTTAAAGGGGCATGGTCACCAATAAGGTAAACTTCTATATCTGTTTTTATTATTCACAACTTTTTAGGGATGCATTTTTAATAATCAAATGAAATTTGAGTGTCAGTCGTTGAGTAAACAGCAAGATACACAGCTCACATTTCATTGTCTTATAAACAGGGCTCGTGTCCTGTTTTTTGTTTACATGCCAGTAAAATCTTCTTAATGCTCATTTGTCTATCTTTTTTCAAAGCATTAATAAACAGTTTCCATCGTTTAATGCATTCACGTAGGTCAATAAGTAGAATTTTCCAAACAACATTCAAAATATAAACAAAATCTTTGACGTTACCTATTAAAATCGCTGTAATAAAGCATTGTAAACATTCAAATCTGATAAATAATTTATGACCAAAATCATGAACAGGTTAAGTTTGAAAGCTATATATATATATATATATATATATATATATATATATATATATATATATATATATATATATATATATATATATCTGTTATAGCAAAGTACTAGGGATCAATGGATTTACTTCGTTATAAAAGACATTTTGCAATTTTCTCTAATTTAACCTCGTAAATGTTGCCTCAGTTGCGCATCCCAACTTGCACGGACCTGAAAGAAATTTTTAAAATTTAATGAAAATCAATGCTCTATTGCAGATCAATCCGATAAAATACTCTGGAATAAATATCAAATGTTTTATTGTTTGTTGTCTTGATAAAATTAACATATGCAGTACGTGCATTAAGTAAAATTTGGATCTGTATTTTCACTTTAAATTTACAAGTTATTTTGAAAATGTTTTTTTTCATTATCAATGCAAGATTTTGAAAAAAAAAGGTTAAAGTTATTTTATTAAAAAAAATAAAGTATTATTCAAAACTAACCTTTACATATGTACATTGGTTTATTGTGTCACCTGACCAATGTATTAATCCTGATGAATCCTGCACTTTTATATCTACAGTTAAATTAAGCCTATGATGATAAGATATGTTAGACATGTAATAAACGCAAACGTTTTATAGAAGCAAACTTTTTTCTCAGCTGTACAGACTTATGACCATAATCTTTAATAGACGTTTAGAACAGGACGGACAACTACTTTCTTAACAAATGTTAATCAAAAGGAGAAACACAAAAAGAAACCTAATTTATGAAAAACGTGTGTTAAACAGGCTTCTTAAAATTGTACAACCTTTAAAGGATTAAACACTCTATCAAAAAGAAAGAATCTAAACTTTAACTTAGAAAGATCACTCAGAACGTCAAATATTTCAACCATTTTATCAATTCAAACGCTGGTCTGAATAACTGAACAAATGAAGATTAAGTGCGTCCTATAAAAAATTATGGGCGATAAATCCCAGGGAATTCATATGAAGTTTTGAAATATGAGAATGTTATAAAAAATGATTTTATCAACATTTGATACAAACATTACACTGTTGATATGGCTCAAAGGGACAAATACACGGGATACATGAGTATCAGCTAATATTTCTGTCCTAAATATTAAACTTACTGCGTATTTAAAAGATAGCTATCTCCCAAAGAAAACCAAATCGTTATCAAAGAAATAGACAATGGTTGGATATCATTTAGATCATCAACTCAACATTTATCTCATTTATTGATTTAAAGATAGTGATCGACCGTGTGCATACACTTTTAAAACAATCAAATCAAACAGATGCAGAACCTTTGATAAATTATTGAATATGAATATTTATTTCGAAATGCATGTTGAAAATATCCAAGGCGCATATAGAATTTAGGTCATATAGTGTCACTTTCTTTAAATCAAGTTAAACGGTGACAAATATTTACCAAGTGCGGATTTCTTATATACATTATTCCAGGCACGTACCAATGTTATGCAATGTCAAAATGTATCCTGAGATCGCGTTATGAGAAAATGTTAAACATATACCATCTTATATATTGAGGGTAAACTGATAGTAGCAGTTTGGAAAAACTGGTACAACACCACAAATAACGAATACAAATAATATGATTTTACTAATGAGGTTGCATCTTATGTATCACATTTTAAGTCATGTATAAGAACTGAAATCATCATATAATCACCAGCAATTTGACTTCAGAGGACGTATTTTTTGTATTCATTAACAGAAAGAATAAGCTGGGAAAATTCATCACTAATGTATTCTCTATGTTACTTTATTGTTCTAATTCTGAACCCCCCACCACCACCAACAACAACAACAAAAAAGGGGGGAGATTGTTAGCTTCCGTCGGAAGTAAATATATGGAAGAACAGCAAAAATCCAACTATCAAGATAATTAAAGGAAGGTGTTGGAAATGGATATGTCATGTGTTCCGAAGATAAAAACTGTTTGAACATCAAAACTGCTCCTAGTTGGAAACTGAGGAAATAAAGAAGTTCTGAGAAAACAAGAGCAGTTATAGGCGCACAGTGGAGAAAGAACGAGGAGCAAAAGGGTGACACTAATTTGAGAGAGACTGTAATGAGACAGGTGCATGTTGTTGCCAGTGACTGCCGTAAGTGGCGTCTTTTGTTGCATGGCCTTATGCGTCCTCTGAAACACGAAGGTGATAAGTCAGTAATAAACATATTAGCTGTCTTATGCAAACAATTGATTGTTGTTTTTTGACATATCAAGTATCTGTTTTTGAAATTTTGTAAAAGAAATAATACATAAAATCGTGATTATGATTTTAGAGATGAATTAAAATCAAAATGAAATTGCTACTAGCATATGATTATATAATATTATAACCGGACATATATGTTTGTTTTTGTTTTAATATAGATATGATATTTTTTTGGTAATTTTCATTTTGATCTAAATGCTCTAAATTGAGAAAAGAATATTACAGAGTCATGTATTTTCTGCTATTTTTGCATTTTTAGCATTGGATAGCTAATGTTCAAAGCATTGTTATATCAGAGATTTAAACATTGGGCTCATCTAAATAAACAAAATATATTCATCAAATATTGCCCATCTAGGAGTCATTAACGATGTTGCTTGTTCAAAACTGAACACTTGATTTCTCACTTGAAAAACAATGATGTGGGAAATACATTTTTTGATCAATGTTGATTAAATTGCATTCTTTAGATGTCATTAGATGTCTCATACTGTCAACGCCTGACAAATAGATACAAAATAAATCATGTTTCCTTAGAAAATATTTTAAAAAAGCAAGAATGATCTGAAACATTCTTAAAACTTTTGGTTTTTTAATAATGTTAAATTTGACAATTTTCTTGTGTACGTTTATAAGCATAATGAAAAACAACGATTGTTTTAAGCTCAGAGCGCCGAGATTGTTCAGGCGATAGCTAGCATAAAAAATCATAATACTGTTCTTCTTTTGATTTTGGTCTGTTTAAACAGTTTGACAAGAATCGATGTTTAATCATTGTGCATAATTGAATGACTGACACATCACGGTATATCTCTTTAAACCATCACATAAGCTCCATTGCACACTGAGTGGTACAAATAGTACAATATATAGAAGAATACAAAAACATTTTTGCTCTATAGTTATGGTAACCGATTCGGGGTTAAAAGAAATAATAATATGTTTTCACCATATTATCTCAATGATTTTGATATTAAAATAAATCAAAAATTTACAACAAATGAAGAATAGTTATAAGAAAATAATTATTAATTTTGTAATAAACGTCTTTTTTTCATTTTTAAGAACATTCATTTTCACATAAAACTTAATATCTGTACATGTATTCGGAATCAGCTATTTCTTACCCATTTTGTAATAAGAAAATTATAACATCCCATCTCTTGATTGTTTTTTTTTTCATATCGAAGTTATTTGTCAACCAAATGAGAAGAGTCCTAAGAGTTTATCGGCGTTGCTGGGTGCATACCAAATGAAACGAATAGTCAATGTCTGGAATGTCAAAATGGGTTTCTGTGTCACTGCAGTCATTTAAAATCAATATCTGTCTTTCAATCAGTGTGAAAGCAGTTATTGAAAGTCTTCAAATGCAGGCAGGAGCGCCTGAATAGCTTTCAAAAATTGAATTTACATAGTGATGTTGATTGCTTTCAAAAAACATCAATGTGTTTTCAAATGTACTTTTTGTATTCTAGAACACAAATGCATATCGATTACTAGTCCCCTACCTGTTAATTATTTAAAACCAAAACAAGGCCGACAATGTGTATGCCGGTATGAGGTAATGCCATACTTGTTATACTCTAAAAGCTTGTTTTTTGGTCACATGTTTTATGATGTCCTGTTGTTATTTGTCCCCTAAAGGTGAGACCGGGCGGACTACGGTCTTTATCGCCGTTTTGTGGTTTATCTTTTCAAATTTAGTCATTCTGTCTTAGCATAGTTTTTGATTGTGTTTCTTTATTGATTTAGGCATTGATTTGAACCTTTCAACTTGCTGTGTAGCTTCACATTTATTAAGTTTGAGTTTCAAATTGCAAAAATAATTCAAAATAGATGATGATGAATCTAATTTCATACGACTTGTTTCCAATTGGTGTCGTCCTTAAAAACATCTCTATTCATTTTTTATCGAAACCTATTCTGCACATAAAAGGACTTTCCATTATGATTTAAAAAGCCAATAGGGGACATGTATTGGTTATGCACGACTTTCAGGATACTTGTTCATAATTTATCAGATACGTGGGGTTATTCAATTATACTTCCATTAATAATACTTATAAGGTTTGTTACAGATTACCCAACGAAAGTCGATCAAATAAGTTATTTGTGCTACATAGCACAGTTGTTAAGGACCAACAATTTAGAGTCGCAGACAATTTACATCAAAATCCTCGAAAAATTATAATTAAAAAACCCTTTAACGTCTCCCTCTTTAAAAAAAACAATATCTCAAATTCAATGACTTCAAAATTGCTATATCTTTTCTTTTCTTTTTTATAAATAAAAGTGTTGGAAATTGATATGTCATGTGTTCCGAAGATAAAAACTGTTTGAACATCAAAACTGCTCCTACTTGGAAACTGAGGAAATAAAGAAGTTCTGAGAAAACAAGAGCACTTATAGGCGCACAGTGGAGAAAGAACGAGGAGCAAAAGGGTGACACTAATTTGAGAGAGACTGTAATGAGACAGGTGCATGTTGTTGCCAGTGACTGCCGTAAGTGGCGTCTTTTGTTGCATGGCCTTATGCGTCCTCTGAAACACGAAGGTGATAAGTCAGTAATAAACATATTAGCTGTCTTATGCAAACAATTGATTGTTGTTTTTTGACATATCAAGTATCTGTTTTTGAAATTTTGTAAAAGAAATAATACATAAAATCGCGATTATGATTTTAGAGATGAATTAAAATCAAAATGAAATTGCTACTAGCATATGATTATATAATATTATAACCGGACATATATGTTTGTTTTTGTTTTAATATAGATATGATATTTTTTTGGTAATTTTCATTTTGATCTAAATGCTCTAAATTGAGAAAAGAATATTACAGAGTCATGTATTTTCTGCTATTTTTGCATTTTTAGCATTGGATAGCTAATGTTCAAAGCATTGTTATATCAGAGATTTAAACATTGGGCTCAATCTAAATAAACAAAATATATTCATCAAATATTGCCCATCTAGGAGTCATTAACGATGTTGCTTGTTCAAAACTGAACACTTGATTTCTCACTTGAAAAACAATGATGTGGGAAATACATTTTTTGATCAATGTTGATTAAATTGCATTCTTTAGATGTCATTAGATGTCTCATACTGTCAACGCCTGACAAATAGATACAAAATAAATCATGTTTCCTTAGAAAATATTTTAAAAAAGCAAGAATGATCTGAAACATTCTTAAAACTTTTGGTTTTTTAATAATGTTAAATTTGACAATTTTCTTGTGTACGTTTATAAGCATAATGAAAAACAACGATTGTTATAAGCTCAGAGCGCCGAGATTGTTCAGGCGATAGCTAGCATAAAAAATCATAATACTGTTCTTCTTTTGATTTTGGTCTGTTTAAACAGTTTGACAAGAATCGATGTTTAATCATTGTGCATAATTGAATGACTGACACATCACGGTATATCTCTTTAAACCATCACATAAGCTCCATTGCACACTGAGTGGTACAAATAGTACAATATATAGAAGAATACAAAAACATTTTTGCTCTATAGTTATGGTAACCGATTCGGGGTTAAAAGAAATAATAATATGTTTTCACCATATTATCTCAATGATTTTGATATTAAAATAAATCAAAAATTTACAACAAATGAAGAATAGTTATAAGAAAATAATTATTAATTTTGTAATAAACGTCTTTTTTTCATTTTTAAGAACATTCATTTTCACATAAAACTTAATATCTGTACATGTATTCGGAATCAGCTATTTCTTACCCATTTTGTAATAAGAAAATTATAACATCCCATCTCTTGATTGTTTTTTTTTTCATATCGAAGTTATTTGTCAACCAAATGAGAAGAGTCCTAAGAGTTTATCGGCGTTGCTGGGTGCATACCAAATGAAACGAATAGTCAATGTCTGGAATGTCAAAATGGGTTTCTGTGTCACTGCAGTCATTTAAAATCAATATCTGTCTTTCAATCAGTGTGAAAGCAGTTATTGAAAGTCTTCAAATGCAGGCAGGAGCGCCTGAATAGCTTTCAAAAATTGAATTTACATAGTGATGTTGATTGCTTTCAAAAAACATCAATGTGTTTTCAAATGTACTTTTTGTATTCTAGAACACAAATGCATATCGATTACTAGTCCCCTACCTGTTAATTATTTAAAACCAAAACAAGGCCGACAATGTGTATGCCGGTATGAGGTAATGCCATACTTGTTATACTCTAAAAGCTTGTTTTTTGGTCACATGTTTTATGATGTCCTGTTGTTATTTGTCCCCTAAAGGTGAGACCGGGCGGACTACGGTCTTTATCGCCGTTTTGTGGTTTATCTTTTCAAATTTAGTCATTCTGTCTTAGCATAGTTTTTGATTGTGTTTCTTTATTGATTTAGGCATTGATTTGAACCTTTCAACTTGCTGTGTAGCTTCACATTTATTAAGTTTGAGTTTCAAATTGCAAAAATAATTCAAAATAGATGATGATGAATCTAATTTCATACGACTTGTTTCCAATTGGTGTCGTCCTTAAAAACATCTCTATTCATTTTTTATCGAAACCTATTCTGCACATAAAAGGACTTTCCATTATGATTTAAAAAGCCAATAGGGGACATGTATTGGTTATGCACGACTTTCAGAATACTTGTTCATAATTTATCAGATACGTGGGGTTATTCAATTATACTTCCATTAATAATACTTATAAGGTTTGTTACAGATTACCCAACGAAAGTCGATCAAATAAGTTATTTGTGCTACATAGCACAGTTGTTAAGGACCAACAATTTAGAGTCGCAGACAATTTACATCAAAATCCTCGAAAAATTATAATTAAAAAACCCATTAACGTCTCCCTCTTTAAAAAAAACAATATCTCAAATTCAATGACTTCAAAATTGCTATATCTTTTCTTTTCTTTTTTGTAAATAAAAGTGTTGGAAATTGATATGTCATGTGTTCCGAAGATAAAAACTGTTTGAACATCAAAACTGCTCCTACTTGGAAACTGAGGAAATAAAGAAGTTCTGAGAAAACAAGAGCACTTATAGGCGCACAGTGGAGAAAGAACGAGGAGCAAAAGGGTGACATTAATTTGAGAGAGACTGTAATGAGACAGGTGCATGTTGTTGCCAGTGACTGCCGTAAGTGGCGTCTTTTGTTGCATGGCCTTATGCGTCCTCTGAAACACGAAGGTGATAAGTCAGTAATAAACATATTAGCTGTCTCATGCAAACAATTGATTGTTGTTTTTTGACATATCAAGTATCTGTTTTTGAAATTTTGTAAAAGAAATAATACATAAAATCGCGATTATGATTTTAGAGATGAATTAAAATCAAAATGAAATTGCTACTAGCATATGATTATATAATATTATAACCGGACATATATGTTTGTTTTTGTTTTAATATTGATACGATATTTTTTTGGTAATTTTCATTTTGATCCAAATGCCCTAAATTGAGAAAACTAATATTACAGAGTTACATATTTTCTGCTATTTTTGCATTTTTTGCGTTTGATAGCTAATGTTCAAAGCATTGTTATATCAGAAATTAAAACATTGGGCTCAATCTTAAATAAACAAAATATATTCATCAAATATTGCCCATCTCGGAGTCATTAACGATGTTGCTTGTTCAAAACTGAACACTTGATTTCTCATTTGAAAAACAATGATGTGGGAAATGCATTTTTTGATCAATGTTGATTAAATTGCATTCTTTAGATGTCATTAGATATACTGTCAACGCCTGACAAATAGATACAAAATAAATCGTATAACATTTTTCGTTAGAAAATATTAAATAAAACAAGAATTATCGGAAACATTCTTAAAACTGTTGGTTTTTTAATAATGTTAAATTTGACAATTTTCTTGTGTACGTTTATAAGCATAATGAAAAACAACAATTGTTATAAGCTCATTTCACCATATTATCTCAATGATTTTGATATTAAAATAAATCAAAAATTTACAACAAATTAAGAATAGTTATAAGAAAATAATTATTAATTTTGTAATAAACGTCTTTTTTTCATTTTTAAGAACATTCATTTTCACATAAAACTTAATATCTGTACATGTATTCGGAATCAGCTATTTCTTACCCATTTTGTAATAAGAAAATTATAACATCCCATCTCTTGATTGTTTTTTTTTTTCATATCGAAGTAATTTGTCAACCAAACGAGAAGAGTCCGAAGTGTTTATCAGCGCTGCTGGGTGCATACCAAATGAAACGAATAGTCAATGTCTGGAATGTCAAAATGGGTTTCTGTGTCACTGCAGTCATTTAAAATCAATATCTGTCTTTCAATCAGTGTGAAAGCAGTTATTAAAAGTCTTCAAATGCAGGCAGGAGCGCCTGAATAGCTTTCAAAAATTGAATTTACATAGTGATGTTGATTGCTTTCAAAAAACATCAATGTGTTTTCAAATGTACTTTTTGTATTCTAGAACACAAATGCATATCGATTACTAGTCCCCTACCTGTTAATTATTTAAAACCAAAACAAGGCCGACAATGTGTATGCCGGTATGAGGTAATGCCATACTTGTTATACTCTAAAAGCTTGTTTTTTGGTCACATGTTTTATGATGTCCTGTTGTTATTTGTCCCCTAAAGGTGAGACCGGGCGGACTACGGTCTTTATCGCCGTTTTGTGGTTTATCTTTTCAAATTTAGTCATTCTGTCTTAGCATAGTTTTTGATTGTGTTTCTTTATTGATTGAGGCATTGATTTTAACCTTTCAACTTGCTGTGAAGCTTCACATTTATTAAGTTTGAGTTTCAAATTGCAAAAATAATTCAAAATAGATGATGATGAATCTAATTTCATACGACTTGTTTCCAATTGGTGTCGTCCTTAAAAACATCTCTATTCATTTTTTATCGAAACCTATTCTGCACATAAAAGGACTTTCCATTATGATTTCAAAAGCCAATAGGGGACATGTATTGGTTATGCACGACTTTCAGAATACTTGTTCATAATTTATCAGATACGTGGGGTTATTCAATTATACTTCCATTAATAATACTAATAAGGTTTGTTACAGATTACCCAACGAAAGTCGATCAAATAAGTTATTTGTGCTACATAGCACAGTTGTTAAGGACCAACAATTTAGAGTCGCAGACAATTTACATCAAAATCCTCGAAAAATTATAATTAAAAAACCCACTAACTTCTCCCTCTTTAAAAAAAACAATATCTCAAATTCAATGACTTCAAAATTGCTATATCTTTTCTTTTCTTTTTTATAAATAAAAGTGTTGGAAATTGATACGTCATGTGTTCCGAAGATAAAAACTGTTTGAACATCAAAACTGCTCCTACTTGGAAACTGAGGAAATAAAGACGTTCTGAGAAAACAAGAGCAGTTATAGGCGCACAGTGGAGAAAGAACGAGGAGCAAAAGGGTGACACTAATTTGAGAGAGACTGTAATGAGACAGGTGCATGTTGTTGCCAGTGACTGCCGTAAGTGGCGTCTTTTGTTGCATGGCCTTATGCGTCCTCTGAAACACGAAGGTGATAAGTCAGTAATAAACATATTAGCTGTCTTATGCAAACAATTGATTGTATTTTTTTTTTACATTTCAAGTATCTGTTTTTTGAAATTTTGTAAAAGAAATAATACATAAAATCGTGAATATGATTTTAGAGATGAATTAAAATCAAAATGAAATTGCTACTAGCATATGATTATATAATATTATAACCGGACAGATATGTTTGTTTTTCTTTTAATATTGATACGATATTTTTTTTGGTAATTTTCATTTTGATCCAAATGCCCTAAATTGAGAAAACTAATATTACAGAGTTACATATTTTCTGCTATTTTTGCATTTTTTGCGTTTGATAGCTAATGTTCAAAGCATTGTTATATCAGAAATTAAAACATTGGGCTCAATCTTAAATAAACAAAATATATTCATCAAATATTGCCCATCTCGGAGTCATTAACGATGTTGCTTGTTCAAAACTGAACACTTGATTTCTCATTTGAAAAACAATGATGTGGGAAATGCATTTTTTTTATCAATGTTGATTAAATTGCATTCTTTAGATGTCATTAGATATACTGTCAACGCCTGACAAATAGATACAAAATAAATCGTATAACATTTTTCGTTAGAAAATATTAAATAAAACAAGAATTATCGGAAACATTCTTAAAACTGTTAGTTTTTTTTATAATGTTAAATTTGACAATTTTCTTGTGTTACGTTTATAAACATAATGAAAAACAACGATTGTTATAAGCTCAGAGCACCAATATTGTTTAGGCGATAGCTAGCATAAAAAAATCATAATACTGTTTTTCGTTTGATTTTGGTCTGTTTAAACAGTTTGACAAGAATCGATTTTTATCATTGTGCATATTTGAATGACTGACACATAACGGTATATCTTTTTAAACGATCACATAAGCTTCACTGCACACTGAGTGGTACAAATAGTACAATATATAGAAAAATACAAAAACATTTTTACTCTACAGACCACGTTATGGTAACCGATTTGTGGTAAAAAGTAAAAAAAAAATGTTTTCACCATATTATCTCATTGATTTTGATATTAAAGTTAATCAAAAAATATCTTAACAAATCAGGAATTTACAACAAATTAAGAATAGTTATAAGAATATAATTAATAATTTTGTATTATACATTTCTTTTTTATTTTTAAGAACATTCATTTTCACATAAAACTTTATAACTGTACATGTTTTCGACATCAACTATTTCTTACTCATTTTGTAATAAGAAAATTATAAAATCCCTTCACTTGACTTTTTTTTTCATAACGAAGTAATTTGTCAACCAAATAAGAAGAGTCTGAAGAAGTGTTAGTCGGCGTTGCTGGGTGCATGCCAAATGAAACGAATAGTCAATGTCTGGTACGTCAAAGTGGGGTTCTTTGTCATTGCACTCATTCAAAATCAATCAGCGTGTTAGCAGTTATTAAAAATCTTCAAATGCAGGCAGGAGCGCCTGAATAGCTTTCAAAAATTTGTATTTACATAGTGTTGTTGAGTGCTTGTGTCAAATAAATGAACCAAAATAGCACTCAGTATTTTTTGTTTGTACTACGTTTTCAATGCTTACAAAAAACATCAATGTGTGTTCAAATGCATTTCTTTTATTCTAGAACACAAATGCATATTGATTAATAGTCGCCTTCCTGTGAATTATTTAAAACCAAAATAAGGCCAACAATTTTGATGACGGTATGAGGCAATACATTACTTATTTTATACTCTAAATGCTTGTTTTAAGTCACATGTTTTATCTTATGATGTCCTGTTATTATTTGTCTCTTACAAGTGAGACCGGGTGGAACGCCGTTTTGTGGTATATCTTTTTAGTTTAAGTCATTCTGTCCCAACATTGATCTGAATCTTACAACTTGCTGTGTTTCTTCACTTTTATTAAGTTTGAGTTTTCAAATTGCATAAATAGTTCAATATAGATGATGAAGAATTTAATTCCATAAATAATTCAATATAGATGATTATGAATCTAATTTCATATGACTTGTTTCAAATTGGGTTCGTCCTTAAACACGTCTCTATTCATTTTTTTTTCGAAACCTATTCAGCACATTAAAGGTCTTTCCATTATATTTTAAAAAGGCAATCAGTGACATGTATTGGTTATGCACGACTTTCAGAGCACGTGTTCTTAATTTATCAGATACGTGAGGTTATTCAATTATTTTTTTGACTTAAAGATAGTGATCGGTAGTGTGCATAAACTTTGAAAACATCAAATCAGACAGATGTCGAACCTTTGATAAATAATTAAATATGCATATTCATTTCGTAATGCATTTTGAAAAATATCCAAGGCGCATTAGAATTTAGGTCATATACTCTCTTTTAATCAAGCTAAGCAGTGAAAAATATTTATCAAGCGCAGATTTCTTATAGAAATTATTCGAGGCACGTACCAATGTTATGCAAAGTCATAATGTATCCTGCGATCGCGTTATGAGAAAATGTTAAACATATTCCATATATATTGAGGGTATATTCTTATATATTGAGGGTAAACTGGTCGTAGCAGTTTGGAAAAACTAGTACAACGCCACAAATAACAAATACAAATAATATGATTTTACTAATGAGGTCGCATCTTATGTATCACATTTTAAGTCATGTATAAGAACTGAAATCATCATATAATCACCAGCAATTTGACATCAGAGGAGGTATTTTTTGTATTCATTCACAGAAAGAATAAGCTGGGAATATTCACCACTAATGTATTCTCTATGTTAATTTATTGTTCTGAACTCTGAACCCTCCAACACTAACAACATAAACAAAAAAAGGGGAAGCTTGTTAGGTTCCGTCGGAAGTAAATTCGAAAAATTTTGTAAAAAAAAAAAAGGCCAGACAAGATATCAAATCAGCAGTTATATGAAAGAACAGCAAAAATCCAACTATCAAGATAATTCAAGGAAGGAGTTGAAAATGGATATTTCATGTGTTCCGAAGATAAAATTGTTTGAACATCAAAACTGCTCCTACTTGGAAACTGAGGAAATAAAGAAGTTCTGAGGAAAGAAGAGCACTTATAGGCGCACAGTGGAGAATGAAAGAGGAGAAAAGGGGTGACGCCGATTTGTGAGAGACTGTAATGAGACAGGTGCATGTTGTTGCCAGTGACTGCCGTAAGTGGCGTCTTCTGTTGCATGGCCTTATGTGTCCTGCGAAACACAGATGATAAGTCAGTAATATACATATCGGTTGTCTTATGCAAACAGTTAATTGCTTTTTTTAACATTTCAAATACCTGTTTTTGAAATTTTGTAAAAGAAAATAATACATAAAATTGTGAATATGATTTTGGAATGAATTAAAATCAAAATGAAATTATATAATAATTTAACCGGACATATACGGTTTTTTTTTGTTTTGAAATAGATATGATATTTTTGTTGTAATTTCCATTTTGATCCAAATGCCCTAAATTGAGAAAAATAATATTACAGAGTTATTCATCTTTTTTTGCTATTTTTACATTTTTTTCATTGGATAGCTAATGTTTAAAGCATTCTTATGCCAGATATAAAGACTTTGGGCTCCATCTTAAATTAAACAAAATAAATTCATCAAAGATTGTCCATTCAGGATTTGCTTGTTCAAAACTAAACAATTGATTTCCCATTTGAAAAATGGTGTGACAAATGCATTTTTTGATCAATGTTGATTAAATTACATTTCTTTAGATGTCTTATACTGTCAATGCGTGACAAATAGATACAAAATCTATCGTATAACATTTATCCTTAGAAAATACAAAAAAAAACAAGAATTATCGGAAACATTCTTAAAACTGCTAGTTTTTTTTAATAATTTCTTAGCGATAGCTGGCATAAAAAAAAATCATAATCCTGTTCTTCTTTTGGTTTTTGATTTGTTTAAACAGTTTGACAAGAATCGATGTTTAATCATTGTGCATATTTGAATGACTGACACATCACGGTATATCTTTTTAAACCATCACATAAGCTTCATTGCACACTGAGTGGTACAAATAGTACATTATATAGAAAAATACAAAAACCTTTTTTCTCTACAGACCATGTAATAGTAACCGATTTGTGGTAAAAAAAAAATAAATAAAATGTTCTCACTATATTATCTCATTGATTTTGATATTAAAATAAATAAAAAAAATATCTTTAAAAACCTGGAATTTACAACAAATTACGAATAGTTATAAGAGAATTATTAATTATTTTGTAATAAATATTTTTTTTTTCATTCTTAAGAACATTCATTTTCACATAAAACTTAATATCTGTACATTATCACTGCACTCATTTGAAATCAATATCTGTCTTTAAATCAGTTATTGAAAATCTTTAAATGCAGGCAGGGGCGCCTGAATAGCTTTAAAAAATTGAATTTACATAGTGCTGTTGATTGCCTGTGGCAAATAAATAAACCAAAATAACACAGTCTTTTGTTGTTTGTACTATGTTTTTAGTGCTTTAAAAAACATCAATGTGTGTTCAAAGGTATTTCTTGTATTTTAGAACACAAATGCATATTGATTACGAGTCCCCTACCTGTCAATTTTTTAAAACCAAAATAAGGCCGACAATTTGGATGCCGGTATAAGTTAATGTATTACTTATGCTATACTATAATTGCTTGGTTTTTTTCACACGTTTTATCTTATGAAGTCCTGTTGTTATTTGTCCCCTACAGGTGAGACCGGGCAGACTATAGTCTTTATCGCCGTTTGCTGTATATCTTTTCAGTTTTAGTCATTCTGTCTTAACATGGTTTTTGAGTGTGTTTCTTTATTGATTGATACATTGATTTCAACCTTTCAACCTGCTGTGTAGCTTCACATTTATTAAGTTTGAGTTTCAAATTGCAAAAATAATTCAAAATAGTTGATGATGAATCTAATTTTATTCGACTTGCACAACTGACTCTAAAAATTATCTTTAATATCTTCCACTTTACAGTAAAAAGAGATATGACAATTAGATTTTGGAAATTAATGAAATTGATTATGAGATTTAAAACATCAGTTTAAATTCAATTCAAGAGTCCAATAAGCCGGTCAAAAACGTATTGAACAAACATACTAAACTATTTCTTAGACAAACTTATATAAGCTATTCAGCTATTAAGTCAAATATTGACTTATAGCTCAAAATATAACACATATGATTTCAAAGTTGAATTAAGAAAATGATATTGAAAAAAAACTCAGTCAAAAGCCGTACAGGGGATGTCAGGGGCATGCACAGGGGCAGACAGTGGCTTACAGGGGATGACAGGGGCGTACAGGGGGTGACAGGGGCTTACAGTGGCACACAGGGGGATATGTACAGGGGCGCACAGGGGATGACAGGGTATACAGGGGCTCTGTACAGTGGCACACAGGGGATGTACAGGGGATGACAGTGAAAACACAGGGGGTGACAGGGGAAGACAGGGGATTTTCATACGGACAGGGGTTTTTAGAGCCAGTAGTGTTGTTTCCAATTGGGGTCGTCCATAAAAACAACTCTATTCAGCACATAAAAGGACTTTCCATTATATTTTTAAAAGCCAATAGTAGACATGTATTGGTTATGCACGACTTTCAGAATACTTGTTCATAATTTATCAGATACGTGGGGTTATTCAATTATACCTTCATTAATAATACTTATAAGGTTTGTTACAGATTACCCAACGAAAGTCGATCAAATAAGTTATTAGTCCTACATAGCACAGTTTTTAGGACCAAAAATATTAGAGTCGCAGACAATTTACATCAAAATCCTCGAAAAATTATAATTAAAAAACCAACTAACTTCTGACGCTTTAAATAAAACAAATATCTCTATTTAAATGGCTTGAAAATTGCTATATTTTTTTGATAAATTCAAAATCAAAGTCAAAACTTAAGTCTAAGATCTTTTACGTAAAATCTACGATAATTTTTATTTTTTTACTTATTGTACAAATTAAGCCTGTTTTCATTAAGATATGAAATATTTACTATCTTACCCATACTGATGTCACTATATAAATATATATATATATAAATTCCAGATAACGGAAAAGTAGCCTAAACTTGATCTGACAACGAATACAGGTGGGACTGTCAGAAACAGCTCAAACAAGGTTACTTCGACGACCATCATTGCTTCCTGACAACCTGAAACCTATAAATCTATTAAAATCAATATTTCGTTTGCCTCTTTTTTTTTTTGTTGAATTTACCTACCGGACGTATCTACAAAATTATAGTCCCACTTGGCAAACAAACCACTTAAATGTCTTGTTGAATAAGATCAAGTTTCAATACCCAATGCTATGTATTTTATAAATTGCATCTATATTTTTGAAAGTTGTTTTTTTTGTACCATGGCTTTATATATATATATATATATATACATATATATATATATATATATATATATATATATATATATATATATATATATATATATATATATATATTTGTCTTGCCTAGATGGCCCAGTGGTTGGCGCGGTGGCCGCTCACTGCTAGGAGAATGGGTTCCAGAGGTCGTGAGTTCAAGCCCCGGCCGGGGCGGAGGTGGAGCTCCAACAAGGTGAATTTCTCTGTGCTTTATGTATATCTTTATCATTCACTATGGGCAGGTATATGTCAATTTGAGAGTTATTGCAATGTTTGTGCTTATTATATGTATATATCTATGCAATGTGTATCGTCCTGATCCTCTCAAATTGTCGTTTAACTGCATTCCACCTGTATCTCAAACGACCGTGTAGTGAGCGACCAGCGCGCTAGTTTCCCTTCGTCATCGAAAGCAAGATTTTTGTCTTGCCTAGATGGCCCAGTGGTTGGCGCGGTGGCCGCTCACTGCTAGGAGAATGGGTTCCAGAGGTCGTGAGTTCAAGCCCCGGCCGGGGCGGAGGTGGAGCTCCAACAAGGTGAATTTCTCTGTGCTTTATATATATATATATATATATATATATATATATATATATATATATATATATATATATATATATATATATATTTAATATGATTTTTGTAGTATCAATGCAAGAAAGTACATGCCTTAATGTTTATCTTTGTTATACTCGCTTGTGCTAAACGTGTCATATAATATGCATTTCAGCAAGCGTATTCAAATTTGCTGAATCTGTTATTGTCTTTCATAAAACACACTTTTAAATAATTTATAAGATCTTTTTTAACCTGAATTATATTTTAACACTAAATTATATATTGACTTGTGGGATTTTGGCAATAAACAGTGTCACATGATATGAAAAAAGTTGTGCTTGATCTAATTAAATTCTTCATATGCATTTATGATATTGTACGTAGATCCATCTATTTTGTTTATACTTACTAATTTGAAATAGAGAGCTAAAAATCTCTCTTTTAACTTTTGAAAGGGATCAAAATCAAAGTGTATTTTCTACAACACATCACAAAAATGAGCGGCAGATATGTGTTACGACTTCTTATCCTTTATGAGACATGTAGCAAAGATAAGAGACAAATAACTAAAGAAAAAACATCTTTTATGGACCTAGAGTTTGTGAAACTTCTAATTATAAGAAGCATGATGTATATTTTTACTCATACTCATGTCAAAATTTTTACTCCAAATACGCCACATATACCTTTAGAAAACTTTATATGTACATAAAAGCACAGCATTCCCAAATATTTTGGAACATATGTATTAGATTTGTGGGACAAGAAAGAAAACTGTCTTCTTAACGTTATGTTTATTAAACGGAGATAAAACACAAACTTTGAAATGTGTTATACGGAATTATCAAAAATATATAACCCTAAAAAATCATTTATCATCCGATCAGGGATTTAAAAGAATTTCAGCTATAAATCATGAGATCACTAAGAAGTCTAACACTTTGAAAAATGTGTGGTATACAAGATTAACAAAATTAGATAACTCTTAGAAGAATTTATCTTTCGATCAAGGATTTAAAAAAACTTAAGCTTTAAATTATGAGATTTCTCACAGCCTCGCATCACTCACCTAATAAATTTATTAAAACGCTGGTCTGAATAAACACAAAAAAAGAACAAAAGTACGTTTTATCCTACGAAATCTATAGGCGGTCATTATGAATTATCCATAATCCTCAACATTACACCACTTATTCGCATTTCGTATTTGATTAAAGATTATGGTAAAAGGAATTGCACATAAACGCAGCCCTGCAGAAATCGTAACCAAAAAGTAAAACATTTAATTATAAAAACTATTCTGATTTTTTTTTTGTTTTTTTTTTGTTAATGATTTCATTTTTCTCAAAATCATCCTTCTTCACAGAAAAATAAAATTTTAATACATGTAGGATGTTTACTAATGAAACGACCATGTAAGCAAATATAAGACTCAAGATTCGCGTCTCTTGCTTGTATCTCATTCTAAATATAATATTTTGAAAAATAATTTTCAAAACAGTTACTGTAGAACTCAAATCAAATATCCAACCGATACATACGATTTCCTTCTGTACAAGATATTAATGCTAAATTCATATATCCATGTTTTCTTTGCGCAAAAGAATGAAAATAGTTTTCATAACCAATTCTCATTCTGCTTATGATTTCTTCAGGCAACGTTTTCTCTTGGAGAAAACATACCCTAAGTCATGGGTGCGTTTTTTCCTGGGTACGTTTTTCTCCTGAGTACTTTTTTTCCTGGGTACATTTTCTCCAGCATTCAAATGGACCTACGCTTTTATTTTTACTGTTTTTATATCTTTTCTCTATTCCAACATGCATCTGAAGTTTTTTTCATTGTTTTCTCTTTGCTCAAAATGCCCTCAATTTTGAAGTATGATATTCTAAAATTTAACAATAGTTATAGGATAATTTATATATAATTTTTGTTTGTACTTTATTTTGTTTGTTTGTTTGTTTGTTTTTGTTTTTGTTTTTGAAAAACATACTCTCACATTATATGAATTTAATATTAAAATATCTTACCCGTTCCGTTAACTACACACTTTTTCCGACAACCACCAATCACTCAATTGACACAATAAGGAGTCAACTGATGAGTCATGCACTTGTTGTATGAATTGATCAAAATTTATTTAACCCTCAAACAGATTTATTGTTTCATCAGATATTGTAAAAACGTAAATTTTAAATCATAAGATTACTTAGGACGCCGCATCAATCACCTATAAAACGCTGGTCTGAATAAACAAAATAAAATGAACATAAAGTACGTTTTATCCTACCAAATATATACGCTGTGAGATCATAAATAATCCTGTTGAAGTCTTAAAATCTGGGAATGTTCTCAAAAGTATTTTCATTGAAATTTCTTTTCAACATTACACCTAATATGACCTTAAGCAATTACAGATGGTTTCTCAAAGGACAAATACCCGGTTCCTAGAATCTCGTGAATTAAGAGGAATATATGTGCAATGTGTAACGGCTGAAGAAGCCATGGTCTGTTTCACTTTGTGAATTATTAACTAGTACATGTGTTATTCTTAAGGGTTTTTTTAAAGCTTCTAATAATTTTCATTGATTTAAATCAGTTTTAAAACCAAAAATACTCCACACATTGTCAAACAAGTCAATTTTGTCTTTGAAATAACAAATTTAACTTAAAATGTTTAAAAAATATAATGTACTATTTAAAGTGAAGGTAGGTTGGTAGTTGCAAAATGAACACCACAAATAGCAAAAACAGAAAACATGACGTAACTACTGACGTTTTAAGTAAAGTATGAGAATTAAGTTCAACATAAAATCCTATAATCCTAGGTTTTCCAACATCTTGATTTAGGATAACGCATTTTCTTATTTCCATTCACAATTGGTTATGAAAACTATTTTCATTCTTTTGCGCAAAGAAAACATGGATACATGAATTTAGCATTAATTTTCTTAAACAAAAAATTGTCTTCCCTTTTGACATCTCGTATTAGATTAAAGATTAGCATTCGTATTTATTGATTTACGGATGCGTTAACATCCAAATTTGAAGAATTATATTTGATATGAACTTAAAAAGGCCCCCTATGCATTTTATTTTTTATGTACAGTAATTCTGAAATAGTTTGCTTCTTTAACGGTGCATTCTTTACTCCTCATGTGAAACAGAGTAAAAAAGCATATTTTTGATTAATGTCATGGCATTACTTTTTCTTCTGACGTTATGTACACGTATATTGCCAGTGCGTGACAAAGAAATAAAATTATATATAAAATAATCTTTTCTAAGCAAAAACAATTTTTATTACTAAACACATTTTAAAAACTGTTAATTTTTTAAGAAAAGATATTAAATATGACACCCAACATATATCCTTTTATAAGGACAATAGAAAACAACAATTTTTCATCAAAGCGCAGATACTGTTTCAGCGATAGCTAACATAACTTCAAATTTTCATGGGCCTGTTCTTGTCTTGGTCTTGTCTTTTTAAACAGTATGTCTAGTATCGATATTTAATAATTGATCATAATCTAAATGATTGTAGGTTTTTGAAACAAGTACATAACCTTCACTGTATAATTATAAACACACATAGAAGTGATAGAACAAGTGTGATAGTACAATACAGAAAACATTCACTTTTTTGCAAACTACAGTTATGTTAATCGATGTATCGTCAAAAGATTATTATCGTCATATTATCTAATTAATTTTGATGTTTAAAAAAATCATAAATATCTGAACAAATCATAAATTATCATTACATAAAGAATAGGTACGTAGCAGAGAATTTATTGATAATTTTGTGACGTACGTCTTTTTATTTTATTTTTTCTTCGGCAAAAACAATATTTTTAAATAAAGCTTAATAACTGTACATGTATTCAACATTAAATTGCTTACCCATTTTGACAATACACAGTTCAAAACCCAAATGCAATCGATTGATCGTTGTTTCATATCCACTCTTAGTTTGATAACCAAATAAATAGTGCACCAAGTGTTTATAAACGTTGCAGGTATATACCAAATGGATATATTGATTTTCAATGTCGGCTACATCAAAATGAGATTCGCTACGACTGCACATATATTAGAAATCAATACTTTGATTTAGTTAGTGTGAAAGCAACTAATGGTAAAACTGATACAAGGACGACCAAATAGCTTACACAAGTACAATTAAAAGTGATGTTTATTGCTTTGGAGAATAAATAACCTCAAAAATCGTTCAGTTATCTTTCTCTCCATTATTTATTCATTGCTTTCAAATACTTTTTTGTGTTTCAATGTGTCATGTTATTCTAGAACATAAATGCCCATTGATTATTGGTCCCCTACCTGTGAAACCTATTTAAGCACAAAAAACGATTTCATGCGTCATCCCATTTGGATATTTTTCACAATCAATTCTTTATTGTTATGTTACAATTCAAAAAAAAATGCTTGATTTTAAAACCATATCAATAATACCAATCCCAAAACTTCGAATTCAGAATTCAACACAAGAAACAGAATACTCTACAAATGATTTTGTATGAATGTGAAATCGATATCTGTTGTAACAAATTGACATTAAGAATGTACTTGCAAACTTCGGTATATAAACAGCTAGTACAAATTGCAAAGAAACAATGACACTAACAATAGGCCCGTGGGCCACATCGCTTACATGAGGAACAATAGGTATGATAAAATCAGCTTAATGGAGTCATATTACAAACTATCTGGACAATGTACAATAATACATGTAGATCCATTATAAATAAAATCCATTTTCCCCCTGGATATTTTTATGTTTATAATCATTAGTCCCTTTTCTAACAGAATGATTTTATAGTAATATCACATATTGCAGTTCTCAAATATATCCTTAACAATTGTTTATATATGGGATATAAACCTACACCAAACTCTGAACCCTCTTGTGAGGCTGAAGAACTGTCCTGGGGTCAAAGTTTTAACAATTATAAAGAATCATCTGGCTGATTAGTTTCTGAGAAGAAGATTTTTAAAGACCCCCTCCCCCCTCCATTGTGGCCCCACGTGCACTTTACCCCCGGAGGTCATGATTTTCACAAATTTGAATCTACACTACCTGAGGATGCTTCCACACAATAAACAAACAAAATGAACATAACGTACGTTTTATACTACCAAATTTAAGCGCGGTCAATCAAAAATAATCCTGTTGAAGTCTTAAAATCTGAGAATGTTCTCAAAAGTATTTTCATTGAAATTTCTTTTCAACATAACACCTAATATGACCTTAAACAATTACAGATGGTTTCTCAAAGGACGAATACCCGGTTCCTAGAATCTCGTGAATTAAGAGGAATATATGTGCAATGTGTAACGGCTGAAGAAGCCATGGTCTGTTTCACTATTTGAATTATTATCTACATATCTTATTCTTAAGGTTTTTTTTTTTACAAGCTTCTAATTGTTATCATTGAATTAAATCAGTTTTAAAACCAAAAATACTCCAAACATTGTCAAACAAGTCAATTTTGTCTTAAAAATAACAAGTTTAACTAAAAATGTAAAACAAGTTTAATGTATCATTTAAAGTGAAGGTAGGTTGGTAGTTACAATATGAATACTAGCACAACACCACAAATAACAAAAACAGAAAACATGACGTAACTTCTGACGTTTTAAGTAAAGTGTGAGAATCAAGATCAAGATCAACACAAAATCATATGATCCTTAGTTTTCCAACATCTTGATTCAAGATAACGCATTTTCTTATTTCCATTCACAAATTAATTTTCTTAAACGAACAATTGTCCTCCCTTTTGACATCTGGTATGAAAATGAATAATATACATGTATATAATAGATATTAGGATCTCAAGAATATATCAATCTAACTATGATTAATGGTTGCCTTGTTTGTTTGTGTTATGTTTATACTTTTTTTTTATCGTTGGAATTCAAAAACATGGGGAAATAATGCGCATGGTTGTTTTTATAAAATTTATATAGAGATCAAAACGCAGTAGAAATACCCCAAAAATCATTAGATGTGCGTTGTAGTATTTTTATTAAATCATTTAACTAGATAAAGAATGCATTAGTCAAAGGCTAATTATCATTTATCAATCATATCTTAAAATGTCATAAATATCTGTTGAGCTTTCCATAACCTTTTTTTATGTAAAAATATGTTATGTGCTCTTACTGGTAAACCCTATATTACTTTTACTGTTGAATAGAACTTGAAGCACATTTGCAGCTCTGTTCTGCTGCTACCTTAATCGAGACAAATAATGGCTTGTGTGAAGAGCAAAACTTTCGAAGCACACCGATTTGGAGTCAAATTTTATATATTAGGACTGAAAATGCTCGTGGCGGGATGAGTATGAAAACCCCAAAAGACCCTTTGAATCATCATACTCTTATAATATGAAAAATAAATTCGTTACATAGTAAAAATATATTACACAAAACTGTAAGTATTTTGATCACATAAATTCCTTTATATACATGTACATAAATACGCTTAATGTTTTCGATAAAAAAAAAAAAGAATCCTGTTTGTTTTTTAACTTACAAAAATATCATAAGTATATTTGAGTAAATATTAATCTACGGCCATAAAGGAGAGGGTCGTATATTTTGGCGATGGTTGGCGACAATGGGGACGATTTCTGGATGTACCAAGGCAACAATAACAATTTTTGAGTCCTTCATGCGAAATCTGAAGTTTAATTTCACCATAAAAATTTAAACGTGCATCTAATTTTGTGTGATAACGCGATTTTATTCCGAATTCATAAGAATATGATTTTGAAAAATAATGAAATGACAAAACTTGCTTAATTAATTAAGGGGTAAAGTTTTTAAACACTTTAAATTTTCCAAAGCTTTTCCGTTAGTAATATATTTCTGTCGGGCTGTGTGTGTCAGTTTAGTTATTGCTTCCAAATATCCGGCAGTGACCTGCAATTTTCTAAAGAGGTCCAGGAAACTACCTTGTATGGATTTTATTGTCATTGGGCAGAGCGATGCGTACCGCGAACAGCTGTCAATCAGTGAATAAAAAGCTACACATGTGATTTACTACTTGTTTACGTTTTGACACTAAACTGGAGGTTTAGACTAATTTACAACATGATTTTAAATGATTGCGGGAACATCCATTCATAAAAACCATTTTTGTCATGAATGCAAAGATTGGGTACTAATTAAGATTTGTCATTCTCACATTAAGTTACATTGCCGATTTTCCCTGTTAACAAGTACGTTGAAATTCCTCTCACAAAGTCTTTTCAAGTATTAGATTTTCAAGAAGTTTGTGTTTTTCATTGTTTGTATTGCTATTTGTTGTTTAGAATTTAAAACTGAATTAAATTTTAAACATGTTTATTGTTGTCATTTTTATAACACAATGATAATAATTAATACGCATGCACATTGACCATTATACATGTACATATGTACATGCATATGAATGTTTGGATACGGCTGATCTATGCCTTCTTCAAGAAGGATGTTGGTTCCATATTCACATTGTTGACAAAGGAGCACTGTCGCTGAAATTGCATCAGAACCAGTGCATGTGCATGGATTTTTTTTTTCAAAAGTATGCACCAATCACGCATTTCGTTTACACTAATGCATATCATTATCAGGAATATCAACCAGCTGATGGGTCTGTTTGTCGATTACGCCGGTGCTTGGTTTAGTATGTAAACTTATTCCGACGTCACAGAAAACAGTTTCCCCGACCTGATATAGTGTAACAAGAGCGTTAGCGTATCAAAAATAGCTGATTGTAATCAGATTGGGGTTATTTGCGATCGTATTTTTTTAACATTGGGACAATATTGCGAGATATGTTTAGTTCCTGTTGCGCTTGCACAAACGGTCCCTTCGTAAAACATATTTTGTACAACAGTTGAGGAAGCATTTAAAATGTTGTTGTCGAGGGCTGTGATTTATAGTTTAATTCCTGTTTAAGTTTCCTGTTTAAGGTATCTCACTCCTTACGTTTTGATTTTATTGCACAGATGTTCTTTATATTTGATATGAATATGAATATGATTTAACTAATTTAATCTTCAGAGAAAGATCATTATTTCATAATTACACAAAATTCAGAAAGGAAACGTAATTGAACGTAATGCGGAAGGTTTGTTAGACGAAAATGACAGAAACAAGCAATTTTATGAATTTTCAATATACTTTTCTTTTTTATTATACTTTATTTATTATTCACATTTTTAACATTTGATAGGTTTGTGACATGTTCTCTAGGTCCTTTGTGACTTGTACAAAACTATATTTTGAGAGAGTGATAGACGTTTAGCATTAAGGGTGTTGTTTACTCAGGGTTTGAGTTATCAAATTCGGATTGTTATAAAGTTCAATGTCATGAGTAAAATTTGTTCTAAACACAAAAAGTATCTGTAAAATGAATTATTATTGACATAACATTCGATATTTCTACTATATTATGGAATTATGGCAAAACAAAACTAGACTTTTAGCCAAACAGAGGAAATTCGGACTAAATTTTGCAGATTTTGTTTTCTACTAAAACATTTTTAGAAGTACTCTAAAATTAAAAGTTAAGATTTTATATTTTAGTCTATATAATTTTGCATATTTCCTGGTAATTTTACCTCATTTATTCATTATAATAACCGTATGGCATGAATTTAAAAAATATTGAAATATGCTTAAAAACGAGAAAAGACACCATATCTCAAAATGTTGATCATTGACCTCATTTAAATTTTATGCCAACAGAATAAGATCAATATAAGTAGTTTAATACTATAAATGTTTTTGTATTATCATCATTCAATTTTTTGTAAAATTGGATCAAAAATGGGTAGGAATTTGAAAAGTGATAGAGGAAATTCGGACTGGAATATTTATAAAAATTGTGAAGGAAAACTTCAAAAATGCTTTGTATGTATTTAGTGTCACTACCATTCATAAATTGTATTTCATTTTCAAAAGTGTTGAGCAATTTGTATTATTTTCACAATTACGAAAATCTCAATCATAGTGTAAAATTTTAAGTGATTTTCCTTTAATTTTCCAAAAATATACAATGGCCATTAACTCAAAAAGTAGGTCATTGACCTACTTTTTGGAAAATGAAAAATAACACTAGAATAAAAGGTCTCTAACACACAATAGTTGGTTTTTCATTATCATCAATGGAATTTTTTTTCATTCTGAGTAAACGTCATCCTTAAGTCATGCAAATATATAGAAAAGTTCTGAATTTTTTAGAGCCATATCTTGCGAGATTTTTAACTTTGAAGCCATATATCTAAAATTTGACATCACTGACCCCCCTGTTTTATTTTGTCAAAATGATACTGAATACATAACTAGGCAAACTGGATTTATCTTATAACATACTTAATTTTCAAAATGTTTTTATTTTAAATCAAATGGTAAGGAATATAGAAATTGTATATTTTAAGTGAAAAAAGGTCACACAAAATATTTATGCAGCTTCGTACACATTTTTTTTCGTAATACCTTTATTCAGTGTGACGATTGTGCATTATTAAAAACAATATTTCAAGAACAAGGTTTGCTTAACCAAAAATACTTACAACAAATCCTGAAATTGTATTTTAGGTGCAAAAAGGTCAAATTAACCTTGCCATAACTTAGAGAGATGAACACTGACCTCCCATTATCTTTGTTTTTTTCAAGTATGTTTTGTCTACAGATTTTAATGATATACTTCTCAAGAAATTCTTGATACAAGAACATTGAGTAGTGGGATACCTTAAACAGTAAATGCGGTTTTTATTTCATTGTTTTATGTACATTCTTTGCTTGTCACTCATTGATCTATATATTTGACACTTCTGTTCTTCTGACTTGATAGTATTGTTGCGACCGAGTATCGGTTACAATAGCAAGATGAATGTCTACACAAGTAATGTCTGTGTGGTAAAATACTCGTAATTTAACTGTTTAGAAGTCAAAAGAATGGGGTAGCGATAGAGTTAAAAATGAATTGAAAGGACAAAAAAGAAAGAAGTATTTGCATTATGTAACATGTCTATCGATAACACTGTAGGTAAATATACCCCACGAATATACTGTTACAGTACTTTTTTTTGCGACCGAGTATCGGTAACAATAGCAAGATGAACGTCTACACAGATAATGTTCGTGCAGTAAAATACGTGTATTGAATTCAGAGGCTTATACATGTATTGAAATTGACGGGGGTAGCGATAGAGTAACAAATGAATTAAGAGGACAAAAGAAGGAAGTATTTGCATTATGTAACATCTATCGATAACACTGTGGGCTTATATACACCACGAATATACTGTTACAGTAGTATAGAATAAACTGTAATTTTCAGAAAATACCATTTTTGGTGATATTAAATATAGCACCCCGATGCACATTTGTAATGGATACTACAACGCACTTTGATTTTTGTTTTTAAAGTTTGATAGAGTTTTGACTAAGTCAACGGAATTTAACAACGATTTTTTTCAAAGTGAAGTAAAAAGGTCGTCGTTACTGCATTTTGAAAAGTTAAATTGTGAAAACATTGACAATAAAGTCGATATTATTAGACTTTGTAAAGATAAACTGAGACGAAAAGTAAAACGGATACGCTTTAGTCTATATAACAACACTTTGTAAAATTAAACTGTAGAAAGTTAGAGTCAATTAAAGAAATATGCTTACAATGTTTCAAGATGTTTAGTACTGTTTTTGAATTATTTCAAAGACAAGTGTTGTGTTTTGCCTTTTTATGGTTTTGTAAAGTATTCTTAATTCATGTAAGATTATAAAACTAGACATTTTCAAAATCTGTATTTTTTTCCACTACAAATTAACGGTACGCAAAAGTAATAATTTTTATTGCAATAAACAATCCTATTGCCAGGTTTTAGGACTTTGTATAATGTATTTAACATTAATAAAACATTAAAACATGTTCTTACCCATTGGTGAACGTTTATCTAGAATCCATACACAATATTTTCCATTAATATGCGGTATTTTACTTAACCTACTGATACTCTGACTGTGAAAAGATTTCCTGTTTCCCTGTAGTAACAAACTTATCTTTTATAACGAGTAGGAAGCTTATGCAGTTTTGTGAATAATGACGTAAAAAGAATTCTTTTTGTTTTGAATGTTCTTTGCTTAATTCTTCTCTTTGTTTTTCTGGTTTTTAGCTGTTCAAAACCATGACAATAAACCACAGGAATTTAAAACAAAAACTAGCAGCGTATTACAAAATGCAATATACCACTAAAGTTTTTAATAGTTTGATTGTTCAATAAGGTATACAATTTGGACAATCAAGTGTCACATTAGGTGGCTATTGGTACTTTGCGGAACGGAACGGAACGGAACCAGTTAAGAGGCCCCAAAAGGGGAATCAAGATTTTATTTAAACGTCATTATTTCAATTTAACTTATCGTAAATGGAAGATTGTTTTACAAATTTTGCTGTTTTAATGAACTGTGTATTACATAAAATATGCTACTCATTGCTCTATAAGTCAATACACGCTTCTTTCCCGAGAAAACCTAAAGTCACTAGTTGTTTTATGATGTTTGATTGACACTGTAAATATAAAGTTGAGTTTTAAACCAACTCAATTAATCTGTGTGTGTAACGTCGATGAAAATAACTTAAGTAATCTTTCTTCTGAATAGATTTCTTCTGATTCCGTTCCGTTCCGCAAAATACCATTACCCGTGTGGATATTGGTTTTGGGAAAATTACGCTTTATAAACCGCGAAGCGGTTTATAATAAAGCGTAAACTATTCCAAACCATTTTATATCGTATAAAACTAATAAATATTGAATTCATTCCTTATAATTTAATTTTTTTTGCTATCAATTGTTGATAAAAACAGTCATTTGATCTATAAAATTACATCAAATTGTACAAAATTCAAACGTAACGTCAGGCGGATTGACGTAGGCAACATTTTTTATACGATATAAAATAAATTTTTCAACCAATCAGAAAACGTGTTACAACCAGAACTAAATTATTTCACATAAATAGCGACAAATGTCCCGTACCATCTTAATGTTCTTGTTCTCTGTTCATGATAATGACTACATTTCCCAATATTTGGGAAGAACTAGAGCAGGAACGTATCCACTTAGGATAGGTAAACACTTTAATTGGGGGGGGGGGGGGTGCATAAAGACCGTTTCTATGTGATTTGATTCAAAAACGCTGTCAGTAGTAAACTTAAATAGATAATGTCAGTGCAGTATTGCCATTGCCTAACACTGTAAAGATTACATTTAAGTAATGACTTTGCCTCTCTGATGTACAAATGTCCGGCTTTAGTTTGGTTTTATGTAAACTTAAACCTGACTGATCAGAGTTTGCCATAAAAATGTTAACGGTAATTAATTTTTTCTAAATTATCTAGACAGAAAACTTATACTGCTGAATTTTTGTTTCAAATGTAAGGCATCTTCACTTCAGATCTTTACTTCACTGTTGAATCATAAGAATAAAAGGGTGTCTTTTTGGTGATGTTTAAGTTCTTAGGTACATGTACTGGTTTTCTTTTCTTTTCATTTAGCTGTGTAACCGTAATACAAATCAATTTGGAGAGTTTTGCAAATATGATTCTATATCAGGAGACAACCTCTTTACTAATTACACATTTGTTTAGTGCATGTGTTTAACATTATTAATTAGAAGTTGCAAAAAACCTTTAACTTTAATATCGTCAAGCTCGATTGCTAGCGGAATTTAAATGCGCTGTTGAATATAAATGGACCAATTGCAAAGCTTAGATTTTTATCATTTTTTGTACTAAAGTGTGCAATAGTACATGTGCAGTGTGACAAGATTATGAGACGATTGTATCGTACTTGAAACCAAATAATGATTTATATTTTATCATCAGGCTATTACTAAAGTTGCAAGAATTGGGACATACTAAAAGGCATCCAGGAGGTATTGTAAGGACCCGGCAGCAAGCTAACACAAAGTAAGTCACCGCTTGATATAAGAACGTAACAACACGCATATTTTAAGGAGAAGAATAAAGGGAAAAACAACAGACTATCTGGAACAAGCAGCTCAAAAACTAACGAATTTACAAATGCCTCTGATCAAAATCATGAGTTGTCGACAAAAGCTAATGAGCGTTTTATTCAAACAAAATACGATTTCACTGCCATTCCAAGACCATTTGCAACGAATACAAAGTGACGTTATATTCTACACCAGCTTTCACTCAGGACGCAAAACTGGTTAATCACCGGTAAACAAAGTTCGGGGGAGATTAGGAAAAAACTCCGCATTTGGAAAAGACAAGTTTATAGCTAGACTGAACATGCGAACAAACTTCACCAATCAAATTGACTTACTGAATACTTTTCGAGCAGGTTTAAACAGAGTTCGATTTGGTATTAAATTATGTTGTCTCAGACAATCAGAAAAATCTAAATTTAACGCAGTTGTGTCAAAAGGAAATAATACTCGCTCTGAAATTGAAAAAACTCAAACAAGAAGTAACTTTCCTCACTCAGGATGTAACAATACACAAGCCGTCTCAGAGAGCTTGCAACCAAGATGTAACAACACTCAAACAGGGTGTAACAATCGTCCCACAGGATGTAACAACACTCGAACAGGAAGTAGCAAAAAAACATACAAATTTCAAAAAGGACAATACAAATCAAAACGCGGGACTAGAAAAAAGAAGACCAAATCAAGGAATTGGAGTCAATATAAGAAGATTGCTGACTATGTATTTAAGGGTTCTTTTTTGTTATTAACTTAATGAAATATTTCAAAGAACCATGATGTGTGTATTGCATTTTATATTTTAATAAAAATTGTAATTAATATTTGGTTAGAGTAAAGAATTTTAAATTGCATCTCTCGACTATTTGGGTAAAAAATGTTATATGTGTAAAATAAATGATACATCAAGTCGTCATCAAATTAACGAAATATTACGATTACTAGAGATATGTTAAGGATTAAAGGAGAAACAAATCCCTGTTCTTGATCAACACTGAAGGATGATGTAACTGAATTATTTAAGAAGAGTAACATGAAATACTTTCAACAATGGAAACTATATACATTTTGAAAAAAATTGTATACGATATTTATTTCGGTCCAACAAAGAGAGATAACTTCCATTTTTGCTTGGGTTTAACGCCGTATGAATTAGGTTGATCAAATATCAGTAGTAAAGTAAGGTAAGAATTACTTAACATGCTCAGATATTAATAATAATCTTTTATTAATTAAGCGATCATCCAAATTTAATTTCCATTAAAAACATATTATAACCTAAACAATACTGTTTAAAACATTCATTTGCTTAACCAGATGGTAGGAAGGGACCACAATGGGGGTCGAATTTTTACAAAGGATTATAAAAAGAACAATCTTTAACAATCTTATTCTCAGAAAGCTTTAACTCATGTGAAGATTTCTAAGGTAGGGTTGATTCAATTTTCCTCAAATCTAGTTCCCCAGGAGACGGGGTCAAAATGGGAGGTCAAATTTTTACATAGGAATATATAAACTTAATCTTCAAACATCTTCTTCTCAGAAACCGATCAGGTAGAAAAGCTGTCACTTGGGTGGAAGCATCCACAGTTAGGGAAGATTCAAGTTTGCTCAAATCATGATCCCCGGGGGAAGGATGGGGTCACAATAGGGGCTGGTCATTTTTTACATACTTAGGAATATATAGGAAAAAATCCTATAATCCTTTCAGAATTACCTCCTTAAACACAATTTGTCTAGTAAAGCTGTAATTATAGTCACTTTAGATAGTGTAGATTTAAATTTGTCAAAATTATAATCTTCAGCAGCAGGACTGGGCCACATGGGGTGGTCAAATATAACAAAGGAAAACATTTCAAAATTCTCCGCAAAAATTAAAATGTTATTATATATGGGTTAACTCAAATGCAAACATTTTATGCATATTGTTGATTCTTTAAAACTGTTTACACTCTGTCCCCTGTACAATTTAAGGGCCTAACAAGGGATTCACAGTTTGATATAAGTTTATAATTCATATATCAACAGTTCTTTAAAGTCAAGATCTAGTCAAAGATTCCAGAGTGTCTTTTTGATGCTAGAACCATTGTGACGTCATAATTGATTTGAAGAATCTTTTTCCCGTTCATGACGGCTTTAAAGGAATTATGTAGAAAATTAAACAATAATTTGAAATTCTATATGTTGAATCATGTGAAAAGTAATCCCGGTACCTATATTCAGTTTGACATCATTTTAAAGAGGTCAATATTTTGTTTAATTTCGTTTTAAAAGAGACTGTAGGTATTCTAGATATATTTTATTAATCTGAAATGGACACAACTCCTAAATTTTTTCCTTATTTCCTTCATATTTCATTGAAAATGCCAGATTAAAACTTGAATTTTTACCAAGAATTTTAGCCCAGGCACACCCTATCAAACAAAGCTATTGTTATGAAGCATCATTGACAAAATCTTTATTATACATTTTATAAACCTGTAGGCACATTTCCTTTACTAGATCGTATGTCTGATCATCTTCTCAAGACTACTATGCTCAAATAATTATGTGATATGACTGTAAACCATCCTGTAACAAATGAGCTTAACAATTAACATAAGAATATACAGGGGACATTTTTTATGCAGGATTTATTATTCGATGTTGTTTAGAAATTTTATCTATGACTCCTTCAAGCTGATTTTATTTAGTCTATTGTTGCTCTGGTGAGTAGCCTCAGCGATGTGACCGCCCATGTTTCTTGTTTTCGCCCCTTCAACCCTTGTTGTCAGCGGGCGAATTTAAGACTGACCGAATTTCAATGTGTCAAATTATCTCTTTTTAAACACAGCTTTGTGTGAGAGAGAATTCAGGACGAGGCGAAGCTGTTTAAAAGTAAAGATTATTTTTATAATTAAAAGGTTTATTTGCTGGATTATTTGTATGTTTATTTGCCCCTATTATTTGTATGTTTATTTGCCCCTATTATTTGTATGTTTATTTGCCCCTATTATTTGTATGTTTATTTGCCCCTATTATTTGTATGTTTATATGCCCCTATTATTTGTATGTTTATTTGCCCCTATTATTTGTATGTTTATTTGCCCCTATTATTTGTATGTTTATTTGGCCCTATTATTTGTATGTTTATTTGCCCCTACTATTTGTATGTTTATTTGGCCCTATTATTTGTATGTTTATTTGGCCCTATTATTTGTATGTTTATTTGGCCCTATTATCTGTATGTTTGTTTGCCCCTATTTTTGATCGGCAAGAGTCAGAAGATAGGTGGGTTAAAACAATAAGCAGCTGCATGACACGGAAAATAGATGTTTTGTTGTTTTCACAATGATAATTAAAATCAAAGCAGGTGTTAGCAAGACGACAAGTCATATTTGATCACTTGTCTTTGCAATAAAGTGCCGATCTTGTTTAAAAATGGGCAAATATTGTACACATCTATCCAACCTTGTAGCAGAACTCAACTTTAATTCAAGTCTTTCACCTTTTTGAAAAAAGTCTTTTCTGCTTTTACGAAATATCAAGCTAATTATTTTTTTTTTACCGATGTACTCCCGGACGCTCAATATTTTGATGATTTAGATATATTTTAATTGAGCATGAAAAACATTTAGAAATAAAGATAAAGGTTCTTCTGAAGAACATGTTTTCCATTCCATTTAAAAATCGCGTGATTGTGGGCTTCATCTTCAGAATAAGTGCAGTTCCTAATCGAAGTTTGCTAATCGGTTTGCCAAGTTTAACAAGAGTTCATTAATAAGAAAGGAGAATAAACGGAGTATATAAATAATATCTCGAGGTTTCTACAAACAAACGATACAGGATATCATTTCAGCATACTAGTATTGTATTTTTTTTCTGACGTTAAAGTAATCGAAATGATAAAATCACAAGGATATAGGGAGATACAGTATCTTTAAATTTTGTTCAGCTTTCAAGAGAAAACGAAACGAATTCCAACAACAGAAACGAAATACAAAGGAGAAAAATCAAAGATGCAGAGTTGTAGGAAGAAATGTAATTAATTTTCAGAGATTTGAGAGAAACAACTTAATTTCTGCATATATTGCAAAATGACTAAATGACGTCATTTCCTGGTATACAACGGATGTGGCTATGTTTTGATACTTTGCAGGTGAGATCAAATAAACAGTTTTAAACAAATAAACAGTAGAGAGAATTATTTATATATTGTGTTAATTGGATTAGTGGCCCACGTTATATTTTCTGATCACGTTTCGTCCGGCGTTTATGCTTACCTGTTGGAACACACATAAATATGTCAAATAACCCATCAAGGGGCCTCATTTACAAATGTGAATTTAGGTTGTAGCAACTCCTATGATAAACACGCAAAAAACATGCTTACAAAATAATAATTGTGGTTATTTAAAAAAATAAAAATTTGAACAATTACTACCTGGGAGAAGTAGAAATGACATATTTTAATCGACCAACATCTTCGCAAGCCCTGCATGTGCTTTGTTTACGGTAAATACGCATGCGTATTAGTAAAGAAAGCTGAACCCCGTAACACGTTGCGATGTTATTATGTATAGGTTATAAGTAATTATTAATTTTAATGAAATAATTAGATTTATTTCATGGAGAACTTTGTAATTTTCTGAAAGTTTATACTTTCATGAGTAGAACAAAAATACCAACCCGATCGGAAATGTTTTTCAAGTCGTTTTTTTCATAAAATGTGCCGCACTGTCTCTTTAAATTAGTCTTATTGGAGAATACGCAGATTTGTAATATATATATAGAGAGAGAGAGAGAGAGAGAGAGAGAGAGAGAGAGAGAGAGAGAGAGAGAGAGAGAGAGAAGCAAGCAAATAGAGAATTTTCCCCCTATTTTTTAAACTCCCTGGTTATCTCCAATCACAGACATAAATAACATGTTATGTCTCTGCTCCAATGTGAAGTATAGGGATAGCCATTAGTATGTGCAGATTTCAGTTTCGAAAGGTTCGTAATGTTTTGCCAATTCCTTTTTGGCAAAAATAGAACTCAAACCATGGAATTATACAAAACGACGATATCCACAGTTTGAAAAAAAATGTTTTTGCAATTTTATGTAATTAAATCCAACTATTTGAATATCATTACATTTTCACAAAACTTTGGGTTTTTTTTTAAAATATTTTCTCTCTCCCAGTTGGTCAGGCTAGCACCTAATGCTTATATTTCAAATTAGTGTCCCTAATGTGTATTATACTCATATTTTTTGTTTAATTTCTACTTCTACATTTTAGTAAATCTACTCATTAGTTAACGTCAGCTTAACATGTTTATGACTTTATTATTATCCTACACGTTTCAAGCTATCATTTTCGCGTAAGTAAATAATAGCATGAGACAACGTTCTCACGTGTAGCAGGAGAACACCACGTGATACCAACACGTGACCGACACCTGAAATTGATGCAAACATACATGTATGATGGTATTCCGTTAATCAACGGATTGCATAAATGTATTAAACACCGCAATATGTCTTATGTTGTACTTCAAACAATTTGCTGTTAAATACAGGGTTAACCTTACTGTTATTGCATAACTAATAACTTTTTCTTAATATTATTAGAAAAAAACGTTGTAATAGATCAACAAACAGAGAGAAAAATGTAGTTTTACCAAAATAAGATTTTCTAAAACATCATCCTTTTGAACACCAAAGAACAAGAAAAGGGGCATTGCAGAGGTTTTCTCGTTATGAATGTTTATTCAAAGGTAAATGGGGAAAAAATTGAGACGACTTAGGCAGACTGTGAGTTCTAACTTGTCTATTGAAAACCTAAAATCCTTTAACCATGTTCATGAAAGTATCTTAAGAACTGTCTTAAGACAATGCTCTAGGATATGTCCTAAGACATATCTTATTACCACTCTTAGACATACCTGGGCTGCGTTTTACAAAAGAACCTACGATAAAGTCGTAAATATTTTCGGTATCATGGAATGCTCTTTGAGTTACAAAATTTGTATAAAACCATTAGTTTACCCTTTTTTTATTTCTGTAATCATATTTTACATATTTTTGCAGCCAATAAATTAAATCATTTATTAGATTTTGAAAAATAAGCATTTATTAATTTGGTCTTAGTCATAATTCCTGTTGTAAAACGCAGCCCTGGTATCTAAAGATGTAAACTGAACTATATAAGACAGATCCTAAATTAAGATATCTTAGATTAACCAAATTTCCTTTTAAACAGTATAATATCAACAAAATATGTTGTGAAATAGTACACTAGTACATGTATTAGTATTTTGACTGTGTGCCTTATCATAAACTTATATAGGATATTAAGCATCTACATTTTCAAAAATTTCTAATGTGTTATTGGTGTAAACAATGGCGTTTATTTATTTATTTATTTTGCTCGATTTTGTGTCCCCTATTACATGTTTAAATGTTAGTAAAATGCGTGCCACAATTTTTTTTTTTATATTTCATCGCCCGTTTTAAATATCAGCTATCCTTGGTCATCTTGCTTAGAATCAAATTCTTCTCCAACACAGAGTTTCAAACACTCCCACAAGTAATGATACAAAATCAAACTCGTGTAACTCCATCGTAGGAATGGGAGTGAATAAAGGATTTTCAAAGCAGAAAAATAGGAATCGTCTCTGCCTAGTGGAAACTTTTGGCTCTTCAAGGGAATCTGATATGTTAAAAATCTACTGGTTTTAAGCATGTCTTTCCCAATTAAATGCAGACAATGGTGTGTATATGCATATGCATGTACATATGAATACATGCTGTAATATATATCATGTCTTTATCAAATTCAGATTTCGAATTTTTTTTCTTACACAATACGATTTTTTATGTGTATCAGTTCTTCTTACTAGAATTCTAAAGGAATGGCTCAGAGTTTACAAGTTTATTAAGGATATTGAGGAGTAGACAGCTGTTGGGATGTCTAAAGGTAGTCCATCTATAACTGAGGTAAATTTAACATTTTTGATTGATCTACATGTAAATTGCTTTAAACATATATTTTAGAATTATCATAAGGCTGACATAAATCAAACTCGGGAGTATGTAGTCAGTTAAATGAACCTTGTGCACTTAAACCTTCTTAAGGAATTGTCTGTCCTGTATAAAAATTTAAAAAAAAAATATTTTCTAAAAATATGTACGGTAAATTATAGGTTTTGGAATGTTAAAAAAAAAAGGAAACTAAGCTTTATGAACTTTTTACCAAGAGATTTGTGAGAAAATCAAGTGTTCTTTAAAGATATACTTTTCCCTAAGACTTAATATTGTTATCTTAAAGATGTGATAAATTAATTTTGTTAATATTCAACATTTCTAAAAATTACAAACTTATGTGAATCTCAATTATTTAACTAGACAACATTGAGATGGTGACCACCTCAAATGGCCCTGCTTTAATAATGGACAATGGTATGAAACGAATTTCAAAGAATTTCGCTTTGACCTTGACTTATAACTTAGAAACTGTCCAGCTGGCATAGGACTCCTAATTCAATCTCATTACCCCTTAAATGCAGGCTTTTTAATCAATCTGAGAAAGATTAAGCAACTGAGAAATAATATATGGTCTATAACTGATGATAAAAAGATTCGCTATGTCTTCACATTGACTTGGTTCAAGGCCATTGCACGCCATTAACCAAAAAGCCCTGTTTTAGTACAGTGTTTGCCAAAAAGGGCTAAGTAAAGAGTGTATATATGTTCTTTCAATATCAGATTTTTTTTAAATATGATATGACTTTGACACTTGTTCTAAAAGCATTATTTGTGATCACTGCATATCCTTTGATTCAAAGACAACATATAGGTGAATTATGAGCCAGGTTGGAGCAAATAGATGATATGCTCTGAACGATAATTCTTCATATAAATCTGCTATTACCTTTGACCTTGAAAACTGGTTCAAGATCACAACACACTCTTGACTCAAAAGCTATGTTTATGTGAAGTATGAGCCAAATAGGGCTAAGTCGAAAGTATATATACTTTGAAAAAAAAAGATTTTTGCGTGGTCCAGTATGATTTTGACCATTGACCTACAAACTTTATTCACGCATGCTGTTCTGCACGCTGACTGCGTGCACAAGACGTTCTTTACTTAGTGGTAAGTAAATTTTTATTTGTACATGAGTATACGACAAGCGCTCATAACGCGCAACGAGTTCTGCACGCTGACTGCGCGTATAAGACGTTCTTTGCTTATTTATTAAGTAGGTAAATTTTGATTTGTACATAGTACAATTGTGCAGGAAATAAACAAGAATTTTGAACTTTACAACCAGTTAACAGATGACAATATTAACATTTTTTTTGTTTTAATGTATAAGGTACATTGCAATGTGAAACATATAACTAATTTATAAAAAAAAAATGTGATATACAAAAAATCTTAGTAGTTGTTGTATGAAAACATATAAGGGCTAGTACAACATCAGAACAAAATGACATAAATTCCATCTACGTCCTTTATTAGGTCCTGGAATATTCACAAACGCTATTTCTTACATATTCACCCACATCAAGTTTGAGAATACTACATCGGCAACGTCGGATATCCCACGGGTGATCGCGTCTTTAAATCACTTATCACGTGATAAGTAAAAGACGCGAACACCCGTGGGATATCCGACGACGCTATGTCGTTTGCTATTCTACAACAGCCATTGTTGAAGTTTTTGTGGTCTGCCGGACAACGCACTAGATACACAGTTAAAGCGCGGTATAAACGCTAGTTAAGGAAGGAGTCTTTTCATTATCAAACATACTTCTTATAATAAGAAATGCATGAAATTTTGACACAGTCAAACGGATCATATTACTTAATGATTCTATCAGTTTAATTAAATTTGACCTTTTTGTTTTCGGATAAAGGTCAGGTCAAGGTCACTACCTTTTTCCTCAACGTAAAGAGTGATAAAAATAAGTGTAGCTCTTTATAGTTCTGTAGACATTTGTTTAAGATTTGAAGATTCAAATCTTCAATGAAATCATAGACCATGAGAGTGTCTATCAGCTTATACTACAAAATTGGAATAAATATTTATACTAAAATTGATATTGCTTAGCCCGCATTTCCTCTAATTTTCTTAAATTTTGAAGAAATTTTGATTATTTTTTTATGCTTCCAATAATAAAATATTTCTAATTTTTATGTATTATGAAGACTTTATATAAAGATATAAATTGACAGAAAAGCTAATATATTGACCGTTTCATAAGAGAGAAAAACTGATTTTAGTGATTTTTTCACAAAAATCAATGTATAGAATGGGCGCTTTAAAAAGCTTATAAAAATGTTATTTGATAGGCAAAGCATATTTTAAAAACATATTCTGAAACCTAAGTATTATATTATTAGTTCACATTAGTAAAAAAAAATCCAACATTATTATTATTATTTTTAAAATGCTAAAACAGACTCATTATATATATATAATCTGCAGCAATTCTGAATTGCGCAACATGTGATATTTTCCTACGCCAATATTACGCCCAAAATATAGTCCTTGTTCCATTCTAAACATTGATTACATTTTTCTATGCCAAGTTGTACGATAGTAAAAAAGAAAGAAAAATATACTATTTTAATTTCCTTTCATGAAAAGTTACATGTTTAAACGCTGTCGATGCGCAGTTGGGAGCGCGATAAAGATGTATATTTCTATTACAAACGACTCCGAGAGGTATCTGTGCATGCGCGACCGACTCATCATGTTGGTGCAATGTCTACTGCGATTATGGGCGCGTTTGATTGAACTGACTCTAGTAACTCTAGAATTTTGTTAGTGCATTTGCAAAGGATGTGAATAAAAGGTCAAATGTTGCTCTAATGTTATAAATTTTCTCCTGTCAACTGATCCAAGGCTAACTGTCTTATGTTTGGGTATAAAATTTACACAAGTTCTATTATTTGCAGAATACATATGTATTTTGATCTTATTTGTTAAAAACACTAATTCTGTAAGTCTGATGTGAAGTGCCCCTTTATATACAGAACTACATAGATATTCCTATCCCGATCTGAGAAATATATATTAAATTGAAATATGCATCTCAATGATAATTTTTTTTTATGAATAACTGAGAATTTATTAAAAAGGAAAAAAAAAATCAATGCTGCGTTTACATGTTAATTTATATCTCCGTTAATCTCTAACTCTACTTGAAATCTGGAAAATTAAACAAAAGTTTTAGTAATTCCTACTCAGTGAGTGTAAGATTATTTATCCTTAAAATTCAAATTTGCATATGTCAAATTCACAATTGCTAATCGTTTTTCCGCCATCTTGAAACTCTTGTGCTCTCACTAAAAGCAGGAATAAACTTTTCTAACATGTTTTCAACACTAGTGATGTAAAAAATATGTTTTATTGCCAACTCTGGCAACCCGTTCAATCAAATCAAACGAACCTTGGAAGTTTTTTCATGCAAAGCTATGAAATCTTGCTTCCTTATAGCACTGTAAACAATACAAATAAAAAAGAACAAATTTGACTAAATTCGTGACTATGCCTGTTTGAAGATATTTGTATGTGTACACCTGTTCATGTCAGTTTTTTTTTTTTTTTTAGATAATAAAACTTGATATATATAAAACTTGATTAATAAGCACTTAATGAGTCGAACATATTTTATTGACTAATGCCAAAAGGATTGGACACAAGTTCCAGAAAGTCCTCTCCTAGTACATAATATATTACAATTACAATGCCATGACATGACAGTTAAGATTTATAACAGTTATAGTACATTTAATGAAATACAAATAAATCATTAGTTTCAAATCTAGAATTAGAATTAGGATGGATAAGAAAGTTCTGCAAATAATTTAAAAACTTAAATAAATGTTCAACACTTTTGTATAAATGTATGAACTGAAATATTTTTATATTTTCGTCATAAGATAAAGTTTTGTCACCCCAAAGTATCAAATGTACATCAATTATATTCAGAAGTTCAACGATAAAAAATTATACATAAACGATTTTCTTAATAATGAATATTTTTTTACAAACGAAGAACAACTTGGAACATGTTTCACAACACAAGCATCGAAGTAGGAGTAATGTTATCTTCAAATTCAAGTTGGTCTACTAACAAAGACATCGTTGTTAAAGCAATGTGAGCTGCAATTTTCATGGTGAAAATTTTTTCCCCCGAAAATGTTATTTTCTAATAAAATGACAAAAATATCTTGGTTTTTAAATTTCTGTTAGCCATACTTTTGTGGAAATGCCGTTAAGAATTTGCCTTAATTGGAGCAAAATTGAATTATTGTCGTCCTGTACAAAAATCTATCTGCTGTATATTCCTTAGAAGAGAAATCATTCTACTGACAAAAATTAATGATTTATTCAAATCTTATTTATCATAAAAGTTTAAGTTACATGCAGACTTATCAAACTAGCATGTTTTTGCAGCAAAATTAAATTCTCAAAAAAAAAAAATACAGCTCATATTGCTTTAAAAAAGCTTACAAAAAAACTTGGTCTACTTAAAAAACTTAAATTTATTGTTTCTATAGATATTTTAGCACAAATGTACATATATCATTTATAAGACCATAACAAGAGTATGTTGTTGAAGTTTGATCTGGATGTACACAATTTTATATGGGTTAGCTTGAAAAGAAACTGGAAACTGGGATGTATACCATGTTTACTTAACACTTTTTATCCTTTTTTACGTTGATGACACGGTTATATTTTCTGAGAAACCAGACGATTTACAAAAATCACTGAATTTTTTTTCTGAATATTGGAGGGATGTCAACGAGTACTCGACTATCGCTCGGTCACACCGATCATCGACTAAAACTTACTTAGTCGATTACTCGTAATAAAGTGAATAGATTTTAAGAATATTGTTTTTTTTTAACGCGGCATCTTTTGTTCTACGAATGTTGATAACAGTTTTTGGGAGTTGATTTTTAATCAACTCTCCTATGCAGTCACGCGGACAAACCGAAAGTGAAACAGTGTTTGGACCTCAGCACAAATCATTGCTCCTGACAAGACTTAGTTCTTGAAATTAATTGATGAATTCGATGTAATGTATGCTAAAGCATTGTTTTTCAAGGAAACTTATTTACAAATACCTTAAAAATAGTCAGATTTTAAATGATACGAACAATTTAAATATATTTTGTAGTCGTATGTATTCCTACGCCAGAGTTCAATATAGTCTCGTTCAACTCGACGCTCGGCTGTCTCCGTAAACCCTTGTCGGAGATTTACGGTGTCAGCCGAGCGTTTGGTTGAACGAGACTAGAGTTCAATATTTCTTGGATCCATACAATTTTCGAGAAATATTTCTACCACTGATACATAGTTTGATTGAATTAATTTTATCTTTAAAAATTATTTAACATGATTCATATGGAGGTTTCTCGACATTCTAGTCGAAAAAGTTCATTTCAAAAATTCATATTATAAAAATATGCGTAGAAACTACGTATACATGTACTTGTCATGCAAAATAACATATCATTGATTTTAAAATAAATAAACATCGACAAAATCAACTCCCGTCAGTTCTTCAGTACTTTGATTCTTTATCGGCATATGTTACGCTCTTTTCCGTCGATGTCTCTAGTGTATTTTTGTAGAGGCTAATAATCCACTTCTTTTGATTTACTTTGACAAATACTGTTACCTGAGAACAATTTGTGTTTCTTCGAAGTTATTTATTGGATTAAATGTTAGTATAATCAAAACTTTCATCATATCAAATTTATATTATCAATTATAATTATCTTAAGGCGTTCAATTGTTTTTATAATCATTTATTTAAACTTTGATTGTTGATTAGGCAAGAACAGTGACTTTGTAACGTGGAACAGGTCACACTTGATTTGCCTTAGATGATACAGAGCTCAATTATATGAAAGAGTCACGAGTAAAACAGAAAAAGCCAGAACATTTTTTAACGGATATTTAGATAAAATATTTGCAAATTTATTGTAGATCAAATACATTTAGTATTGAATATCATGCATAAGTTTTTAAAGTTTTCTTTAATTTAAGATAAGTTCAATTTTTGGCAGTAACATTATTTGATTTAAAAACGATTCACAGTTTCAAATACATGTACGCTTAAATCATCGAGTACTCGACTATCGCTCGAGTATTTAAAAGTTCAATCTTGTCGTTATCTGAGAATGCAAAATTATCAGTGCCATTATTGTCTGCGTCAGTACATAGGTGGTATTTCAGTTGTAGATTTGGTGTGAAAAAACATCTTTTAACTTCCAATAAAGCTTTTGATTGTTTTTACATGTACTTGCATTCCTCAAATAGGAATCAATGTTATCATAATAATTTGAAATGGCATATTTTTTCATGTTGTTGACCTTATTTCTACACACCAATCTGAATCTTTGCAGGATTTCTGAGCTTTTTTTTTCTCAACCTATTTCGGATAGTTTTGCGTATACCTATTGCGTATACCTATACTTCCCCCCCCCCCCCCCCCAAAAAAAGATACTTACCCAAAAAAAAATTTTCTTCCAAAATCATTTTTCTTCCAAAATCATGAAATTCATATTCCGTGTGTGTGTGTGTGGGGGGGGGGGGGGGGGGGGGGGGGGGGGGGGGGCAATATGCTTTTGAATCCAACTTCTCAATCTTTAAAGGTAAATTTAGGAACAATATAATCTTTCCTGCGAGAAAAAGTGGTTAGTATCTTTATCGTTTATCTAATACTCTAATTATCATCGTGTGTTCATCTTAGATAGTGGTCGATACGGTAGCAAATCAGAGTTGTTAAGCGCATGGGATCTACCTCCATGTTGTTGGATCCGCCTTTCATTCTACGTCACGGATCACGATTTCAACTTCTCGTCAACCGCTAGGTGGCGCACTTCCTCACATATGGCGTAAAGGTACACAACCCGAAAAATGCATTGAACAAAAAAAGTAAACAATGTCGAATTCTCGCCGAGCATAGCGTAAAGGTTGGATTACACTGTGAATTAAGAAGGACAAAATGACAACTCTCTCACCATTCACTCCACCTATCGTCAAAACTTTGCTGGGATGGAAGAAAGGGGACAGCTCCGAAGTTGATAAATGGTCGGAAAAAGCCGTCAAAAGTTTAGTGAAAAAACTGAAAAAGACTGGGGGATTAGATGAACTGAAGAAAGCTATCAGTACACAGGATACATCCACTAAGTGCATTACAATTCCGAGGTAAATATGAGTTTTTTCTCAACCTGCATTGTTTTGAAATCAACATGCCGAAATTTAGGCTAGGCGTTTGGGCAATATGGCGGTTCAATTTCATGATTCCAAATGGGGCAGCTTTAAAAACATTGCTTCAGGCTATAACGAGACATTGGCTTTTGACAATAAGCCTATCAATAATGGAATTACACATTTGTCATTTTATTGAAAGAATCATTTCGTTTTTTTGTGATGTCACTTGCATGTGATGTGTCAGTCATATACTGTTCAATTCTATTATGTTATCTTTTAAACCGCAGGTTACGTTATGTATCAGTAATGTTGCTATTCTATAAGTCATGTCATTAACTAAATTTTATCAAACAAAATTAAACAAGGTACACGTTTTCTAGTATAGTTATATAACTATATTGCTATAATATTTTATTTACACAATGATCGATACATACATACATGACTGTGTTTCCATATATGTGCAACAGATTATCATGAAATTACATTTCTTAATTATTTATTTACTTGCATAATTAATATTTGATCTAATTTCTTATCGGTCTGTACGTAAGGAGAAATAAGTCTACAAATACATTGCTACGTATATGAAAATATATAGCTGAACTGGGTTTCGAACCGTAGACCTCTGTGACTCTAGTCAGAAGCACTAACACTGAGTTGGTCCAAAAAATTCAGGTGATGGCGAGGCCTGAGTAAATGTTAGCCATTTTGCAGCTCATTTATGGCCAACAACTGATTTTACAAATATATTTCCATTTACGTCTTAATACTTATTTTATTTATTACCTTTGGTTCATCCGTGTGAATTGATGATACAACTGTTAAGTGTTTATAAATTAATTCAAATCCACCGTAACTTGTAATTAAAAATTCTCTCCTGCAAAGTAGGAGTGTGTATTGGTATAGATTTTCCAATACGATACGATACAGTATTTTCAGATGCGATATCCGATATATTGGATTTAAAATTTTAATGTATACAATCTTTTCTTGGATTTCTGAAATAAAGTAACCAAACAAATTAACACTCAGTCAGTTTTGTTTGAGTTAATAAAAGTAATAGAAAAAGAATCAGTTTATATAATATGAAATTTATAATATTTCCATGAATTATCAGGGACATGTGTACTAACTGACTTATATTATATGAACTGATCATTGTCATACCTGGTAATTGAAAAAAGGATATAAATGATCAGGATATAGTTATTCAGTTATTCATGAAAAAGTATTTATAACTTATAAGCATGAAAACTCTCAACAATGCTTCAGCTCCTTTTAAAATCACATTTTTTATTCAGAAATACGTGGAATATTACAATTTTAGGACTCGGCACTTTCACGTTTAATTTTCTTTCAATTTAAAATTGTTTCCTTTTTTCATATCGAGAGGAGTTATTATTCAGTAATATATAGACTTAAAAAATATCAAAGAAAAAAAAATTATCAATTTAATACACGGCAGGTATATAGGTTTCCTCGGTAGGTGTATGAATTTTACTGGCGTGCGACCAGTTCTCGCTGAGTACCATTTCTCGCCAGTACATTGTGACATCATTTTTCGTCTTTAATTTTATGTGAAGCCATAAACTTATAATTAGAAAACATACTATGTAAAGAGATGACTTCTTTTTGCTCTTGCATGTACATGTACGGTACCACAGGTGCTTGAGGATATAACTGACCCCCCCCCCCCCCCCTCGGGTTAAGACTTAAAAGGTTTCTTATATTATATTCTGCACTTCTGCCACTTCAAATATCTGCTATTAGACAGCAGGAAATAAATTAAAACATAGTACGCGTGTTTCATTTAATTCGTCTCTGACTTTCATGTATTTTTTGCGACTTCATCTGGGGTATTACCTCTGATATTGTGTGGAATGGGGTGTTAATTTCCCGTTACGTTATCAGCCACACGTTGAGCCTATAGCTTCAGTAATTATCGCGTGGTCAATATTTATCTAAAAATATCTGGTAATTAAAGCACGCATCAAATTGCACGTTTTTGTTTGACCTATTTTAAAAACCTTTGATATAATTCAATCATTCTTGATTGTCCCTCTGATAAGAGAGATAACTTCTGTAGAAAATAATGTCACTTTGTTTCTGTTAACTCACAATTATTAAGGCATGTAACAACAAGGGAGGTGGTGCTGGGTCCTAATTTATTTTGGAAGGCGATACACTTCAGATATAGAAAAAAAATTTGACCGGAACGAATTGAACCCCAGGGCTTTTTTGAAGCAGGGGGCAAAAAAGTAAAGAAAATTTTTACGAAATATTACATGTACAAGAAATGTATCATAATGATAAAGTATTTATGAGGAATATCTACATGACTATCACTCCCCCTCCCCATCCCGATGGATTGATTTTTTTAAAGAATAATAATTCTCTAATTATCTAGAATCTGTTGTTGTTGTTTTGAATGAGGCTGCAGATAAATTGCATACAAGCGCTTGGAATAAATTATCTGCACATGCAGATTGATACAAGTAACCTGGGCTGCTTTTTACAAATTTTTTTTAAAGAACTTACGACAAAGTCGTAAATATTTTTAGTCTTATGGAATGCCCTTTGGGTAACAAAATTTATATTATACCATTAATTTACCTTTATTTCAATTTCTATAATTATTTTATACAGTCATTAAATTCAAATAATGATTAATTTGTGATTAATAAGCACTCATTAATTTGGTCGTAAGTCATAAAATCTGTTGTAAAATGCAGCCCTGAAACACATCATCATAAAATGGCTGACCTCTGATCAAAACAACATTTTGTTTTATTAAAAGGATTTTATTGATGGCAACATGAAACTTAATTACTCCATACCTGATTGGACACAGCATTGGACATGTGATTTGTATATCCCGAGTTAAAATCCCGCAGAGGCTTTAATGGTTACTTACTGAATATAATTAGTTTTTAGATATTCATTTTTTATCACCAAACTGCAAATTTTTTACTTATTATCCTCTCGCGCAACTTGTACTTGCAAAGGGGATATAGGATCGCTGCTGTGCGTGTGTGTGTGTGTATGTGTGTGTTCAGCTTGGAAGCAAGTTTAAAAGAAAACCCTTGCATGGATATTTATCAAACTTCGTACACTTATTTGGAATGATAAAAAGACAAACCATGTAAATTTTCAATTCAATCAGTTGAGTACTTTTTGATATATCGTTAAAATAACACAATTTTAAACATATTTTATGTACAACTTGACAATAACTACTTCCGCTTCTCTTCTGTGAAACCAAAGTGAAAGTAAGCAGTTCAAATAAACAACTTAATATTCCTTGGATTTAGATCTAGTACAGGTACAGAAAAAGTAGTTTTTGTAGTAATGAAGGGTTATAGTCTGTCCCAAGATATTTATGCAGCACATTTGGATGATTTTTATTAAAAATACACATACCTGTGAAAGAAGTGCAATTGAAATAGTTGAAAGGGATATTTTCCAAGATAATTTCATTGACACATTATCATCTTTCACTCGGAAAAATTCACAGGAACGAAAACAGATTCCTTACGGAGATTTACAATGGGGAATGTATACATCTTTTCTCCATTCGGAATACACTCGGAATAAATAATCGCGCAATTTTTCAAAGTTATCATCTGGGCTTGCTGCAATACAAAATCTCCGTAGATATCACATTTTTTAGCATTGTATGGAAACCTGATAAGCTAACAGGGGCATTTTGACTGAGAAATCTTGGAAATTGTTCATACTTTTGAAAGAACATCGTTTGAATCCTGAGGTATTTATAAATATCAAGCAATTAAGCCAAATGTGAATCCAGAATATCTTGGGACAGAGTATAGTAGAATGTGGTCTCCTCATTTACATTTACATTTATAACTATATATATATTCCTAAATAATGCACCCCACACACTAACTCATGTTAGTAGGTAATATTTTTTTTTAACTATATATGGTTAACAAATATCCATGGTTCAATGCAAGTTAGCAAAAAATCTATACAGTTTTCTTGATTTTCATTTGCATATTACATGTTTAATCATTAAATTAATGTGTCCATCATGATAAACCATGCTTAAAAGACCACTGATATTGTAATTGACATAATATGAGGATGTCTCAGTATAGCAACAAAATCAACATCCTTTCTTTTATGTTGATGCTGAAACAGTTATTTTGGGAATTTTTCAATTAGATTTTGGGGAAAAAGTCAATTTTTAATTTGGAAGGGGTCCTAAATTTACAGGACTCACATGCAAGGGATTTTATGCCCTGCTTCCATCTGCTTCAATTTTTAGAGACCCAGTTGTTACTGACCAAAAATTGACTATTTGAATTGTGCCAAGTCTCCCCCTAGGTTGGCCTTGGTCATTGTTTTAAGGTAGTGACTCAGGTTTAACACACAGTGACTGAGTCACTAGTTTTCGAACTGCTAGACAAGTGGGAGCAAGTGACAGACAGTGGTTTGAACTACTAAACCAATGATTGTTTTAATAGTGATAATATTTTTGTTTGTTCCACATACATTGCACATATTAATTCAAACATGAGTCAGAGGAAAAGTGATTTTTTTTGACACAACCAATCAGAGTTCCCGAAACGCACTGGTCCACCGGAGATCCCCGGTAAAATTTGAATGGGTCCGGTAAAATCTAAATTTAATCGGTCATAATGTCAGGGGTCGACACTAACTTTTTTATGCATTAGTCCTGCCGGACTTGTGTCTGTTAACTTTAACTAGTCCGCAGGCAATTTTATTAGTCCGTCAAAAAGAAATGAAATGCATTACCCTATTTTGTCTAATAAAAAACAATGTTTTTATTCGAATTTGTAAGAAGGGGTGGGCATCATACATCACAAGGAATTTTTTGATGTTTTTTTCTTACAGGTTAATCACTGGCTTAGTTGTATTGTACTATTCAGTACATAGCAAGAAGCTGCGTATTCACTATCTCCGTGTACATGGTAGAGGCCGCCATTACAGGTGTTAAAAATAGATCTGTGCAATAGATCAGGGCGTTGAGCTACCATGTTCTTTTTGTTATTTAAGTTCTTTAAAAATCAGGTATAAATATTAAGCAATTTCAGACAAATGATTTAAACACAATTCATTTAAATTAAACAACAAGAAATTTCCTTTCACCTTTCAGTTTATTTTTTTTTAAACACCTAAGCGTCTCTATCGAAACCAGGGTTGTTGTGAACATGTGTGCTCGTTACCTACCCTTAGGGCCAAAAAATTATCAAATCACCCATAACATCCTGCATACCTCTGTTGTTTTCACTGGGTAACTCTATAATCACCAAAATGTATCATATATCAATTTACTGTAAAAATAAACTCAGCGTTTTCCAGATAGGTGTCGACAATATTGCCGTGGCTTTGCAACATCGATAATTTACACATTTTTTTAAGCAGATTTTTTTATTAGTCCAACCGGATTGATTAGACAGAAATTTTGTTAGTCCGACTCAAAATCAATCAGTCCGTGACTAACGGACTAAGGTTAATGTCGAACCCTGAATGTCCGATAAATTTTACAGACCAGCACTGTATAAAAAAGAATTTACGAGACAGAAAGTCTAAAACTGTTGATTATTTTATTTCAGAGATGATTTATAAGTTGAGTATTTCAATAAAATGCAACAGAAAATATTAAAACGTGCATTGTTGTTAATCCGGATTTACGTATTTTTTCTTTTACACACGGTAGTCAATAACCTATTTGATCATGATCTCGAAAAAATGTGGCCGATTAAATGGACACCGGGGGCAACAAAGAGTACTGCGAAAAGAAAAGTTAATGTAGAAGAAGTAGACTAGAAAGAGCAACATGGTGAAAAAGAAAAGAAGAGGGAAAGAAGATGACAATATGACTATTAGTCTTTAGAGAGTTAAAGTGACATTGAGCAGCCAGAAGAATTAAATAACTTTTTGATACACGAAATTGTTCTTGAAATTGAAAGGGAGTTTGAATGATTTGAGTAAGAAATTGAATAAATTAGTCTGAAACATTTTTAAACAACTCTTTTTATTTTAGTTTGCATATTTTTGCATTAGTTTTAATGTCCAGTAAATTTTACAAATGTCCTGTAAATTTTGAATATTTAGAGGACAATTGTCCGACAGATTTTGGACTGGTTTCGGGAACTCTGCAACCAATAATTTATGTCATAAAATTGATGCATGGTAATTAGTACATGTATTTTGAGTCATAAATTTTATGACTCAAAATACATGTACTAATTACCATGCATCAAATACTATGCCACCGTATGTGGTACACATATGTTGCGCCATGCACCAAACAGATGTACAGGGTGCATCAGCATGCATCAAATACATGTATTATGCTTTAAAAAAGAATTGAATCCATAAATCATGCATTGTATTGAAAACCTGTTCCATACCTTGAATGTATTGAATGCATACATGTACCATGGCTTACGTGTATCAAACGCATGTTCCATGCCTTGTATTTAATACATGTATGTACCATGCCTTGTATCGAATGCATGTAACATGCCTTGTATCATTATAAGTACATCTACCATGCCCTGTATCGAATAGTCAAATACATGACACTACTAAGCCTTATATCGAATGCATACTGTGGAATCATTAGATTTCGTGGTGGCTCAATTTTCGAGGTATTCGTGGGTACCTCTCATCCACGAATTAACATCCTCCACGAATTAATAAATTTGGGTAATAGAGCCATATTTCCTTTGTAGGTTTAAGAGAATACACGAAATTACGTCCCCACGAACCTGTAAAATTTAAGCAATCCACGAAAATTGGCCCCCACGAAATTTAATGATTCCACAGTATGTACCAATTAAGCCTTGTATCAAATACATGTATTATGCATCGTATTGAATACATTGCCATTTATCAAATACATATGAAATTTACATTCAATATCATTTTCTATATAATAATGCCTCACCAAGAATTTATACTATCCATCTGTGATTTTGAGTGATTAACGACATTTACCTGTGTATCGCTCGACATTGTAAGTGAATAATTTAAAGGGACTTAGACACGATTTGACTTAAATTTTTCAAATTTTCTTTTTCCATTTTCAATGTTAATAATGATAAATGTAGAGGTTTATAATGTTATGTCAAAATTTGAAAGTCAAATATAAAGTTTTAGGCAAGATACAGAGTTCATAATTCTTTGTTTTGTAAACAAAGCCAAAATATTGTCATTTTTAGCTCACCTGAGCTGAAAGCTCAAGTGAGCTATTCTGATCACATTTTGTCTGTCGTCTGTCTGTCCGTCTGTCCGTCTGTCCGTCCGTCCGTCCGTAAACTTTTCACATTTTCAACATCTTCTCAAGAACTACTAGGCCAATTTCAACCAAACTTGGCACAAATCATCCTTAGGCGAAGGGGATTCAAAGTTGTGAAAATTAAGGGCCACACCCGTTTTCAAGGGGAGATAATTAGAAATTAATGAAAAATTTCGTGAAATTTTCAAAAATCTTCTTCTCAAGAACCAGAAAGCCAGGAAAGCTGAAACTTGTGTGGAAGCATCCTCAGGTAGTGTAGATTCAAAGTTGTGAAATTCATGACCCCCGGGGGTAGGGTGGGGCCACAATGGGGGGTCGAAGTTTTACATAGGAATATATAGAGTAAATCTTTAAAAATCTTCTACTCAGAAACTAATCAGCCAGGAAAGCTGAAACTTGTGTGGAAGCATCCTCAGGTAGTGTATATTCAAAGTTGTGAAATTCATAACCCCCGGGGGTAAGGTGGGGCCACAATGGGGGGTCGAAGTTTTACATAGGAATATATAGAGTAAATCTTTAAAAATTATCTGCTCAGAAACTAAATAGCCAGGAAAGCTGAAACTTGTGTGGAAGCATCCTCAGGTAGTGTAGATTCAAAGTTGTGAAAATCATGACCCCTGGGGTTAGGGTGGGGCCACAATGGGGGGTCGAAGTTTTACATAGGAATATATAGAGTAAATCTTTGAAAATCTTCTCCTCAGAAACTAATCAGCCAGGAAAGCTGAAACTTGTGTGGAAGCATCCTCAGAGAGTGTAGATTCAAAGTTGTGAAAACCATGACCCCTGGGGGTAGGGTCGGGCCACAATGGGGGGTCGAAGTTTTACATAGGAATATATAGAATAAATCTTTAAAAATCTTCTTCTCAGAAACTAATCAGCCAGGAAAGCTGAAACTTGTATGGAAGCATCCTCAGGTAGTGTAGATTCAAAGTTGTGAAAATCATGACCCCTGGGGTTAGGTTGGGGCCACAATGGGGGGTTGAAGTTTTACATAGGAATATATAGAGTAAATCTTTAAAAATCTTCTTCTCAGAAACTAATCAGCCAGGAAAGCTGAAACTTGTGTGAAAGCATCCTCAGGTAGTGTAGATTCAAAGTTGTGAAAATCATGACCCCTGGGGTTAGGTTGGGGCCACAATGGGGGGTCGAAGTTATACATAGGAATATATAGAGTAAATCTTTAAAAATCTTTATCGCAGAAACTAAACAGCCAGGAAAGCTGAAACTTGTGTGGAAGCATCCTCAGAGAGTGTAGATTCAAAGTTGTGAAAATCATGACCCCCAGGGGTAGGGTGGGGCCACAATGGGGGGTCGAAGTTTTATATAGGAATATATAGAATAATTCTTTAAAAATCTTCTTCTCAGAAACTAATCAGCCAGGAAAGCTGAAACTTGTGTGGAAGCATCCTCAGGTAGTGTAGATTCAAAGTTGTGAAAATCATGACCCCTGGGGTTAGGTTGGGGCCACAATGGGGGGTTGAAGTTTTACATAGGAATATATAGAGTAAATCTTTAAAAATCTTCTTCTCAGAAACTAATCAGCCAGGAAAGCTTAAACTTGTGTGGAAGCATCCTCAGGTAGTGTAGATTCAAAGTTGTGAAAATCATGACCCCTGGGGGTAGGGTGAGGCCACATGGGGGGGGGGGGTGTTAAAGTTTTACATAGGAATAAAGAGTAAATCTTTAAAAATTTTCTTCTCAGAAACTAATCAGCAAGATGATTCTTTATAATTGTTAAGACTTTGGCTCCAGGACAATTCTTCGGCCTCACAAGAAGGTTCAGAGTTTGCTGTAGCTAAATATCCCATATATAAACAATTGTAAAGGATCTTTTTGAGAACTGCAATACTCAACATGTGATATGACTATAAAATTGAAGCAGGCAGCTATTTTTTCATTAGAATCTTTTTGTATTACTGTTTTGGGTTATTGCCCTTGATTTATTGATTCTTGATTATTTTAATTAATGCATCCACTGTTAACCAATTATTGTGATGATTATTTTTATACAATAATAAATATTCAATGTATATAAGTTGTTCTGCATAAGTAGATTTTGGTTAGGCTGGATTAGTTTGTTTATTTTTGATTTCCAATTTTTAGATACTATGAATTATTTTAGGCCGGCACATGTATAGGGACAGTGTCTATTGCATTGCGATGAGCGACTGTTTGGGGTTAAACTTGAACAGGTGTGGAGAGATTGAGGGTGTTGACATCACTGCTCTTTCTAATCTTTGTGTTTTTCTAACCAACGATACAGAATGTGCGGTCATTTCTGCCCTGTATCGCATTAATACAAGTGTGCGGTCATACCTGCTTGTATTGGTGGTGGTTGCGGCGGAGCACTAGTGTATGGTCATCCCTGCTGGTGTTCTGGCCTTTCTAGCGCAAGTGTGCGGCACTCCCTGCGTTAGGTTGAGCTGTTCGCGCAAGTATGAGGTCATCCCTGCTTGCGTTATCTCTGCTTGCATTAACGTTAGTACCTGTTGAGTTGCGTAGGTGTGCAGTCATCCCTGCCTGCATAACGTTGAGTCCCTATATATGTACAGGAGCGGTGATTAAAGTCTGCTCTTGAAAATATTTTCAGCAATCAGGGCTATCCGAGTTCCAAGGGGGAAAATGGATTTTATTTATACAGGATCTACATGTATTAATGTTCATTGTCCAGATTGTATTATGACTCCATTAAGCTGACTTTATCATACCTATTGTTCCTCAGGTGAGCGATGTGGCCCATGGGCCTCTTGTTTACATATGTGTTGTATTGGTGTAAATTTCAATTAAATGTAATTTTTTTGCTGATACTAGTATTAATGAAGATATCGAGTTAGTTTAAATTGTTTTTTGCATGTCATTTTGTTTAAGAAACGGCAATTCTCTACATTTCATTTTTTGTAAAAACTGAACTTTATTTATTTTACAACGATTGATAAACAAGTTCTACAACTTATATTAATATCTCTCGTTGGCACGGATGTTAGCGCGAGGGGGTCATTGGTGTGGGAAGAAGCCGGAGTACCCGGAGAGAACCCACGTGTCCAAGCGGGCGACCGCCATACCCTATCAAATACTACCTCTGTCGATCACGGGGATCGAACTCGGGTCGCAGCGGTGAAAAGCGAGTGCATTGTCCACTACGCTACCTGGACACCTCATTTTTTGTAAACAATTATAAGACTCGAGCTTTGTTTACATAACAATCCATTCTTACCTTTGTATCTCTCTTCTAACTTGACTTTAACATTCAATATTTTGGTCAATCATTTAAAATGCACAAGTAAATCATTTTATACATAAAGAATAAAAAATTTTGATCTCGAATCGTGTCCAAGTCCCTTTAAAGGGACTTAGACATGATTTTAAGATCAAAATTTTATTTTTATTTTTATTATTTTTTGTTTTTAATGTATAAAATGGTTTATAAATATGCGCATTTTGAGTGATTGACCAAAATTTGTATGCTAGAAGTCAGGTTCTGTGAAAGATTCAGAGGTAAGAATTTACTGAATATATGTAAACAAATGTTAAGTCTTATAGTTGTTTACAAATAGTGTAAAGTATTGAGTTACCATTTCTTTGAAATAAATGACTCGTGGCAAAGAAGGTAAACTGCATGATTCAATGTTTTCATAAATAATATTACCAAACAAGAAATCATATTGACGCAAGCGTCAAATGGGCCGCAAAAAATATAATTGTTGTATGAATCATTGGTTGTTTACATAAAAACACACCACAAAGAAGAAAATAAGAGTTGGTTGTTCTAATTTTTATGGTAAATTTTAATATACTTTCAGCAACTTGTTTTGAAGTTTAACATTTTACTATTATCTTAAAGAATCGATTTCGTTACTGTAAGCATTTCTAACGGAAATTGTATGATCATTGCCATAGTATAAAGTAATGGAGAACACATTGATTTGTACATTACTCTAAAACAAAGTGCAACTCATCATTTTTCTCTTGGAGATTATGTATTTCAAACCATTTTGGGTTATTTTGGTTGCATTGTATTGAATGAAAACTTAATGTATTAGCATGATTTCAAGGGACCTCATAATAAAATAAAAATTTATTAGTTCAAATTTTCCAGTCAATTCAAATTTTCATTTCTGTCATATTCTTGCGTAAATAATTGATATAATGTCATTTCATGAAATTTTCTACCACATTTTACATGGAAATATAATAAATACACACACAAACTCTTTTTATTTGACACGGCACATAGAAATTCAAAAATATCATTCATATAAAATTTAATGACATTCAGGTCTTTAATATTTTAGGTCTTTAGTATGTCCCGCATACCGATCCTGATGCATTGTTTTGAAAAGAATGAAGAACTCCGATATTTTCCGAATAGATTATAGTCTCGATAAAAACGCGCCAAATACGACAATTTACTAAGTTTGACCTACTTTTCATTTACGAGTAAAAGAAAAAATATGTGATATTTTCTAAAAGGCATAAAACATATTTCTACATGCAAATTGACTTTTAATTCATAAAAATAAGCATAGTATTAATTCTAATAAAAAAGAACTATCCCGCAGAAACGCAGTAACATATTTAAATGTGTATCAAATAACGGACCGCCTTCCGGCGGCCCGTAATGAATTAAGAAAGCAATTTAAAGTTAAACCATTAAAACACATGTAAACAGGGTGAGGCTCAGGCTATGTAGAATTTCATACTGAATGCATCTTGCTTATAACTCAATATTTGACTTTCAAACTTTGACAAATCATCAAAAATACCCATATTAGTCATTCTAAACATGGAAAATGAAATTAAGAATTTTAATTAAAAGCTCAAATCATGTCCAAGTCTCTTTGACAGGCTTAAAATTTCTCACATGCGTACATGTAACCACAATGTAGCCAAAAAACTTATAATAAATGTAAAACTGTAAATTGAATAATTCAGAGATGTAAATGAATAGTTTAATACCGTGTACTAGTCTTAAGGATTTTTTTCTGCACTGAGTTCATCCCAAGAGTGTATCCATAGATTTTTATTTTTACTTTCAGCACTTTTAACATACTGGTAATTATTTCAAATTTCACACCATAAATTGGCTACACATGTTATATTACATTGAATTCGTACAATTAATTCAGAAGTAAAGTTACATGTGGAAATAGTTATATTTAAGCATTGAATCACTACTAGCGCGCGTTACTCAATTTGTTTGCACGCACCGCTGCAGTTATGTGACTATATCTTTAAAAAAATAATGATTTAATGCTTATATTTACATTTTTTTAACTTTTTGCCTTGTCTGCAAATGTGATTTATACGTCAAAATTTCTATTTTATCCTAAGGGTACGTTCAAAATAATAGAAGAGCCACTGTAACAGCCACAAGCGTGAACTTTGATTCTCGCTTGTGACGTTGCATTTTACAGCGTTCAACATTTGTGACGTCATAATAAAACTAGTCATTCTAACCTCTGAGTATCCTGTGTGTGTTACGGTCTTATAACTGCAGTATGTTTTCACACACTTTACATGCAAAAAATATTTGAAATGTAGATATATATGTATAACATGCATAATGCTCACTGACTAAAATACTCCTCTTAAAAAAAAAAAACAAAAACAAAAACAAAACATGTCATTATAATGCCTCTTGTCTTTGAAAAAGAAAAACAAGTCAGAATTTTGTGAGGTTCCAAAAAATTAAAAAAAAAATAAATAAATAAAAGAAAACCAGGGAATAGCAAACTCAGACAGTACAATATCATCCAGTGTTTCTCAATGAGTTGTAGCCCTTTGTGACTGTAAACAATAATTTCTGTATAATTAAGCAACAGTGGAGAAATCTTACTAAGGGGTCAATAGAAATGATCATGTTCTCCCACCCCCACCCCCCTACCAGCTTAGTGTGGTCCCCCCTAAGAAGCCCCACTGTCACGACCTGACCCAGACACGTTGACCTAGTTTCCGCCTGCACTGCATTGAATGAACTCTGTGTATTCATGTTATTGTGTAATCACTTCTTATACTTGTGTTCAGGTTTCACAGGTGTATAATAAAGGAGATAATGTAATTAAATTTGTGTATTCTGGTCCACCAGACAAAGGATATTTTGGTGTAGCCATCGAGTTAATATTACAGACTGGAAAAATATAAGTTCTGATAAATTATCTTACATTCAATGAGATAAATTTGAAGATTTGAGTTTTTCGAAATGCGTAAAGACTTCATACATGTATGTTTTATTAACAGGCGTTTGTTATAGTGTTGAATTAGGTTCTGTGAGTTTGCTCGTATAGGAGCATGATGAGTTGGATATAAGTTTTTAAGAAAAAAATCCATACTCATATTCATTTAAAGAATATGATGATTTTATATATTATTCATATTGAAGAAGATTAATTTTGTCATAATGAATATTTTAATGATATGAATTTCAAGATGTTAAGATGTTTAATTAAGTTTCTGAAAAAGAAGATTGGAAACAATTAAGAGTACCGGGGAATGGTTAAATTTTTGAAAAACAATATTTTCTTTATGTGACAATTCTATGTGTTATTGAACATAATTATCCAAAGAGGGTGTGTGTGTGTACCTGTTAATGATTTTATTTGCTTACATCCATTAAATACTTGTTGTTCTATATGATGTATGACAGTGTATAGATAAAGCTGTTTTAATGTCAGATGCCATAGAGTCCAGCAGTTTGGATTTTTAAAGTTGTACTAGGTTTTTCGCTTTATAAACAAATGAAATAGATACAGTCAAACTTTGTTGTTCTCGAACTAGACGAGACTCATTAAAAACTTTGAGATATATCCAAGTTTTCTGAGATATTGAAGGTAAAATACTTTTAAAAAAAAGTGGTTGGGACTTACAAATCACTTCAAAGTATCCAATGTGTTCGAGATATCAGTGTTCAACTGTATTAGTGTTCAATTGTATTAGTGTTCAACGGTACTAATGTTCAACTGTATTAGTGTTCAACTGTAGATATGCATAAATTATAATATACAGTGTGTAAATAAGACTGTATAATACGTGGGATGATAAAGTCAACAGTTTGGATTGTAGGTCACTGGATGGCCGACTACAAGTCTCCCACAGAAAAGGTCTCCCCCATGTGATCTACTGCCGCCTGTGGCGGTGGCCAGATCTACAGAACCACCAGGAGCTTCGCGCCGCGGAGTCATGTGAATGGGCCTTCCACATGAAGAGGGAGGAGGTGTGCGTGAACCCGTACCATTACACACGAATAGAGCCCCCAGGTATAGTTATTAAGTTGGTCTGTAAACATATAATATTTAGTGAAGTTCTACTATTATACACACTGATAGAGCCCCCAAATTTGTAATGGGGAAACTCAGAAAATCCGTTAACAATTGAGCCACCATAAAAAGTATCTGCTTGCAACAAAATTGTGTACTTAATAATTTTTTATTTGAACCATATAGACAATTGCAGATGTCATTTTTTTTTCTTCTGATTTTAGTCCTACCGCCTGTGCTGGTTCCCAGGCACACTGAGGTACCAGACAAGATGCCCCAGATTGAGAACTATGCCATGACAGTTCCGGAAAACACAGAATTTCCCACTGGAAGCAGCGAGATCTTTAATTTGCCAGGTACTACAATTCTCATTTTTTGAGAGGGAAACATAAAAAATAAGGAGGCTGGATGGTCAACAAAATACCCATCTGATTTTCCATAAAAGTTCAAATTTCAAATTCAATTTTTAAAAATTCATCAAATTTTCAAATTTGAAATATGACATTTTTAGCCATTAACTGTCATTTAGTAAAGAAACACATTCCAAATAGTTCAGATTTAAAATTTGAATGTTTTCCTATATCTTTGTAGAGAGTTCTTCTTCTCAAGAAGATTCATATACTCTAAAAAATGGCCACGACCATCGAGTCCTCTTATTATAATAAGTATTAGTGCTGAAACGAATACTATAAATCAGTATTCGAATATTCGTGAGTACTATTCGATTCGTATTCGAATATTCGTAGACGTCATTGACAATGTATTAAGCATATATGATAGTTTGTATTACGAAGTGGGTGTATGTGTAGACTGCTTAAACATGTCAGTTCGAAGTTGACACTTAATGCATGAGTATCCATTGAATTGGGTGCGCATTTAATTTTTAAGCAAATAATAATATACTGATTTTTTAAAAATTTCCATTAACTACAATCAAAAGATTTATTACTTCTTTAATAATATACTGCAGTCCTGACTCCTGTATGAGACCGATACGTAACTTCGTAAGTCAGTCCAAATATTTCCGCCATGTTTGATATAGTATTAAACAGAAAAGTGATAACGCTCATAACTCCGGAAATGTTCTGTTTATTTAAAAAAACAAAACAAATTATATCGAGGTATCTTTTAAAAAAACTTTCAATGTACCTTTCGATATTAATATTCCGTAGCTCACACTCGTTCAAACAGTTAAGCATTTTTTTTCTTCAGCGTCTGACATGAATTGAAAAATTTAGAATGTTTGTCTCCGTTCGATGTAAACCCTGCTTTTACTTTCAAGGTAAACAAGCATGGCGGAAGAGTCTATTACTGGGTTAAGTAATAGACTCTACCAAGCATGGCAGTCATAGATGGCTTTATATTTACTTTCGTTTGGAGTAAAATGAAATAACACGATGTTGCATAGTTTACAGTGGTTAATATGGGTGTTTAACATGTGATCGAATATTCGAATGCTAAATATACATTCGAATATTAAAAATTTACTATTCATTCGCGAATATTCGAACATTCGTTTCAGCACTAATAAGTATAAACATTAAAATGCCATGCTGCTACATGTACCTCATGGGAAAGTTGGATTTTCATGTATAACTGATATCCTCATTCCAAAATATTAAACTGTTAATTTAAATGACATGATTACTATTTAATGTCAGGAAAACACTTGTCACTCCTTTTTGTAAGGCACAAATGTGTTTTCAAGTGAAACAGTGGATAATTGTAAAATGTTACATCTCTTTTTGAAGTAAAAGAATGATTTCACATCAATGAATAATAAATGCTAATGTTCATACTCATAACTGTCAATAAGAATCTGTGTCATACCAAGTAAGTTTAGAAAGAGCCATAACTCTTGTTCTAAAATTAGTGTGCCAGGATGCAAAGAACAGTAACTCCGGTCAGTCCAGTGAAATAGTTTGAACATAAAACATGAAAAATTGGTAGGTGGAAGAGGACCCTATAGATATTAATTTTAAAGTATTCTAAATATTTCTGTACCCTATAACTATACCCTTCCTTCAGAGTTTCATAAAATTGATGTTAAAGATTTAGAAAGATAATTTTCTTACAAAAGAATGTCTTTGTTTATACAGTTGAATTTCATATTAAGCCATTATTTTTTTAATTATTAAGCAGTCAGTGGAAATTGTTTACTCTGTACTGGTTGATATGTTGTGTCATCTTTATGCAAAATTATTCAATTCAGTCGGGTGATACTGGAGGTAAAAAGCTTCATATATTAGTCCATTGAATGCATTGCTTATACATACTTTACAATTATAAATTTTCTATTAATTTACTGTAAATTCCTTATTTTACACGAGTACTTGATTCTGTGATTCCGCTGATTTGCATCAAATCGCGAGAATATAAAATCACGAGCACCAATTTTTTGTGATGGTATTATATAGCTTAAAACTGTCTGAAAAATAAGAGCGAGATTTTAAAATCAGCGAGGACTGCTTCTCGCGATTTTTGTGGAAATTAATTCCTTGCATTAAATTAGGAATTTACAGTATCATGTTTATACCAAGGCCAGAATAAAATCACTGTTGTTTAGAATTGCCTGATCTGCCTCTTTGAAATACCCTCGCTGATAAAATTTTATAAGCAAAAAAAAATTTGATTTTTTTTTCAATATGGGGATTTAAAAAAAAAATTTTTAACTAATTTTTTAATTACTGTGGTTTCATCAATATTCGTTGAATACCAATTTTCGTGGATTTCGTTGTTAAGTTGATGCATAAAATTTAATGATCAATGAAGTGCAATTGCTATTAATATTTTGTATTAATATGGTCATTGGCCACGAATTTACGTACCCTTGAAACTGTGATTTTCAATTTTTCCACAAAAATTGATACCCTTGAATGTTAATGAAACCACAGTAGTTAATCTCCAATTTGAAAAAAAAAATAATTCCCCTCTCTCCCTCCTAGGTCTAGAAACCCCCAGGTGCCAATCCCAAACAAACATTTTTCTTAAGGGTGGCCCAATGTTAATAATTATTCTATTAGTTTATCATGATGTTTATAGTCAGCGATTTAAAATGTCAAGCTAACAGAAATTAATATCCAGTTAATTGTGTCGGATGTTGTTGGGTACCCTTAATAATTGGCAACAAAATGAAGAACCAAGAAATAAATATGATAAACTAGACAAATGTCTATTACTGTTTGTGACAGGAAATCTCTAATATGAATTTATTTGAATATAAATGAAATTACCTAGAGATTTTTCTAGAAGCTTAAACTAGCTGACAGTATATTCTAAGGTTCATTACAAATAAATACAATGCCTGAAGAAGATTACACTTGGATTTCTAGCAATTTTTAAAAAAAATTTCTGTCAGTCTAATTTTAAAAAAAATTTCTCTGAAAGATTTTCCAAGTCTATGGGGATTAAACTGTTGAGGATTCATTCCCTTCTCTCACTACACTTTGAATTTTTTTTAAAAGAACAGAACGTTACTTGATCATAATGTTGAGGACCAAGTGTTATTCAGACCCTGTGTTGTTATAACAACCATACGACAAAAACTAGTTCGCGGCAAGAAAACAAATATGCGACAGCGAGGCTCTTGCGAACCTCGCAGAAATTTCTCGTGAGCAAATAAAAGTTGGTTTATGGTATGCAGTATTGGATAACAAATTACGATTTTCAAAAGTTTTTAATTCTATGAATATGAATTTAAAAAAACCCAGGCGGATTCAAACTCATGATCAGCGGTTCACATGCCAAATACTTAAATAATTTTTGGCTTTCCCTTGTTCATGGAAAATACGATATGAGTAAATGAAAGGAATTAATTGCCTTTCAGTAAATGTACAGTTATGTGACTTATATATATATATATATATATATATATATATATATATATATATATATATATATATATATGATGCTCCCAAAGTAGATAAGTGTACCTAACTGTGCATGTATTTCTAAAGGCCTAAATATGGCCAGGACTTGAATAGTTGAGCAGTACGTAAAGGACAGTTTGATTGAAATTTAAAGTGTACCCTTACAGGAAGAAACATAACCTATTCGGTTCAAAATTCTGTGGACAAAATTGCAATAGATTGTCAGTCATTTGTCAGATGGCAGACGGATTACTGGATTGTTATTCAATAAAGGAGTTTATATTCAAGAAATAAACAGCAAGTTGAAAAGTTCACTGGGATATGAACTAGTTTGTTATGTGATCATATCCTGTATTCAGGCTTCTCAGATATGTGATCACGTAACAACCAAGTTCATATCCTGGTGAACTTTTAACATTGCTGTTTATTACTTATATTTCAATGTTTAAGAATGGCAGATCATGCAGAAATCATTGATATATTTTTTCTTTTACTTTATTGCAACAGCAGTCAAGCAATAAGCGCATACCATCATCATTGTGAATCACAATGTGATGTCATGAAAAAGTTCACACAGAATTGAACATTCTTGCAATTCTACAGATTCATATAAGGAATATTTGCAAATGTAAATATACAATATTATTTAAAGAAAAAAAAAATTCAATGATGAAGAAACACTCCATCCCACAATGTGGCCATCGGAATTCTTCAGAAAATTTGACAGCAGTCATGTTACCCATTATTATATTCAATGACAAAGTGACATTCATATCGGAGGCTAAATAGACTGGGTATAAATTAATCTTCCATTGTGATCATATTGTTGTTGGCAATAGAGGTTATATTCGTAAAATATTGTACAGAAAATTAAATATGAGAAAAGATAGCATAAATTTCAGATGTTTTTTTTATCTGTAAATCTACCCTGAACATTCCTACCTGTATATGGGCATGGTCCTCTGGAAAACATTTGGAATTGTAATTTAATTGATATTTAAAGGTCAAGTTTGAAAGGTCATTGCAGTGTTAATATTTCGGGAAAGAAAAAAGCTGACTGGCTAATTTTAAAATAACTGGTAATCGACGTGGATTATTATGACATTATCGTTCAAAATAAGAAGCAGGTAAACAGTAAACATGCTAAAAAGCATCCTTATATATATAATATCAAAGAATTTTGGTCCGATTTATCAGCGATTGGATATGTAAATCTTTGGCTTGGCCAATATGGGCCAGTCTCAATTTATAATATATTAATAAATCAATATTTTACCTACTTCTTGTGATAAAATATTTCAATTTATTTTCCAATGGTCTTAGAGTTGTAAATTGTCAATTAATTCAACACCTGTCAAGGAAGATTGACCAATAAAGGTAAAATTTTAAGAATTGAAATGTTAAAAGAGAGAGTGTTGATGACCTATTTATTTTCTTATAATGCTGCTTGCATGACGCAGATACTTGACATAATTTTAAGAAATCACATTCCCAGTTATTTAGTCACATAACTGCTCATTATGCTTGATGATACTTGACTTAACTAGGTTATATGTGTCATGTGTTCATATGGCATAAGAGTTTCTTATTGACTGACCTTATTTTTTCTTACATATCTCCTACCCCCCCCCCCCCCCCACCACAACTCAAATTTGAAATTTAATTTTACTTTGGTGACAGGTGTATTTCTTGGTTACCTTTAAAAGCAAAATATTCTCAAGTTGAACCTAAGATCCAAAATGCCCCCATTCCCCAACTCCTTCATCACCGTTTTATTTTCAAAGATGCAACAACAAGAGGAAAATTCCTTGAAAAGTTGAAGGTCAGTGACGTCTTCCTTATAGTTCTCATGCAGCGTAAAAAAACCCAAAATAAACACATAAAGCTGGCCTAGTCTCCCGAGCAAACTGTATAGCTCTCTCTCTCTCTCCGATCAATACTGAAGGATGCGGGCCACTTATGTATATATAGGAAAAATATAGGTACTCCATGAAGCTGTATAGATTTTTTTGTGTCTTTAGCTATGTAGACGGCTCGACTATGTGGCAGTGACATTGCTGCATAGAGCCAGTGTATGTCAGGTTCTTCTAACTATGCGCTCTGCGCGACGGCGCGCATTAGTTGATATTTGGCGTGTTTTCTGCGTCGATCCTTGCATTCGACGATCAGCCTGCTGCCGAATACACATCCTTGCTGTGGACTGACGTATTTTTGTTCAAACCTATGTGCGGTCCATTCAGGCAGCCATCTTGTACTTTTGACGTCTTCTTTCTTCGTCTTCGTCTTCTTCATCTTGCACAAAAGTTTTCAGTCTGTGATTTCTGCAGCTATCAACAATTTGTTCTGGATTTATCCCTAGATACTTGTGAGAACCTTCTCAGAAAATCCAACTGAAATTCCTGCTAAAGCGGCCACATCGGAAAAGGTCATTGACGTCTCTCACTTAATAACATAGTGTGGTGGACTGAAAAGCAAAATTAGCGCTCTTTCTTTTGCCATCTTTCTTTATCTGTTCCTCTCTGCTGTATGGAATAAAATGCAGGATTCAACATCGTAAGGACACAGGCTGAAGACTGAAGTACCCGCGTTATGTATCCTTAAATGATTTGATTCAAGAGCTGAAGTAGACACCAGTAGAGGGTTTTTTTTTCTTTTCTAGATTTCATTAGTGAAGACTTTATATTTCCGGCGGGGGGGGGGGGGGGGGGGGGGGGGGTGGGGGGGGGGGGGGTATTGACCTCATATATATACATATATATATACACTCTGCTGTGATGGAGAATGTAGACATAATGACAGCTTTACAGAGATGTAAAACCAATTTATCTGGAATTGATGGATTCTTTAAATGTCCATTTTATGACAAGATAAATATATGTATTGATTAATACAATGCATATGTATTTGAATATATATATATGTGTATGGTTCATCCATTATTTTTTTTAAATATCTGTTTTGCATCGGGGGTTTTTCTTGTTTAGCATCAAGCTTTTTTCTGCCTTTTCAATATCCAGATTAAATTATTTCAAAATATTATGCTGACTGTTGTAACTAATAAAACAAAATGAAGTGACATATAGAAAAAAAAATTATGGTGCAAGCAAAAGTGATAAATGTTTTATTACAGTGACCTACTGTCCTTATATGTTATTGCAAAAATTAAGGAAAATGGATATAAGAAAAATGATATTTAAATAACTCTATTCTCGTAGAGGTTATATTGCCCTCACCCCTCTTCTCTCTCTCTCTCTCTCTCTCTCTCTCTCTCTCTCTCTCTCTCCTCCTTGAATAGGAAATCTTTTTTTTTTTACAGCAAAATAGAATCATAAAAAAAATCAATTTGAGGGAAAATCTACCATACTTATTGTTCACTATCTTAATACAGATTTGCCAAGATTTCTATTGATTTTGTTGTATAATGGGCTCATTAAGAATTGGGGCTGTGGAGTTATGTGTGTCACATGTACAATTTGAGTTTTCTTCATCAGTTCGTTATTTTTATCCATTTTTGTATTTGCTTTATGGGGTTTTTTTTGCTAAGAGGTTTTTTTGATGCCATCCAAGCTAGAGCACAAATGATTTTTTATCTTCTTTTATTTTAATGGAAGGGGGGGGGGGGGGGTTGTGGGTTGTATGTTTTTTTTTTATTATTTTGGAGAAACAGACTTGAAGGTTGTTTAGTCCATCTGTACATCATGCAATCATAATTTCAATTTTCCTCTTGATTTAACTAAATTGAATAATTTTTTTCCTATTTTGCAACCTTAGAGGTCAAGGTCAGTTGTAAAATGGAAAGTCAGGGTCAAAGTTATAGTTTCTCTTCACCTTTGTTCTTAAAATTTACAAATCATTAAAGAATCAAAAGCAAGTTAGAAAAAAAAAAATTCAACAAACTGATAATTGAATGAAAACCTCAAATATGAGTATTTTCAAAGTTGTTTAATTTTTTTCTTTTCATCCATCCTCACAGGTTTATCGTCAATATGATTGGCTTTTGATATAGCATTGATTGATTGATTGCATTGGCCTTTCCCCAATAAAAGCACAGGGGAGTTATGTTTAAGCACATTGAATTTGTAATACTAGTAGAAATTATGTGCATGTTGGTAATGCTGTTTGACTATAAATCTTTGACTGTCAGTAACCAGAATGATGTTCTCAAAGAGCTCCCGGTCAGTGAACATGTCGGTTATCTGTGGCATGAACTTGCCAGCAAAAACGATGGCCAGCAGACCACTCAGTGTACATATCTGTAGCTCGAGCAGTGGTAAGTCAACCACTCTGTAGCTCAAGCAGTGGTTTAATATGAGTCAACCACTCTGTAGCTCGAGCAGTGGTAAGTCAACCACTGTAGCTCAAGCAGTGGTGAGTCAACCACTCTATAGCTCAAGCAGTAGTAAGTCAACCACTCTGGAGCTCAAGCAGTGGTTAGTCAACCACTCTGTAGCTCGAGCAGTGGTGAGTCAACCACTCTATAGCTCAAGCAGTGGTAAGTCAACCACTTGGTGATATCTGTAGCTTAAGCAGTGGTAAGCTACGGCAAAAGTTGGTCAAAAGCACCTAGCAGTAAACTTGTGAAAGGTCAGGGTAAAGTGCACAAGAAAACAAATTTAAACAACACAATTACCGCTCTTAAACATGTTAAAATTTCCCCTTTCTAACAAATGTAATGTGATGTCCTCAATGTAAACTGACACAGAAAGGATTTTGTAGCAAATAAAGGGAAGAACCCTTTCTAAAGGATAATATTTTGCTAATTTTTTTTTCTCGTGTTCAATTTTTCAAAAAATTTTTATTTCAGAAACTCCACCCCCAGGGTACATAAGTGAGGATGGGGAGACCACAGACAATCAAGGCATGGGTAAGTGGTAAAAGACGATAACCAATAGAAATGAAATTCTTGAGAGGTCAGAGGTCAGAGGACTGTATTATAGTACAAAATAATACGTAGTATTATCACAGGCAAAGACACTGGGAAATGTAATATTTTCAGATAAAATTATTTAATCACAGCTGTGTGTAAGTGAAATTCAAAACTGCCGAAAATCTTTTACAAATATGATAAGGGGTAAAATGATTTTGGTCAAAAACCACCCCGCTAAGTAAAATAACATTCAGAAATTTTGTGAATTTCTAATAGAATGTATAGATAGAAAAATGATTCTAAATAAGAAATATAACCATGCATATACTTTTGTCCACCAGGTGTTAATATGTTTTGTTATACTTTCATGTTAAATACTGAAATCTGATTGGTTAAGACGCAGTTAATATATTTCCTATTACCCTCAGCGTTAGCAACGCACTTAGCAACGGGTAACATTAAAAAATGTTACATGCCGCGAAAATTATGCGCAGTACGGTTCGCTGTAGAATTCACGTTATTCCTATATAAAAGCAGTAAAGTTTTCTTTAAAATTAAGACATTCAGTATAACAAAATAAATAGTGCCTGTTTGGGAGGATAACAGTTGAAATTGACACCCCTCGAAAACCATTGTCAACCTCCGCTTCGCGTCGGTTGACAATGGTTTTCTCGGGGTGTCAATTTCAACTGTTACCCTCCCAAACAGGCACTACTTATATATTGTTTTGATATTAATTGATACCTGTAATCTCAGGCTCTTAGTGATTTTAACCAATGAAATTTCAATCTGTGGTAATATATTCTATTATAATTATAGTGATAAGTGATATTGAATTTTATCCTGTCAGTACAAATCCCCTATGTGACTGTAGCTCTCATTTGATCGACGTTTTGCATGGTCTCTCCCATTTTAAAGGGAATGGAATCTGTATGTCAGATATGAATGTAAAAATTAAAAAGGAGATTTGGCTTCAAAAGTATATATGCGTTGATCCCAGGTTGTGGTCATATTTAAATTTTATAATCATTTAATTCAAAAGAGACTCGTTGTCCATGGCCATCTGTATTCAACCTTCTATTCTGTGATAGAAATTGAAAAAAATGAATTCAGAAAAGAATTAAATCAAATTAGAAAAAGATGGGGAAAGGGGAGGGTGGGGTCAGAAGGAATCATGGGAAATAAAACTGTAATTCAAAAATGCTGTAAAGGGTGTCTCAAGAAAAGAAATTGGAATTTATAATGTTTGGTCACGTAACTTTATAGCCACACCTTAAATGCGCCTGGCGCATGTGAAATGATTCTTGTGGGTTGCATTCATTGGCTCTTCCTTTTGTTCTAATCAACAAATGATCTATGAAACTAGAAGGTGTTAATTAATATATTTATATATATATAGACATATTTAAAGCCCAGTACTTTGCTTTTAAATTGTATTATAATAATTGTTGTTGGTCTCCTTTGCTGAATCACACAGAATGAAATTGACTATTTCAGATGGAGTTGATGTTGGATCACCCAGTCCACCAATGGGTGAGTACAATGGAATAAATGCTATCATGATTATTGTGTTTTTTAAATATTGTTCAAAATTCACTATAATTCTATTTCTTACACACTCTTTTGTTTCTTTCTCTGGCAAAATAGACACAAAATATAACTCTCTCTCTCTCTCTCTTTCTCTCTCTCTCTCTCTGTGATAATTGTCAGTAGCTGATTGGTTTTTGGAGCCACTCTATGTTAAATAATTAAAAAATTCTTCAAAGAAGTGTGAAACACAGAGTAAACTGATTATCTGATTATGTACTCAATGACATGTGAACCAATATTTATATTTTAAGTGAAAGTGGGAAATCATAAAAATGAATATAAATTTATTCAATGAATTGAATTAAAAACAACACTTAAATTTTTTCATACAATAGGTGCTTCACGATATGTTTATGTAAAGAGAGAATCGAAAGTAATCGAAAAAGTAATTATAATTACACTGAACTTTTTAGCTGTAATCGATTAAATTACGATGACAAGTAATCGAAATTCTCTTCGATTACAGATCACTGTCAATTAATCGAAAAAGAGTAATCATTACAATTGATTACGATTACTCGATCACTATTACCCCATGTCTGTTTAAGACTGAGGTTTTCAGTTGGTCGGTTTACCTCAGGATAGTTTAGGACTGAGGGGTATATCTAATTGATGTAGATTCTGGACAACTGAAGCTGATCTTGTTTAATGCATAACAACATCCATGTACTGCGAAAAAGGAGATCAGACCAGATCTTGATTTACAGTTCATGAGTAAAATACAGAATTTGCTTACTTTAAACTGGAGACACACATGAACTTGGGCAGTAGGTAGTTTGTTTATAATTGAAATAAACAAATAGGTTTTCTTAGCTAAAGAATTTTTAACACAATTGTTGATAAATCAACACCTTGCTTAAGTTTTTTTCAGTAGATAAAGTAGAAAAAATAATCTGCATGATCAGGATTTTAAAAGTGAGTTTTAAAAGAGATTGATTTTCCTTTCTTTCTAATTTGGTTAGAAATTAAAAAAAAAAAAAAAAACATTCACTGCATTTCAGAATTCTGGCATTTAATTGCAGATCCAAGACTTTTGCCCAGAAGTCATGATGATAAAGCTAAATTTTATTATTATATTATATTCCATTTTTAACACAGTATTATGGCAATGTCACACGCAACAGATTTGATTTACGTGTAGAACAGAAAATATTTCAGTTCACATGGCTGAATGTGAGTTCACATGGTTGAATGTTTAATATTTTGAAATCCTTCGAGGTTTGCATTATATTGTTCCCATCGAATGTCGAATTTCATGTAATATAGATTTGTATTGTATTATTCCCTCTGAATGTTGAATTACATGTAATATAGAAATCCTCTGAATTTTGCAATGTATTGTTCCAGATGCCGACCCGGTGTCTTATGTGGACCCACCCTACTGGTGCTCTATTGCGTATTATGAACTGAACAATCGTGTGGGGGAGACCTTTCATGCCTCCCAGCCCTCCCTCACCGTCGACGGCTTCACAGACCCCTCCAACTCGGAGCGCTTTTGCCTGGGACTGCTGTCAAACATCAACAGAACTCAACAGGTGGAGATGACCAGACGCCACATAGGTTAGTATGACAAACCGCAGATGTTAGAATTTAATTAAAAAGAAATCCAGTAGGATAAAATAGGTAGAGGTTAGAATTGAAACATCATCAGAACTCAACGGTTGAAATGACCAGGAGCCACCAGTTAAGTAGTGCACCTTGACAAACTGCAAAGGTAAGGTGTCATCCAAGACTAAACCACAAGTTAGTTAACCAAGACTGGACCGCAGAGGTTAATAGTCAACTAAGACCTAAACTGCAGAGGTCAATAGTCAATTAAGACTAATTTAGTAGTCGATCATGACAAACTGCAGATGTTAGTAGCCAGACAAGAAGTCAACCAAAACACAATCTCAGAGTAAATAGTCAACTATAGCTAAACAGCAGAGGATAGTAGTCAACTAAGACCAAACTGCAGAGGTTAAAGGTCAACCAAGTCTTACTGCAAAGGTTAATAGTCAAACAAGACTGAAATGCAGATGATATTAGTCAACTAAAACTGAACTGCAGATATCAGAAGTCAACCAAGTCTAAATCTCAGATGATATTAGTGAACAAAAACTAAACCACAGAAGTAAAAAGTCAATTAAATGTAACTGCAAAGGTAAATTGTCAAGCAAGACTAAACTGCAGAGGTTAGTAGTCAACTAAGACTAAACCACAGAGGTTAAAAGTCAACCAAGTCTAATTGCATAGGTAAATGGGCAAGCAAGACTTTTTTTTCAGTTCAGTTTTAGAATTCAACCAAGAACCAAATATATTTTATAAGAATAACCTCTCTTGTCAGAGGGAGCAGTTTACCTTTATTCATGATTTACAAGAGCATACTGCTGACAAACTCTTTCTTTAACTTCCAATGTAATGACCTTGTAAACTTTCTGGCAAAAGTTAAAATCATTTTTTCAGTTTGTCTTTAACTTTCACCTTTTCAGGCAAAGGAGTGCGCTTGTACTACATTGGAGGGGAGGTCTTTGCGGAGTGTTTGAGCGAAAGCGCTGTGTTTGTACAGAGCCCTAACTGTAACCAGCGCTACGGCTGGCACCCGGCAACAGTGTGCAAAATACCTCCAGGTCAGACTTGCTTATTTTTAGTCACAGAACCATAACAGCAGTGTTTATAGAGGTTAGCTGGTGAACAATTAACTGCCCATCAGATCTACAAGGAATAAATAATGAAGTTTTGTTCTGTTCTTTTTTGTTCAATTGTTGAACTTCCCAGGGTTTTTTTTTTTTCAGTAGAGTTCCACTTTGTTTCCTTATCTTACAGAACGAATTACAAACTCAATTGCTAGATAATATTAAAAATACTAAGTAGAGTAGTAGATTAATCTACAAAAAGTAGATTAGTTTTAAGTGTTTTTCATTGTCTTTCAAGTAGGATGGTGTTAATTGTTTTGGGTTACATTCCTGTTATTCCCACCTTTCAATATGTTCAATCACGCAAAATGAGAATTATTTCCTTTTGATCTTCATCATGTGGAATTCCCGTAATCACAAAAATCTTGAAGTTGTGAAGATGTTCGATTTTATATAATTGTATTTGTTTTTTTTATAAGCATGCATACATTTAGCATGAAATCTCTCAATTGTCTAACAAACACTAAAGATTTGATTAAAATTATTTTTTGTTTGTTAAATTTTCAAAAGAGCTTTAAAAAAAAAATGGAAACCCAATTACTGTTTATGATTTTGAATAAAAAAAAAAAAGGAAGAGAAAAACACTGAAAAAGAGTAATGTACCGTTTACAAAGATAAAGTCAGAGCAAATGAATATAATTTGCTGTTAAGTTTAACAAAAAATCTATGCCATAATGCTAATTTTTCCCATTGACCAAATCTTGGGTGATTTTTCCTAATGGAATAAAAAAAAAAAACACGATACTTTTTGAAAAACAGAAAAATCAGTGGGTTTTTTTTTCTCAATGGTAGGTTGCAACCTTAAAATCTTCAACAACCAGGAGTTTGCGGCATTGCTGGCGCAGTCTGTGAATCAAGGCTTCGAGTCTGTGTACCAGCTAACAAGAATGTGTACCATTCGCATGAGTTTTGTCAAAGGTTGGGGAGCCGAGTACAGGTGAGAGAGAGAGAAAGAGAGAGAGGAAGAGAGAGAAAAAAAGAGATAGGGAGAGGCTTCATCCTGTTACTTTAAGATCATTGTGTGTAGTTTGCCATCTAGATTAGTATTAGATGAATCAAACAAACTGAGACAGTTGTCACAAATAAAAGATGGTTAACAGTAATCGCATTTCAGAAAAGATTTAATTAACAATCTATGAAATCAAATGTGGGTTTAGCATTCATCTTACATATGTACATGTTCAGAAAGTGCTATTGAGTAAAATGGGCAGATAACCATGAAATTTCATTGGGTACCAATTTTCATGATTTTTGTGTTGACTGTGAATTGAATGTTTATTGAAAATCAATTTCAAAACACATTCTGTATCAATGAAATCATTGACCACAGATTAATCTCCCTTAAAACTCATTTGTTTTCTTAAACCCTAAAAAAAATGATGAGGCCAAAAAAAAAATTATTCTTGTTTCCTGTCGCCCGACCGACCCTATCTTTTACCCTCCGACCCTAAAAGTTTTTCTGGGTCATTGTGTTGTGATCGGTAACTTCGCCAGAATTTCCTCAGAAAGAGATGTGAAGGTGCCAAGTCTTCTAAGTTCACAATCGTGTAAATTAACCTCAATGGCAAAAGAATAATAGCAAAATAATCTACAGACATTTTTATAGCATAAATTTATCTTGTGGTTAATAACTTGCGACTATCTTAACTTCAGGGGTTATAAATACGGGTGATGCAACAACATACTGTGCATTGGAAATTACAAAAAAGATGAAATCATGATATAACAGTTAATAACCTATTATTAGTTAATAACTTTGCAATAAATGTTAACATTATCATAAAACTGTTTTATTCATTGTCTTGAGAATTAAACAGATCTTCTACATAACGTACGGTAGTAAGTGGGTCAAAGGGTTGGACTAATACCCCGAATACACGGATGTATAGAGACTGATTTAATCAATATTGACATTAAAAAACAATACAGAAATATTTATCCAGAAAAGGATGAATACATTCATACACATGTAGATTAAATTTTGTAAATAATATTTATAGTTTTTATTTATAATTTAAAAAAAAAAAATTCTTTGCCTGCATGCATCAATAATACAAAGACCTTTGGAAATTAAAAGTCATCATTAACATACTGTGCACTGTAAATATACTTCTTTCTCATTATTAGACACATGCTCCAAGTTTTCAAAAATAAAATATTTTTTAAAAATAAAATTTTTTCCCTACCTACCTACCCTAATTTTTTTGGTCAGGTGACAGGAAACAGGAGTATTTTTTTTTTTGGCCTGAATATTAATGAAACCATAGTGGCCCACAAATTTGAACATGTGTTTCCCTTTATGCATACTATCTTTTTTCCAATGGTTGAGGAACTATAGTTTCAGGTCCTCATGTTTTTCTCCAATATTGGCAAAACTACAATTTGATAATTTGGGTTTTTTTTCTTCCTAGGAGACAGACAGTTACAAGTACTCCATGCTGGATTGAGATCCACCTGAATGGCCCCCTACAGTGGCTGGACAGAGTACTTGTCCAGATGGGGTCGCCCGGTCTACCCTGTTCCAGCATGTCCTAAAAATAAAAATAGGATGAAGCCCTGGGACCTTTGAGAAAATGGCTGAGTTAACTGCCAATACAAAATGAAACTTGGTTGGAATTTTTTTTTTTGTTTTTTTGGGGGGGGGGGGGGGGGATAGATTTAGTTTAATTGTATTCAGTATTTTGAACTTTATGAACTTATGCCCCTTGGATTTCATATTTTTTCATTGGAAGGGGGGGGGGGGAGTGAGGTTCCATTATATTTTTTTTCTTTGATTGTTTTAATTATGTATTTAATGAAATGTATTTCAACATTTTGACTACTACACTGTTATTGACTGCTTGCTGATCTGAATATCAACTGATAAACAAAAAAGTAAATTATTTTCTCCTTTGAAAATAGCAGTCCAATTACTTTAGCCTTGCATTGGTTTTTTGGGTTGTTTTTTTTTTGTTTTTTGTTTTTCATGAAAACTTTATTTCAAAATGTTGTGGCAGAAATTCATGCATTTCTTTTTCATTTTTAAAATACAGATTTTTTATTGAATAAAATCTAGAGGTATTAACAAATCCAATGTTGTTAAACAATGTGTATTTATATAAGCCTCATGCAAATACCGGTAGGTACGGTAATTCTTTTATCTCCAATGTTCAGCTCCATCATTATCATCGTCATTTTCAATATTTATCAGAGTGTGTTGCGGGAGTTTTTCTGTAGGACAAAAAAAATCACTTGGATTTTTGGAGTAAGTTTTCCATGTAATGGACACCACTCATCTCCCAACCCCTTTTTGAAAAAAAAATAAATAAACTACGATAACATAGAATATACTGTATACAGGGACATTTTCGCCCCCTGATATTCTCTTCGTATTTTACTCTCGGACAGAGTGAATCGGGCGAAAATAAAAAGTTTGGCGAATATTTCCCTGCATGCAGTATACTGTTAAATCACTCTCATAGACATTCAGTATTTTACAACAATGTATAAATTTTATATCATGTTCCCAATGTATTCATAAAAATGTTTCCAGGAAGATGTATTACAGATTTTAAGGTACCTCAGCCAGTGGCTAAGGTTATAGGAATAGGGACTGTCACTGTTTATACCTCTAGTTATGTGAAAAAAACAAACATTGTATTTGTTGAATATCTTTAACTAAGACAGTCTCTTTTTTGTTAACGTTAACATTGTTGGATGATTTTTTTTTTTTTTGTGGACAGTATTGTAATGTAGCAATGTACACATTTTTTGTCAGAATTTCACATTTTTTTTTCACAGAGAGAAACAAGAGAGAGAGAAAGAAAGAGAAAGAGAGAGAGGGAGATCTTATAATAAACATAATTGAAAAGCTTTGATTTGCCTTCCAAATTTGTCCTCTATTTATTTGGATTGATGCTAATTGTTACACACCTCAAACTTATGAAGGCACATGGCTCCCTAAATTTGTTTTGTGGGTTTTATTTTTTTATTATTACAAATTAGATTTCTTTGTGATACGAATTTTTCATATTATACATTGGTGCAAATTGTTAGTATTATTTTTTATGTAGATTGATATCGCTGAGTAGAATAGTGTTGTCTGGTTGCATTTTGGACTTTGACCTATATGTAGGATAAGCTCCGTTTGTGACACGACAATGCAAAAGATATCATTGAAGTTTACTATAATTTCCTTTTTTTATCTGATTAGTTACACTATCTTGGTAACATAACATTGCGGAAGATGTCATTGAAGTTGACTTTTTTTGGGATTGGTTTCAATATCTCTGTGACATCACGTTGCACTAGATGTCATTGAAGTTGACAATTTTTTGGATTGGTTTCAATATCTCTGTGACATCACGTTGCACTAGATGTCATTGTACTTTCTGATTGGTTTCAATATCTCTGTCACATCCCAATTCACTAGATGTCATTGTTGTTTAACTCATGTTTATCTGGACTCTGTTACATCACTTTGCTCCAGAAGGTCATTACTGGTGCATAAGGACTTATTTGTTCTTCGATTAATAAACACTGACATTTGACAAGAAGTTGTTAATGATGCCAAAGCTATTGTATTTTACAGCATATAGAAGCATTTCATTCTGATATTTTTTTAAGAGGGTTCGATTATGGCTGCCATTTTTAGGCTAAACTGACATTCATTATATGAAGAACAATGTATCAGGACTAGGTTTTGGCAAAAATGTTATACTTAAATGTTAATGGCAGATCTGATAGTTAACAAGTTGACCACCCAGTCTCATATAAAATGCCATATTTCAGGTTACAAATCAAGTTATGAGATTTTCAATATCGATGGACTTTTTCATTTTATTAATTTCCTTTTTGCAAAGACAGCTAATGAATTATGAAATTTTTGAAAGATAATTGTAGCCTTATGGATAAGTTTTTTTTTTCACGTAGTAGATTATTTTTTAATTTTAGGCTGAGAAAGAAAATATTCATGCACAAAATGAATTGACAAAACTGAACTGAATTTGACATCATTCGATTATTTCCTTTTATTGAATCATTGTAAATATCACAAACCGATTATCTTTATAGTTGTATCTTTGTTAGATTTAGAAATTGTTTGAACTAAATGAGCCAATATTAATATGACCTTGACCTTGGTAACAAGTCTTTACGTTTTTTATGTGAACAAGCTTTTGTGATACCGTTGTTCATTTATAATGTTTTCCCCTATGTATTCTGGTATGAATAAATATATCGTGTAAAGTTTGCGTCAAAGTCTACATGTATATTTAGATGTAGCTTAATAAAAAAGGCTGATTCATGAAAGAATTGATTATCACTTATTAGAACTTATTAGATGTTTTAGTTTTTAGCTCACGTGAGCTTTTGTGATCACTTTTTGTCCGGCCGTCTGTCCATCTGTTAACATTTTTACATTTTGACTTCTTCTCCAGAACCACTGGGCCAATTTCAACCAAATTTGGCACAAGGCGTTATTGGGAGTTTGTTTTATCGAAGGACCAGTGACATCCTCTTTAAGGGGAATGATATAAAAAAAGATATTGAAAGTATGTTGTTATTCTTCAAAAACATTTTCTCAAACAAAAAGCTGAAACTTGTGTAAAAGCATCCTCAGGTTGGGTAGATTCAAGTTTGTACAAATTATGATCCCAAAGGGTAGGATGGGGCCACAATGGACGATTGAATTTTTACATGGACTATATAGAGAAAAATCGTTTTAAAATCTTCTTTAAAATCGATAGGCCTGTATGGAAGCCTCCTAAGTTAGGATAGATAGTAGTTAAATAGAATCATGATTCCAGCTGGGGACAAGATGGGGCCTGGGGGGGGGGGGGGTCCAGTTTTCACATAGGAATATATAAAATAAAATATCTGATTACTTTCTACTCAGAAACAGATCGGCAAAAGCTGAAACTTGAAGCATCCTAAAGTAGGGTGGATTGTAGTTTTGTTAAAATCTTAATCCCAAGAGATAGGGTGGAGCAACAATGGGGGTCCAATTTTTACATAGCAATATATATAATAAGAACTTTAAAAATCTTTTTCTAAAAAGCCATTTGCCTAGAATAGCTGAAACTTTTGTGAAAGCAACCTTATATAGTGTAGATTCAAATTCCAGTACATGTAGTAGGGTTGGGACCTTATTGGGGAGGAAGGGGGTCCAATATTACAAATGAAAACATTTTAGATTTATTTATGTTAAAAAAAATCCAATGCTTTAAGATATGGTTTTACTTATACAGTCAATTCCGGCTCTCGTCAGACTGTTTCTTTGATATGTTGCGAAGCTGATGTTCTATTTAAATCTTATACTATATGTATATTGAAAGTACATTTTGTGAGTTATTAAGCATTCATTCTGTTTTTGAAAAAAAATATCCGGACACATATTTACAGAGGCATTTCAACAAGGCATAGTTTCCGCACTTTCAAGTTATTTTCACAATTTTCGGGTCATGTGACTTCAGAGTGTCAGTAATGTCGGGTAATCATCTCATAACACAATTTGCAGAATATAAAAAATAATGCCGATCAGAAAATATATTTACAACTAACTGATACTCGAGTAACCGGGACCCAATTTCTAAATGTAAATGACAGTCGCCATTCAGAATGTAATGATCGTCATTATGTCATCATTGGGACAAAAAGAAAAAAAAACACTTAAGAGAAATAACAAACGAGATAAATAAAACGACACCTAAGCTAGATGGATCATTTTATTCAATTGAATCACTTTTTTCTTTCTTTCATGTAAATCTGCTGAAAAATATGTTTCAGGTTTAGTGGCCCGCAGTTGGGAGAAATTCCTTCGGATTGATTAATTAATTGGTGTTAATTTATTTCAGCAGTTATCATTCTGAATAATTGTTGACACTTAACTGAATGCATGTGCAATATTTTTCATCTATTAACGCCATCCCACAACTTTCACATTCAACCACGCTGCAGCGTAAATAATGAAAATACCATGTCAAAGATGTGTGAAAATCTCCATCCCGAAGGCGCTTGATTTCTAAATTCGTTTTTCTGAGGGTCTGTAAATGTTAGTTTTCGAATATCGTTTAATGATCAAAGACAGAAAGGCCTATTGTTCGTGATCATTGTATTTATTTAATTTTTTATGCTTCAATTTAAACAAGGTGACATGAAATACACACGAGTGACCTGGAATTGGCGACTTCAATGTATATTACGAAAGCCCATTGAGCTCATTTTCGTAGGTAAAAAAAATTCGCGGATAAACGCGAAACGCTCGCGATATAACGCGAAACTTTCGCAAATAAACGCAAAAATTTCGCGATATAACGCGTAATTTTCGCGAATTAACGCGTTACTTTAGCGAATAAACGCGTAACTTTTGCGAATTAACGAGAAACTTTCGCGATATAACGCGAAACTTTCGCGATATAATTCGAAACTTTCGCGATATAGCGCAACACTTTCGCGAATTAACGCGTTACTTTCGCGATTAAACGCAGAACTTAAATATAGATATTATCATTTCATACAAGAACCCCTATGAGGAACAGTGACTGAAAACGAACATATTAATTTTGAATAAAATAAAGTAGTCTTATTATATTAAGATGTAAATGAATCAGATTAAACCTTATACAAATTGATATAAATTCAAACGAAGACAATCATTAAAATCTTAGTACTGATTTAAAGAACATAAATTATCAGAAAGATAAGTCAAGCTGTGAATTGACGTTTTTAGGCTATTGTTCAAATCTGGATGACGTAAATTCGTCCTCTAAATTTATCACATACGTCATTTAAAAATCAGTTCTAAGATTTTAAAGGTTTCCGACGGTTGAATTTAATTTATTTTATAAGAAAACGATTATCAATTAATCTTGTTGAACACATTTTCTGATGTGTTCAAATTCAAATGAAGAATGATGCTCTAATTTATTACCTACTTGTAACAGATAACATCTAAAAATGTTACGAAGTTTTATCAGATTTATAGATAGCTATATGAAAAAAAAAAAGATAATTTGGTTTGCATATATCAAGATAACACGGAAAATATAATGATAATAAGTACTTCATGATTTAAAACTTAAATCTGTTGTTTTCAATCATTTTTTCTTATAAGGGTTCTTGTACGAAATGACAATATTTGTATAATGATTTCGCGTTAATTCGCGGAATATCGCGAAATTATTGCGTTTATTCGCGAAAGTTACGCGCTTATTCCCGAAAGTTTCGCGTTTATTTGCGAAAGTTTCGGGTTTATTCGCGAAACTAACGCGTTATATCGCGAAAGTTACGCGTTTATTCGCGAAACTTAGGCGTTTATAAGCAAAAGTTTCGCGTTTATTCGCGAAACTAACGCGTTTTATCGCGAAATTACCGCGTTCATTCGCGAAAAAAACATTTTTGTTTTACTTACGAAAATGAGCTTAAATGGCTTTCGTAGTGTATGTATGGAAACATTTTGAAATTTTTTTTATTTCTTTAAGATGTCTTGGACTTTGGTCCCTACGCTATTCAATGGTTTCTCAAGGGGTTAAAAGTTTGATTCATTGGTTTATATCTTAAAAATAAACAGTTTTTAAAGATCTTCTTGAGAACTGCAATGCTCTATATGTAATATGACTATAAAATCATCCAGTTGTAATACTAACGATAAACATTTGAATATCTAGGGGAACATTTTGAATTTTTCTAGCACAGAATACATGAAACTTCATTGTCCAGACATTTCGTATATGACTCCATAAAGCAGAGTTTGTTATGGCAATTATTGCGCAGTTGAGCGATGTGGCCCTTGGGCCTCTTGTTTTATCTTGTACGAGGACAAGTTGAAATGCGGTTTGGGAAACCCTTCTTTGGTAAAAGTGCATCATGTTAAAAAAGTAAAAAAGAAAAAAGGTTTAAAAATGGTATAAATGTTACCAATCAAAACCATCTAAACATGCAGAAAATAACAACTTGGTCTGCTTTTAATGCATTATTGTTATTATATGTGCAATGGTCGAAAATATACAAAATACACTTTATTTTGAAAAGTTGAAAAAGGTAAAAATTGTGAAAGTCTATGGTTTTGAACTCCATTTTTGCAGATAAGTTGATGGCGCTTTAAGCTATTTCTAAGTCCCAGAAAAGAAGCTAAACATATTTTCGCTAACTGCAGGATTGTAGCTCCTGGTCTGAAAAAAAGGTGAAATGACGACGTGATACAGTGCCTCCCAAAAGTAAAAGACTGCAATTCACGGCGCACTGAAAATGCGCTAGTTTTAAACTGATTAATCTTTTTTTATAGAACACATTCTGTACAAATAGTTCATTTAAAAAAAATATCGGACATTTTACTTCAGAGACCGACATTACATGTACTTGCTTCTGATATTCTTTTAAACACCATCACCAGAGCCTTAAAGTGGTGCCTTTTGTCTACATTTAAAAATGGCGACTCTCGATCTCAATGTGAATTTAACATTTCTCATCTTCCAAGGTCTGTTATCGTGTTTCGAAGGAAGTCTGAAAAAAAAAAGAAATTTATCAGAAGTAAAATTGCATGAGGAATTCCCCGGTACTTGCTCGTTCCACAGAACTGGTGTGTAAATAAACACCCCCTGCGAATGTGCTCGGAATGTTTTCTTTATCGTTGCTAAGTATGTGATTAATCTAGAGGTGCTCGAATGAAAGTTCACGAGACTTCCCCGATATTCGTACAGTTCCTGTGAAATTTCGAGTCGTTTTTCATATTATATCCCAGTGGGCACGCAACATTGTTTCAACGTTGAGAAATGGTTGAAATCAAGTTGCAACGTTGATCAACCATTATTCAACGTTGAATCAACGTTGAAACCCAAACCATAACTCAACGTAAACGTTGATTCCACGTTGAAGACCCAACTTTATTTTCATCGTTGAAGGCATCAACCACTTTTTAACGCTGAAACAACGTTTTAATTTCTAAATGAAACAAAACATGCATATTTTCAAATTCAAACTTCCTTATCATTTGTTTATTTTAGGCTTTACTTAATATTTTTTGTAAAGTGGAAACATTACATGTTGTGCTTTTACAAATATTAAATGTTAATTTGAATACATTTTTATCATTATATATTTTCCAATAAAATGATTATATATTGTTGTCTTATCCAATTAAAATATAAATTATCTTTTAAATGAAAAGTTAAATTAATATTTCACACTACATTTTTTCAAAAAGATTGTTTTCATACAAGAAATTTGAGATTTAGCTGTGCGTACAGCAAGTGCCTAATTGCATTTTAACCGGGTCAGTGAGAAGGAAAAAAAAATCGGGTAGGGTTTTTCCTTCTTTAACTTTTTAATAATAATGATAAACGGAAATCCATTCATTATTAAGTCATTGAGAAATTAAGAGCTCTAGTTGCTGGTTTTCAACATTCAACTGCAATAAAGCATTTGACCCGTGTATAGGAAAATCAACTCGTGTGGGACTTATCCCCTAAAGGGGAGTTACCTATGACTGTGTTTAAACGTTAACGAACGCGTGAGAAACGTACACATCTGTGTAAAACTACTGGGGAGAAAACTACAATGTACATCTGTACCCATTCTACGATCGGTGGGTGGGTTGGGGTTGATAGTGAGAGAGAAAGGGTTCTGTGCACCTCTGGATATCTTTTATCGTGATACTAATTAACATTTCTATTGTGTTTGGGTAGTATCAGGTTAGCTCACCCTTATTCAGGATTTCTTCCCCTGGTACCTCACCACAATTTCTGTGTACTAATCGTTGAACCGATTATTAATCAATATGATCAAACGTTTAGAGTGCTTTGATTCCAAGTCATATTATTATAAATGAAAATTATTGTTCTTCTACTTAAAATGTTTGGTTTCTGAAATTATTTGTTAAAAACCAATTCTGAATATACACACATGTACTCTCAAGTTAATAGTTAATATCTATGTAGTTATTTTGAGACCAGGTCTTCCAACTATCAGTGGGGATCCACATGGATACAAATCATGCTCTTCTATAATTTAACTTACTTTTATATTCATACGAAGCAGACATTATTCAAAAGCTTGTGCAAGAAAAGAATACTTGCAGTGGCCTTAAACTCGACATTTAGATATATTGATGCTGTTTTATTCATTTTTTATGTTAACTCAACATATCCCAGTAAGCTTGAAATAAAAGATACCGCAGATTTTGAAACATTTGCTCCATATTTAGATATATCACTGGAAAAAAGACGTTAATGGTAATCCATCAACAAAACTTTATTATATAGGCGATCATAATATTTTTCCATCGTCAGATCAAGTTCCTTATGTAGCAATATACCATCATCACCTGCCCATGAGGTCTATGTCTCTCAGCTTATACGTTATGCAAAAACATGAGACAAACAAACAAGTTGTTGGAACAATGACATCAAGAACTTCGATTCAAATTATCTTTATGTAAGTTCAATGGTCGATACAATGACTTTGTCAGTAAGTACAATGCTTTAAGACACATGCTGACTACAATGAGCACGCGGCGGGTGCGACCGGTCGTCAAGGGGTTGCTTACTCCTCCAAGGCACCTGATCCCATCTCTAAATATCTTTTTAGAAGTTCGTGTTGCTCTGCTCTGAATTTGTATTTACTATATGGATTTTTGAGAGAGTAGATAGTTTGTTATTGTCATTTTTATTTCAATAAATAAGATTTTAAATTTTTAGTTTTAATTAGAAAAAAAAATTATCTCAATGTTATTGTTTCATGATCGTATACGTTTACAAAAGACAATAATAAACGTCAACTTCTTTAGTATGTCGTATGGGCTATTTGGTAATTGGGTTTTGCTTCTTTTCCTGCAAATACAGTAATTGTCATGTGATATATATTTACATGATACAAAGATCGGGATAGCAATGTGATACATGAGTCTCGTTGAGCTATTAAGTTCCATAGAAATTAAAGTTCCAGATACCGATGCGTAAATTGTTCGTTCTAAAATAAGTTCATTGCAAATGTGGGACACACTCATAACAAAACAATTTAAAAATTCGTGTAGGATTATTTTTTTCACTTCTTGAACTTTTATATTAATAATGAACGGAAATCCGTTCATTATTACGTCATTGAGAAATTAAGAAGTCTAAACGAGGGTTTCCAACATTTAAGTTCAGTCAACGACTTCGCCCGTGCATAGAAAAATCAACTCATGTGGGATATATACCCTTAAGGAGAGTTACCTAAGACTGTGTTTAAAGGTTAACGAACGCCTGAAAAACGTACAAATTTATGTAAAAATACCTGCTACATATTGAAGAGGCTACAAAATGGTAAGCGTGATTATCTAGATTCTATATACGAAATATAGTAAAAAAAATCAAACATGAGCTTTTATGATAATATTACATTTAACTTTCGTCTATGAAATGAAATTTTATGAAACCATTTTCTTATAATCCATTGATTTGAGAAAAGAATCCTTGGTATGGAAATCTAAGAAAATGGTTTTGTACAGGATGGTGATAATGCAATGGGGCTTCAGTATATGAGAAGATCTTAAATATAGCTTTTCCTCCCTGATACAAATTAGGAATGTGATTTTTTTTGTAATTTTAAATGTTTACTAAAACATTAAAACGAGTTGAACATAAGACTGTAGAATTGCTTAACTTTCTCTTTTTATGAAAAGAAAAAAGATAATGAGATAAGTTCGTAGATCTTGTGTCACTTTCATTATATCTTGCCTTTTTTCAAAATCGTATTGCGCTATTGTTCCGTTTAATTTATTGCAATCGTGCATAAAGGGGTCGCCTTTAGAATCAATATAATTGTCGATGACAATGGCTTACCAAGTTTCCTATTGTTTTCACCTAATAACAACCAAAGTTTTTTTTTTGTTTTTTTTAACAAATGATATCGTAATCATTCTGTGAAACTGGTGTCTTCTTCAAAATACACGCATATCTGAACTCGTGAATACATGTATTTAAGTAGGCATAAAAATACAGTCTTCTGAAAGTCGTATTTACATAGATATGTTTTTAAAGATTATTTTAAAAGTATGCACTAAAGCGTAAGGAGTCACAATTTATTCGCTACTAGCGACGTGAAACAGATAACAACAACAGGTAGAATCCACTTTAAAAAAAACCACACACACACAAAGCAAAATAATATCACTTCTCTGCAACACTGCACCTAGAATATTTATATACGAATTACAAAATTTGTTCGGAAATGGTTGAGAGAGCACAAATATATCTCTTTCTTTGTGACGAAATTTGGTGAAAATTGTCATCAACAATAAAAAAAAAAAAACCCTAAACAAATATTAAGCAAATCAATAGTAAAAACAGTTCAAAGTTTGTTTACAAAGTCTGTGTCTTCCCTCGAACACATCGTAATGTTACACCTACATCAAATCAAAATTCTAAAGACGTCTCCGCCTAAAATATTTACTTGTGGTAGTAGGGGTCATTAAAAATTAGACAAAGGTCAAACAAGCTTCGATGAGACAAAGTCGTTTTCGAGAAAATTCACGCGCGGATCAACAGGGTCCAGGCTCTACCCCACACCTGTAAATTTTAAACTTCTTTAAATTTTTATTATAAAATTAAAAATAATATGTCTCAAGCACCCCCCCCCCCCGGGAGAATAAGCAATGGTTCCGCGCATGAAAATGAACATACAAACACATTTCATTATTCAAATAACGCTTTTCGTATGCTAATGCATGTATATGATGTTTTTTATGTTCTTTATGACACAACATACATTGTAATCACCAATGGCAATTCTATTTTTTGACGGCATTTTGTCATAGGAAAGGAACATAAAGGGTAAATTGTATATTGTATAAAATGTGTGTAAAAAAAAAAAAAAAACAAGTGAAAAACAACATATATCTGAAAAAATTGTAACAGCTTTTTTTTTTTTACGGCAACCAGATTATAAGAATGGCGTACATGTAGAGGCGATGAGTTATCAATCAGATGACTGTTAACCAAATAATTCTACTCAGTATGAACTGGCGAAGACCCTCTTTTTTATTTTGTTAAAAGAAAAATAGCTCGTTGATTCTGATACTCAACGAGTAAAGTAAAGCATCCACATGATTAGTTGGATGGCCAATTAAATTCACCCACTTCTTTCCAAAACAGGTAGAGAGACCGGCGATTCATGTTGTGACGTCGCGATTCTAGCAAATTTCGAATCCCCTCATTAAAAGTCAAAGCTTTCAAATTTAGGATTGTCAAACTTACATGTAACACAGGACTTATATAAAAAAAATAACTCTACCTTTTATTGCTAATTTTTGTAAATTGTTTATGTTTCTTTTTGGTATTTTCATACCGTATGTTTAATTAAAATCAACATCATGGCCAAATCCGGTCATTATACTTCAACTTGAACCCGCATGCGATGATATTTCCAACGATGGTTTTGTAGTTTGCATAATTTTAAAATCACAATAAACGATTTTTGACAAATTTCATTCTTAAGGTTCCTCGACACACCAAAATTTTATTTTATGGATCGATAGAGAATCTTTTTTGAAACATGATTCCACAAAACAGAGATCAATATCGGCTTTCAGTTATTTTATACGAATTTTTTTGTATTTTTCCAGTGAAATAGGAAAAACTGTTTTGCAGACAAACAGAATATATTAGAGCTTAAAAACTTGTTGTCAATTAATGTGTAATATAATTATAAATAAATTCATGCCAAAGATCGTTTGGTCAAGTGTTTAATTTTTTAATTAAAAAAATATTTCTGAAAATCAAAATTGTAATTCTTTAATATCTTTTTAATCTATGGATAAAATTTTTAAAATAACATATAGTCACATAAACTATTTACTAAACAATGATATTTTGCAAAGAAATTGAAATGAAAATGCGAAATTTTGGAAAAATTGCTATTTATCAAATTTGAACCGATCCCGATTGAAAAAAAAACTGATCCCGATCAAAATTATTTTAAAATTGAAATTTTACAAATAAACTGCAGGTTTTTCTTAGTAATTGTTATGAATTATAAAGTTAGTAAATGACGAAGCCATTTTACAGCTAAACAACCTGAAATTTTTGCAAAATTCTGATTCATTCTAACTTTATGTGATTTCGTTCGGGATCAGTTTAATTACAATCGGGATCGGTTCGATTTTAAAATTTTCCATTTATACTTTAATTTCACTATTTGGTTTCAATTTCTTGTTGAAATATGATTGTACAGCAATTGTTAAATGCGAGTAACAGTTTATCTGCAGTTTTTATCCATAGATTTAAAAAATATCTACAATCCTTTTTTTTCATTTTCATAAATATTTTTTTTACAAAAATATTTCAAAGTTTATGTGGCCGTTTTTTATATGTATTTATAGATAATTGTATTGTGCATTAATTGATAACAAATTTTTAGCGCTAATAATTCTTGTTCGCAGCTAAAACGATGTTTCCGGTTTCTATAAAAAAATACAAAAAAATTCATATAAAATAATCAGAGGCCGATATAGGTGTCATTTTTGAATAATCATTTCCCAAAGAGAATTCTTCATCGATCCATGGTGTGTCGAGCCACCTTAATCATTTTACATGTGTTTATTTCAGTATGCTCTCCCAGCCTGCATTCTTCTTTTACTACAAGTAATACACATTTCTGTGTGTTTTAAATGCGATGTTAGCAGTCCACATTGTGTGACATCATTGTTTATAGACAACTCATTCACGATGATAGACAAGGAAAAGGGTCCATTATACACAGAGAATAGAAAACTGTTTAGTAAAAGTACCAGAAACGAAGTTGATGCAAACAACATTAATACTGCAGACGGATGGAACTTGACCCGGAAGTTAATCACTGCAAACGGAACTATGCCTGGACCGGATATCATCGTTCATCAAAATCAGAAAATCACTATCGTAGTCTATAATCACCTGCTTAGTGAAGAGGTTTCTGTTCACTGGCACGGAATCGAACAATTTGGAACTCCTGCTATGGACGGTGTTTCATTTGTGAACGCAATGCCCCATACTTCCGGGCCAGTCTTTCAACTACACATTTACTCCTCGAATCGGTGGATCCTACTTTTACCATTCTCACACAGGAGTTCAGTTTGACATGGGGTTGTTTGGTGCCTTTATTGTTTTACGAAAGCGGGATCCGATACCATACACACATCAGCGTATTCTACAACTACAGGACTGGAACCATCTTGTTGACCCTGAAACTATGCTCAAATCTATGACAGTAATGAATATGGAATACCATTCCGTATTGATCAACGGTAAAGGGGAACATGGCGGTAACATGGCGCCACTTCAAACAGTGTTCGTCGACAAGAGCGAGCGTTATTTGTTTCGTTTGATTTCTGTTGCAGCTAACGAACATTTTTTGTTTTCGATCCCTGGAATTAGACTGATAGTGAGGGAAACGGATGGTGATGAGGTCTTACCAATAACAGTTGATCGAATTTTACTTTTCACTGGTGAGAGATTCGACGTTGAGCTAGACTTGCAAAATGTTACAGAAGGGGTGTACGACATTTTTGCTCATTTCGTAAGTGGTAAAACCCTAGGTCTCCAGGAGAGCAATCCTGGTCACGCCTTCCTTCATGTATCGAATAACAAGTCATTGGCTTCATTCAATTCGAACGTATCTAGAGAAATGGAAGTCATTTTAAACTGTCCATTAATAAATTATCCGAATAAGCCGAATTGGACATGCGTCCATCTCTCAGCTCTTAAATCACTAAATACCAAGGAGGATATAAACATCATTCAAAAAACATCTAAACAATCTCTACTTTTCCTCAACAATGATTTTATCGGACCTTCGTTCGCTGCAATAAACGGCAAAATATTCAAGATGCCTAGTGTTGCAGCGCTCTTACAGCCCTCTGAAATAGACACCACATGCCCCGGATGTGACGCAGAGACAAATTGTATGTGTTCACACTCACTAAACTTAGAGTCCGGATCTGAAGTCATTTTTGTTTTCCATAATTCCGAAACAACAGACTCCCTGCGTGTAGTACACCCAATTCACATACATGGTCATAAATTCCAGGTGCTAAAAATAGGTGTGACATTCGTAGACGGTAGTAGTGTTTTTCCAACATCCGATATAAAATGTAGTGACACTCTTAATAACAGTGTCAGTGAATGTTACAACGCCAAGTGGGCAAATGCATCCTGGAATGATTACAAAAATATCCCTGATATTAACTTGGAGAATGGAGTATATAAAGACACAGTCGCCGTGCCTCCTGGTGGATACGTTATTGCAAGAATCTGGGCAACAAACCCTGGTGTCTGGCTCCTCCACTGTCACAGAAGTCGGCATCTTTTCAAAGGCATGAACGTGATGCTGAATGAGTCGTTTGAGCACACCAAAAATCTTCTCCCAGAAGACCTGCCTACCTGCCGTAGTTTTAAACATAAACTGATACAAGTAATGGATCCAATCTCCTCAAGTACGTCTCCTGTAATGTCTACAACTACAGCGTCACCCACAACTGCAACGACTACAACACCATCGTCCAAAACACCAGAACCTGTGAAAGAGTCTTCAATGTTCGGTAATTACATACTGTAGACATTTTAATTTTACGTATTGAATCTTGCAACGACCCCTTGCATTGACCGAATAAAGGTAACCCAACAAACCAAAGTTATATTCGGTAAATTCCCTTATATATAGTCCCGTGCATTTATTCGATCTTCAAATGCATTGTGACATCATTTCCATTGTTTTGTTTACGCCATGGCGTTATGGTTTCAACTGCTAATATGCAGCGAAAAATATAAGCGATATTTGTGCTTTGGTCGAAAATGTGAAGAGGACTTAGCAAGCCTCGCCTTCTGTCACGTTTTCTTACCCTCGCCCTAATAAAACTTATATTTCAAGAGAATGACCATGTTTTTTTTTCTATATTTACCAAACGTTGTATGGGGAAAGCGGCTTCTAAAAATCGTATTCACTGATATGTGACACCATGTAACAAGATTAAATCAGAAATTCGCTGAATTGATTCTATACAAATATCAGTTGAAAATCAATATTCGCCAACTTTCGTTTACGCTATATATAATAAATTTACAGCCAATTCATTTGTGTTTGGTTATTATGTTCATACATGTGTAAGCCTTTAAAATTCAATAGTTTCCATTGATTTTGATAATTTATTATTCGTTACCTACTCGATGCGTTTTCTATTTTTTGTCCACCCTTGGCGAGAGTGTCGAAATTACAATCGGAGTGTGTTGTACGAAAATGATTCATCCCAATTGGGAAAAAAAATAGCTTTGTTCATTTCAACTCAGTTTTATCACTAAGCACCAATGGAAGCTTAAGAGGACTTAATGTTTGTGACCATTGTTGTACTATGTAGAAGCTAAACACCGCTCGTAAATAGGTACTGTCCACCATATTTCACTAGATCTTTCATCACTGATGTGCCTACACTCTTATGTAAGGAACATACCTTTAACAGTTCAAAGTACTTCGCTGAAGAGGTCTCACTTGTGCAGACGTACATCTTGCCTCGCCGTGCTACTCGGTCGCGATAAAATCATCAAATTTTAAACACCTTTTTCAAGCCAGGAGAATACAAACACCAAATAAATTAGTCAATGCATTATCTACAAACAGAATATGCAGATAGAATAAGAAATTAATGCATAAAATCCAAAGACTATGAAAGGAATATTACACGTCGGCCAGGTGTGCAGTTGGGTGTAACGAAATCGAAGGGTTTATGTGCATGTACCAGGTACCTTTGTGATAGTGGCTTTTTACGAGCAGTGCTCAGCTTTAATCTCCTTAAAACTAAGAAATATGAATGTGTAGAAAACATTCAAAGCCAAATTTCAAGGTTAAAATCAACAGCTGCTTTTGATTTTTTGTTTTTTGTTTAATGATCGTTTATATCTAAAGACATATTTACATATAAAGATCTAAATTAATTTGATGACCAACAGGCCATATTAAATTAACAAGGCATTATGTTTTTCAACATTCTATTATATTTACATTCTGAGCTTATTCTGGGTTTTATTCTTGAAACAGGTGAGGGAGGAGATACAACAGCTTTGGCCATCATCATCGTCCTAAGTATAGTCATATGTATGCTGGTTATCCTTCAAATCTACGCCATTCACCAACTTAGAAGCTCTAAATCAATGGATTTATTCTGAAAGAGGATCGATATCAACACGAAAGAAGAGAGTTAGCGTAAATAAATTTCAGCTATAGTGTTAATAAAAAAACCCGTGGATGTCCACTTGTAAATGTAGATGAGTATGAGCAAGAAACTAACTCTTTAATAATATGCCATGTTGTAAACCAATTTCCTTTTGAAAGATAAGTATATTCGCAAAAGACTGTATCCATATGTACTACTGATATAGCCGCTAACACCATACTTTTGATTTCACATTCCATACTATTTATATTTTTCTGTGAAATTAATTTAAAATGGTAGCCATTTTTTGTCTTTTTTCTATAAGTAAAATAATTCGATACGTGCACACTAGGCGCTGGAATTTTGTACCCAAAATGAAAACGAAAAAAGAATATCCTTAGCTCTGTGTACAAACATAGAAATGTGAGTAAAGCTCAGTATCTTGCTTATAGTTCAAAGCTTGAAACTGAAATATGGTTAATAAATAAAAAAAATTGTAAACAGTTTAAACAGAAGAAACATGCACATAAAGAAAAAGAAAGCACAATTTATTTTTTCAAAATGAATCGCAAATTGCATTAATCAACCATTACACAAAAGATCTTACCGAATTACCAATGGAATGAATTGTAATTAAGTGTGTTGTTAATACATCAAATTTGCTTATCTTGAGCGGGTAAACAGAAATCTATTCTTAATTTGATATGTAAAAATTACAAAATACAGGCGATAGTTACTCAGGTTACAAAGCATTAATAAGGAAAATGAAACAAAACAACCTAACACCACCGTCATATGTGAAAACTGTCATCGCATTGATATACTTAACCTCAATTTACTTCACAAAACCGGCACCAATGTATCTTGCAATGTATATTTCAAAGATCCCCTTCGTCGCGAACGGTTGCACAACAAACAAATTCATCTTTGCAAGACCGACCCGTTTATCATACATCCTCCAACATGACTGTTTTAAATAAAGAGCCTCGTTTTCGAAAGATGGAATACCGAACCCGAAGTTATACAATGATTGAACGACAATCTTTTCTTCATTATTAAAAGCCTTACATTTTTGCAATGTATGTTTTCCTTTTCATAAGGATGATTTATTATAAATTACGTTGAATTTGAATATAATTTTTGAAAGGATTTTAAAAATGTACACCCCCCTTTTTGCAGTTATGGGGTTTTCTCTACTTGGAATGCAAACTTTATTTTCTACAATTTAAATTTGCTTCCTATAGACATAAGCAGACAGACGGACAGACGGACGGAAGAACAGACGGACGATAAGGTTTTTTAAACATCCATTTCAATTAAATTACCTTATGAAGTTTACTATCATTTCAATTGAATGTTAGAATAATAACGTGCACACTTATCATATAGCAGCACCCTTAGACGCGTGAAGCATTTTATGTCATTACTTTTAGATCAACCCATGGGGTTTACCATAATAAGATTTGATTCTCAAATCTTAAAACGTCCATTTTGTAAAAATGCGATATCTTCGGATAAGAGTTGTCATTTTTCAACTAATTCGGCATTGTTCGAGAGTTCATCTAAAAGTAGGTACAGAATATTTAGAAATTCTTGTTATCCAATACACATGACCTGATTATATAATCTGTGTAAAAAGAAGATTGCGTTGTTAATCCTTTTTTTGACAAGAAACGGGTTTTCAAATATTTTCTATATCTGAAATGGAAACATTATCACGTACACATAAAGCACTGGTCCTTTCATGGTATGGGATACAATGTCTATCTTTGTGCTAGAAAGTTCATTGGAAATGTAGGTTCACTTTCAAAAAATGTTATGGACGTACTTGTCCTCATTTCGTTTATACAAAGGATACCCTCCAATATGTAAATGTTGCAAGAAGGTCTATGCATATGATTCAAAAGTGTTTAAAAAAACACATTTTACACTCATATAAATTTGGAACTTGTAACGTTGAAATTATAAAAAAGAAAGAAAATAACAAGAACATTCATCGACTCTGACTCTATTCGATTTTGTTAATAATATCATTATTGTATTCTTTTCATTAAGGTATCTTGCTCTCAGGGTATTTGAACACATCGTGCAACTTAAGCATACTGTAAGTTGTTTTAACTCCACGGTGTTAAAATTTCAAGAATTCTCAAAAAGTACCAATTACGATGGTTTTAATTTCACGCTCCAAGAAAACCAGTTGATCAAATTAAAAGCAATAAAACGTTTAAAAAAACATGTTAATATTTACGATGGGTTTATTTTAGCGGAAAAACGATAAATCGCGAACAAAGTGAAATTAAAACTATTGTGATTATTTGCCAATCTACAGTATTACATTTAAGACAGCCATGTCGTTCACAACACAGGTATGCTATTATCAGAATGAACACGGTGACCATAACAAACAAAAGAATCACACAATGTATGGTATTTTATTTCAGTAGTTATCAATTTTTTATTCATTTGCTTATTTGATTGACCAATGCTTCAAACAACTGGCACGTTATTTGAGACTCTTTTATTTTTCTTGCCCCAAATTAACATATTAACTTCCTCCGTTTTAAAGGGCAAAAAAGGGAGTTAAAAACCTACAGTGTATTCAATTTATGAACTTATTTGAGACTCTTTTATTTTTCTTGTTCCAAAATATCATATTTACTTCCTCCGTTTTAAAGGGCCAAAAAGGGAGTTAAAAACCTACAGTGTATTCAAAATTATATATCATCAAAATAACAAAATAACAAGTTTATAAATTACATCTGGGACATTGATAGTCGTATTAGTGTCGAAACACATTAAACAATGTTTTTTGTGTTATTTAATCAGAAAAAAGGGAGGGGGCATCACCACGTCGTATTTTAAAGTTCACCAAAAAAGGCGATCGTTGATATTTAACCAGTTTTCCATACTTTTCATATGCCGTATTGTAACTAGGACATTAGTGTCACATATGCTAGACTGAACCAAACAGTGGTGGCATTATAATATAACTATTGTGCAGGAATATTGCAGAACGCCAATATGGTAAGCCTTTGATTTGTTAAAGGCACTCTATTGTGTTTAGGGGTTATATACTTTGTATTCTCCAACTAGTCGACATTATACATTTACCATTATATTTAATGCCTGACCAGTCAAAACACTAAAATATTTTCCCGAAATGCAGGGACAGCTCATTGTGCTGTGTCGGCTATTTTTTATTTGTGTATGTTCACGGAAGGTATACATGCTATTATGCACTCAAATCAATACCTAAATGCACAATGTTACAGGTAGATTTGAAACCTAAATCTTTTTTGTTTTTCGAAATACGTTGCCTGTCCAATAAATCAGGACCGGTAGTCCATTACATTGCAGTTTTTCGACTGGCGGTCGTACAGATTGCAGTCGTTTGACCGGCGGTCGTACAGCTGGCAGTCTATTGATCAGCAGTTCAGTTTATAATTAAGAAAAACTTAATATACATACGAATTACACGGAAATGTTAAATCTAGAGTAAATCATCAAAATCACTTTTATCAGGTTTAAAATTTTTTTTTATATCATCAACAGCCTTTACTTGTCCGAGGCGAAACATTTCTGGAATTGTTAAAATTAAATGTTTGTGTAAAAACAAAGATGCAGCCAAGAAGATGTATTCTTGAAAAACGCGTCACACACGAATTACCTTAAAACGGGTATTGTGAAATTATTCTCAATCGTGTTTTTCTCGGTCGTTATTTTGTTAACAGTGTTATCGGGATAAGTTTTGTAAATAATAAACAAATGCTTGAATAAATTTGCGGGGAAAAACATTCGTTGGTAAGATTTTTTCACGAAAGCTACGAATATTGATCTGCTACGAACAATAATGATGACTATATAGTATGTGACTCCATTGGTAACCATGAAAAAATATATATAAATTTAAAAAAAAACAATCTTATCCCTTACAACATACTTATAATATACTTTATCATTTTAGAATTGACATTTTAGCAAAGTAAAATCTCTTTATAAAGTTATAAGTTAAATGTTAAATTTTCAAAAAAAGTTTGTGTAAATATATATCAAATTTCTATAGCGCACTATTTATTACAAAATGATTGTTTATGATGTCAAATGTAAAAAAAAAAGAATATAGTATTGATATTAACAGATACTGTAACAGCAACCAGGGTGCTATAAATATCAAATTATAACTCAAAAGCAAACCAAAATGTAGACTGTTTTTACGATAGTTAAAATTTGGCTCTTATTACTATATACAGGGTTATTTTCGCCTGGTGTTATTTTCGCCCTTTTACAATTGCAAACGGTTTCGCCCCTTCTTGAATTTGCCAAGATGCAGTTGTGTTAACAAAGATATTATTTGCAATATAGAATTCGCCTAGTCTTTAATTTGCCCTCTGTCAACGAGGGCGTAAGGGGCGAAAATAAAACGGGGCGAATGATTCCCTGTATACAGTAGCTTTACATTAGTTCTACAAAGTTTGTGAGCCTATATTCAATGGAAATGTTTCATATGCTAGTAAACTGGCAGGAAGTAATTTTTTTTAATTTTTTTTTTCCAACCAGTTGTGTTCCGTAGTGTGCTGTCTTATTTTGTTTCATCTGCCTTTCATCCACTGTTTTACCTGTCATATGGACGTTGAACGTTGTGTGACGTCATTGATCATAGACAACTCGTTTACTATGATTGACAAGGACGAGGGCCATTTATATACACAAAACAGAACAATTCTGAGTCAACTTTCCGGAGAGGAAGTCGATATCAACAATGTCATTACTGCAGACGGATGGAACATGGCCCGGAAGTTGATCACTGCAAACGGAACCATGCCTGGACCTGATATCATCGTTCATCAAAATCAGAAGATCACTATCGTAGTCTATAATCACCTGCTCAGTGAAGAAGTTTCCATACACTGGCACGGAATCGAACAATTTGGAACACCCGCTATGGACGGTGTTCCATTTGTGACGCAATGTCCTATACTTCCGGGCCAGTCTTTCAACTACACGTTTACTCCCCGAATCGGAGGGACCTACTTTTATCACTCCCACTCAGGGATGCAGTTCGATTTAGGATTGTTTGGAGCATTCATTGTTGTAAGAAAACGTGATCCAATTCCTTTAGATCATCAGTATATCGTTCAGCTTCAGGACTGGAACCATCTTATTGATTCTGAAACAATTCTAAAATCCACCAAAATGGTAAACATCCGGTATCACTCCGTTTTGATTAACGGTAAAGGAGAATATGAAGGAAACTTGGCGCCCCTTCATGCGTTTTACGTGAACAAAAATGAACGATATTTGTTTCGTCTAATTTCCGTTGCTTCTAATCAACATTTCTTGTTTTCAATTCCTGGTATAAAATTCATTGTAAAGGAGACGGACGGTGATGAGATACAACCAATAATCGTCGATAAGATTTTGCTTTTTACTGGAGAGAGGTATGACATTGAGTTAAACCTTGAAAATGTAAATGAAGGGGTATATGATATATTTGCTCATTCGATCAGTGGAAACAACCTCAACTTTAAAAACGAAAGTCCAGGCCACGCATACCTTCATGTAATCAACAATAATTCAATGGAAACGCCATTTAATGTTTCAAGCGAAGAAATAACAATTCTAAATTGTCCTTTCGTAGTTTACCCGGCTATGCCAAACTGGACATGCATCCCCTTATCCGCACTAAAGACTCTAAACCGTTCAGAACAAATTCATTTGACACAAAAAACTAACAAACAATCCAAATATTTTCTCAACTTAAGTTTCGTTGGATTTAAAACGTCAGGTATTAACGGAAGAATATTCAAGATGCCTACAATTGCACCACTGGCGCAGGCATCTGAAATTGATACATCTTGCTACAACTGTGGAGCGGAGAATTCATGCTTCTGCTCTCACTCCATAAACTTAGACACGGGATCAGAGGTCATTTTTATATTTCTAAATTTTGACATTGGTCCGTTGCTAATGGTACATCCAGTGCATATTCACGGTCATAAATTCCAAGTTCTTAAAATGGGTTTGACCTCAGTAAATTCAGCGGGAGTAGCCATCCCAACTTCTGATATCAAATGCAGCGATTCTCTGTCGAATGCAGAAAGCCTTTGCTACAACGCCAGATGGTCCAATGACACTTGGGCAGAAATCGAAAATATCCATGAGATAAACTTACAGAACGGAGTCTATAAGGACACGGTAGCCATTCCCCCTGGTGGTTACGCCATTCTCAGGATATGGGCAACAAATCCTGGAGTTTGGTCTGTCCATTGCCACCGAAGCCTTCATCTTGCATCTGGTATGAATGCGATGTTGAACGAATCGTTTGAAAACCAAAGGAATTTTCTTCCTTGGGACTTGCCAACATGTCGTAATTTTTACAACCGACGACAGCCGTCACATTATGTTAGAACAACAAGAAACCCAACTGAAACATCTTACGATGTGACCACCAAAAGATCACATGAAGAGGACATCAATACAGTGACAAACACAACGACATCATTGTTTGGTAAGGTGTTTCGTTTTGTCAAAGTCTGGTGGTTATTTCACTGAATTACTTTTTCTAACTGAAAACTGCTTTATGGTCTACTTCTGTTTGACAAGATTAATATTCTGTAAAGATAAATAAAAAATCATTTTTTCTGCCAAAAGAAAGTGCTCGAATACTAATAATAATACTCATAACTTTATTATTGTTAAGATATGTCTTTTATTTTCAGGTGACGGTGGACAAACGACCGCCTTGGTCATTATAATCATTTTTTGTACAGTTATAACTATACAGAGCATTTTGCTAATATTCACTATTCGGAAACTCCGAAAATGAAAATAGTAATCAAAACCTGTTGATCCCAAAAAATCTGTTATATATTTTTTTGGAAGAAAAGGAACAGTTTGTGCAATTATCATTTACATTCAAAACGCAGTTTACACGATTTGTACGACGTAATAAGTTAGATCATTAATCGCGTAAATTAACTGAATAAGATTTACTTTACTTAGAACATAACCCACTTTTTCATTGCCTGATTAAAAGTTCTGCGCCAATCAGATACCATCTCTTTTTTGTTTACGGCTCTCTCAGCTTTAAATCGTAATATGACGTCGCTCTGAACATAGTGGAAAAACGTAAAAAAAAACATCACTTGATAGAATATTTAACGACTGCTGATTGGTTGAAAAATTGTGTTATGTTCTATTGTATGTTACGAAAAATATCAGGTTGATTAAAACTATAACCCGATAGTTGGAATTTAAAATTGTTCTTGCTATTTTTCTGAAACAAACAGGGAAAGATAAAATCAGAGGATTCAGAGCAGTGATATATTTTATATATCAGTGTTAAACACTATCGGAAAACAATAGAACACTATCCGAAATATTTGTTTATCATTTAATTTTGTAAACCGAATCTAACTTTTGTTTTTCTTTTAACAAAAATGTTCAGGCTAAAATTACCATCGCAATGTTTGAAAACTGACATCATTTTCATTACGAAAATCTGTCAAGCATACACATGTAGCTTTATGATAAAAAGGTTAGTTTAGTATTTATCTTGAAAGATCCCAAACGGAATTTGGCAATAATTTTTTTTTACAGGTTTTACATTAAATAGTTATAACCATTAAAAAGCTTTTTAGAAGTAATTTTGATTGCAAATCAATATGTTTTTGTGTTTGATGTACTGTACATTTTATGATGAATGTTATTAATTATTTTGCTATCAGAACTTTTGTATTTTATAGATAAATAAACGATGTGCCTTTTATAAAGGCTGATACATTTATCAAATTTTCTGCTATATAGAACCTTTAAATATGATTTTTTTATGAATCATACAATAGCCAATAAGAATTACATGTATTTTCTATTGACAGTTAGTGATTTCGTTTTTCATCAATTGATTTGTGAAAATAGGTAATTTTATTTTTTCTTCTAAAATTAATATAGCAATGTATTTACAATTGACCTATTTTGATAACAAAAATCTGTTTCTCGCAGCAACTAATTTTCTTAAATTTACATATAAAAAATTGAATTATCATGGAGTCCCCCACCCAAAGTTTTTGAGAGTATGTACAAAATTGAACACCCCCAACCCCCGCTTTAGGATTTAAAGATTTTTTACTTCTCCCGGTTTTTTTTTTCTTTTCTTGTCTTCTTTATTTTATTTTATTTTTTTGGATGCCCCCCCCCCATCCCCCACTATCAACATCGATGATGCGTTCCTGTAACAAAATTTGATATTCTCTACTTTGGGCTTCATATAGATCGTCCAATGAAATATCGCGTTTCCCAATTTGTTCTGAAATGGCTTCTCTTGATAACACTCATCTTGATTGTCCTGTTACAATTCGTCGTTGAATTATTTATTAAATCAATTTAATGTTTTAATTTCGATAGGATTATTAAGCTACCAGTTAAGTACAATATTCACCGAACCGAAGGCAAAGGGAATATTGTACTTAGACGGTAGATACATCATCGTATTGACCTCAAAACAGCAATAACTGTATATGTTTTGTCTTTTTTATCCATAGCAAGGACATTGCAGGAACATACGAACATTAAAACAAAGAAACATACCTCCTTTATTTGCTTCTTTTTATTTGAATTTCAACTTCTTCTTTATTATAAATACCATATGATATATTTTTAATTGAAACTTTATATCGAAGTAAAAATAAAATATTAAACATAATTTGAAAAGAAAATTTTGAATTTTGGAATTCATAACGTTGAGATAGAAAAAAACAACCAACAAAAATAATTGAATAATGGTCGCATTTGACCTGATTGAAGAAAGTGTCGACCAGGAAAAGAAAGCCGAATTGTGCAGGCATTTTATCTGTTTAAAACAGTTTATCAGAAACAAAGTGAATGTATTTTCTACAGAAGCCATCACTCGTATCAGAGGGACATTGCACCTTAAAAATCCCTTTCCCCCAGCATAAAAATATGTATATCATTCTTTGTTAGACAATTCATTCACCAATGAATATTGCTTATATTATTACAACAATTATTCTTTCATGATTGTTGTTCGTTAATTATCCGAAGGTCTACTTCCTCAATGTATATTTATTTGTTTTTTTTTTAAATTACGGAATGACTTTGCAACAATAGCACCACCTGCACAGGTTTCTGAAATATGAAATGTCGCTTTGAAAAAAAGCTATATAAAATGTTGTTAAGAATTATTCATTCATTGCGCGCAGCGAGCTCTACCGGCAAGGCGTGTGTGAATAGAAAATTCGGACGAGTTGCACATTCATTCAACAGATTTTTCGGCGTCAGTAAATCGGACCAGTAATGCCTTAGTGTTTTAATTGTCCCAGTATTTCCCTGTAAATATGGTTTCCCATTTCACACTCTCACGAGAACAAGATAAAAGACTATGTACATCATGCATTGTAAATAAAATAATTCCATTACATAAGACTAACAGAGTTGTCGTTCCTTCGAGTGACGTCACAATGGATTTCTTGCACATTGATCCCACAGAATTTCTCGGCGTCAGTAAATTTCGACCCACAATGCAATTTATCAATGTCGGACGATCTCACTAGACTAGATTCCTTCTCGCGAGAATCAAAGTAAAACTTTTGAGAAACAGATAAATTGTGTAATTTCAAGAATATCATAAGTAAACAAAACAGTATATTTCACTTAGTTTTTTTTCAGGTTTTTTTTTTCAAAGAGACAGACGACACTTGACCGACATGAACTTTGACGTCACAATAAGGGGAAATTACTCTAAAAGTAGTTATTGTAAATCTGCTGAAATATAAATACCACAATCTTCTCAAAATCTTGCAAAGCTAACGAATGGTGGCATCTTTTTTTTTTTTAAATAGGAAACAGTTGTAAGTTGCTCTCATTTGGATGAATGCTCACATTCATTTTATTCACTATATATTTACAGTTATTAATTTCCAGGAACGTTTTTTAAAAGGGGGCGTGGCAGCATCATTCAAAAAATATTTACAAGCAAAATGAAAAAGAAATTCTCAAAATCAGGGAAATTCTAATCCGGGTTAGGAATGGTGAGTGCGTAGTATGCATTTAGCTCTTTAGCTGCTCAATGGTATCTTTATTTTCACATGTGAAACCGTTTTTCTTGTATGATTAGCAAATTTTAATACGTAAATTATATTTTTTTTAACGGGGGGGGGGGGACTCTATGATAAGTCAATTTTTTATATGTAAGTTTAAGAAAAATGTCTGCTGCAAGAAAAGAGGAAACTGCAATAAACATTATGTTAAAATCTTTATTATTCAACAACATTGTATCTGAGATAAATACTATTTAAATAAATAAATTTACATGTTTATATTTTATTTTGCATTCAAATTCATTTACGTTACGTTGATACTTTTATCTTTATTGATTTATCATAATTCATTATTTGATCACATTCTGCGCTCGCCCCAACGGCTAAGTGCGTTGCTAACGCTGAGGGTAATAGAGCGGATTATGGACTGCGTCTTAACCAATCAGATTTCAATATTTAACATGAAAGTAAAACAATCAAAATTGTGTTATAAAATCTGTATGAATTTTAATAACTGTATTGTGATGTATGTCTAATTAACACTCTTTCCTACACATTTTGTTCACTTTTAGGAATATTGCATTTATATCGCAAATCTTTTCACTTTTAATTTCGTGTTGATCACAGTTATTCTATCTATTCTTTGGAAACCATAAGTTTTATATAAGCACCAGCTTTCAAACTTCTAATAACGGTGTTGATTCCTCAACAATGCCAACCAATCAGATTTATTGAAGATTTAGCTTGAGTAAAATACTGATGCATATCTACTTCATCAGAAATTTAAAAAAAAAGAAAAGAAATATATACACACCTATGGCGAGTGGACATCAATTTTTCCACTTCTCGGGACAAAATACCTGTTGCCTGCCAATCAGCAACCATGCTGGTAAGTACATTCACGCCAAGAATCTAACTACTAGAACAATTTTAGAAAGGATTATTAAATTTAATAATAAAAAGTACTATTTACTAGTTAGCAATTTCTTTTGCAAAACTTAAGTATAAAAATACATGTGGTCGAATTAGACGAAACGCTTAATTCTTTATTAAAGGGTTCAGGCGAAAACAAAAACAACATGTTTTAAATAAAACTTAATGAAGAACCCAAATCAACGGATTTTAAAAAAAAAATAAAACAAGTTAATATCAAAACCGACTTCCGAATGGTAAAAAAATGTCAAAACTTGCATTTACCCAATATCTCCGGTTAAATTAAACACATTTCACACATTAGAGTATAGAACATAATCAAAGTACTGAAGTACTGTCGGGAGTTGATTTTTTTTTTTTTATTATTATCAATTTTAAAATAAACGATATGTTATGCAAATTTTTATGATATGAATTCTCGAACTTTTCCGACAAGAATTTCAAGAAAACCCCTTATGAATCTTGTAGTGTAATATTTAAAGATAGAATTAATTCCATCAAACTTTGTATCAGCAATCGAAATGTTTGTAAAAATTGTACACGTCTGGATCCAAGCAATATTGAACTCTAGTCTCGTTCAACCAGACGCTCGGCTGTCTCCGTTAATCTCCGACTAAAGTCTGTCCCGGGGTTTTTTTTCCGAGATAAATTGACAATTGTCAATTAAAATTAGAGAATTTTTTAGTAAATTGAATAGATTTTTAAGTTATCAAAAATTCCCAAGCAAAATAACAGTAATTTTGTCGCATAATTTACCCAATTGTCTCTCTGCTTGTCGGAGATTTACGGAGACAGCCGAGCGTCTGGTTGAACGAGACTATATTGAACTCTAGCGTAGGAATACATGCATCTACAAAAACAAATGAATTGTTCGTACTATATAAAATCTGACTGTTTTCAAGGTATTTGTAGATACTTTTCTTTTGAAAAACAATGGTACAGCATACAGTACACCGAATTTACCTATTATTTTCAAGATCTACGTCTTGTCAGCGGTGATGATTTGTGCTAAAGGTCCAAACACTTGTTTCACTTTCGGTTTGCCAGAGTAACTGCATAGGAGAGTTGATTAAAATCAACTCCCAAAAAAGTAATTCCACTGCGATCGGTAATGCCTATACTTTACACCCAATTAATTCATATTTTCTGTCAGATATTAAAAACAAAGTTATTTAATCAAAAGTGTAATCATATCCTAATTAACTTATTTCAAAATAAAATGTGAAGTCAAAATATTTTTTTAAATGAACGTTGTGCTTCCGGGGATGGGGGAGGGGAGGTCTTCAATTTTTTTCATTGAAATCGGTCTCAATGAGAGAGGAAAATATTTTTTGCGGCCGATATGTGCATTAAAACTTATAAACCGCATGTTTACGTTGGATATCAAAGTAAATTTTCATTTTAACTCATATCTGCTTAAATTTTTGAAAATGTCCTTTTGGAATTGTTTGGGGTCTGTAGACGTATGTGCCCCCGTGAAAGAACAAACCCTTTGGTATAAATATGCTTAATAACACTATATATTTAAATCTACTAAATATTATCTCCTCTATTTCTTACGGAAACATATAGTTAATTCATAGTTCTATAGGAAACAGCCAGACTGAAATCTACACGCCCCGTTTATCGATTGGTCGAAATCTACGGCGGCTGAAACTGACAACAAAGTGACAGGATTGACAGGATTTAACACGCCCTTTTTATCGATTGGTCGAGACCTACAACTACCTAAGAAAAATCACGGACTGCACGAACTAACCATGATGATGTCAGACTTAAAGTCTCACTGGAAACGATTTGGTTATTTCTTTTAACTAACGTACATTTGTACGTACATTTGTACATTAACTGTACTTTAGTGAATTTTACTTACTTTTTACGCTCAATTTATTAATTAGTTAAAATAAAGATGTTAATATAAACAATAAAATGCTCACTTTAGTGATTCATGTGGGTTATGAAGGTAGCGATCATTGCAGAAAAAATTTACATTTACATTCTATTGTTTAAATAGAACCAGTGCACAAGCTGAACATTTCAAACTCTGACCATTCCATATGATGAATACAATAATACAAACTGTGAAAACTATGCAGAAAGAGGAGGATGTTTGAGTTTTTCTCTTACAAAACAAAAAGAGATCAACTACTGTAGATTCCTTATTTAACGCAGGTACTTAATTCTGCGATTTAACGGTTTTCCATCAAATCGCGGGAACAAAAATTGCAAATGTCGAACTTTTATCATAGTTTTATGCAATAACATCTGTCTATAAATTAAAAGCAAAATTTTAAATTCGCGAGACGGGCTTCTCGCAATTTTACGCGGATATTAATTCTTCGCGTTTGAATAGGAATTTACAGTGCATGTAGTTTTAATCCAGTGAATCACAATTGTTTTTTTTTTCTTTTCACAGATCATAGTGTCGTCTCGCAAAAAAGTACTTCCTTTTGGTGCATTGTAACCTATTTTGAACAGAGTCTGAAAATTGGTGACGCCTGGAGGGCATCTGGTCCATCAATAACAATCGACGGATTTACAGATACCAGTGATTCAAAGAGGTTTTGCCTTGGGCACTTGAATACTCCTCATAGATCGCCGTCAGCGGAAAATGCAAGACGTTTTATAGGTAAACAAACTAAACCCTTTACTATTTGATACATTCCTTTTCAGCTTTGAATTACAAGCTGAGCGAAACCATCAAGACCAAGACCATCAAGACCATCTTGGATCTATGTTATTTGTGTTTTAGAAATGTTGGAAATTACTACAAGGAATATTTCACATGAAATTATCTGCAACTTGCACTTCGAAGGGAAAAAGAGTTGCATATTTTTTCCCGCTTTAGATTTGGTATTATAGATTACAAACACCACTGAAATACCCTCATTCATTCAAGAACATTAATCAAACCAATACCATTACTACATTCGGAGATTGTATTTCATTGTAAAAGCTGTTTTATTGGTAATTTTTATTATTACCGTACAAGGAAAGACTCGTGGCCTCGTTACAGGAAAAGGTGTTAGACTCACGTACGATGGACAGGATGTGAACGCAGAAAACCTCAGTGAGAGTCCTGTATTTGTGCAAAGTCCTCTGATGAATCTACAAAACAACCGGAACCCTAGCGAGGTCATCAAAATTCCACCTCGTGAGTTTGTTTTTAGAAAATACCGTATACCCGAGGGTTTTTTTTTCGCGTGTCACAGAATTTGCGAAATTGGGGAAAATCTGACACATTTTTAATTTGCGTCAGTTATTTTTTGCGATTAAAACAGTTTCTTAAAGAAAATGACACTGGATATATTTCTGCGTATTCAATTATCTGCGATTTAAAGTTTGTGGTTTACCATCAGTAGACAAACATGTATTTATGTACAGTATCTACGGTAAATTTTCGCGATGAACCAATCATTTTCGCGAATTTTTTTTCAATTACAAGTAATTGTATGAGCAGAATCATATCTTGTATCATGTTCTATAAGAAACTTATTAAATCGTAATACACTGACTGCCACAAATTAAACATGTTACATATTTTCTCCATTTTCACTTTATGACACGGAGAAACACCGGATATACGGTAAATAAATGAGTTTTCGCATTTACTTGGTATAAAAAATCATATTGACTACAAGTGACCTTTAGCTATAAAGTTTTTTTTTTCTCCAATTCAATATGTAATCAAAATCAACTCGTTTTATTAATTTAATAAAAAGAACCACTTATCCAAAACAATTAGCAGTGGAATTGCAGTGATACAAAGTTCACTACACTGAAGAATAAATGTTAATTTTGGTTTAATATATTTTTTTATTGAATTATGTATATGAAATTTTATTTCAGAAGGTACACTCAGGATCTTCGGGAATCGGGAGTTTGGTGCTTTGCTTGTCCAGTCCACTGACAAGGATTATGAGTCAATTTACCGGCTGACAAGAATGTGTAGCGTACACATGAGTTTTGTCGAGGGTTGGGGAGTTGATCTCAGGTAGAATCATTGCATAATTCTAATTAATAATATTTTTGTCAAACTATTTTATTGGTAAAATATCTTTTTATTTTGCGACCTCTTTTGGTTGCTATTTATCATTCATAATGTGGTTTTTGGTAATTTGTTTTAAATTTTAAATTCACGTTTTAACGATAATCATAGTTAGAAAAAAATATTGATAAACAGCAAAAATGTTTGAGACTTTTCCAACTTTTCTGCGTAAGTTGGTTTATAAAAATTAATTTTGAATTGTACCCATCAGTCAATTACTTTTATTTCAACTGAAATAATTGGCAAGGTTACTCATTGCCAGAAGAACGCCATTTGGTCACAATGTAGCTAACCTTCGATCACATTTAAGTTAACTGGAAAGCGCAGTTTTGTACTGTGCTTTGAAAAGACAATGATACGTATTTATTGTAAATCTGAATCCAATATGCTGCATGAAAAATACACTTGTTTAACTTTTGTAAGTATTTCCACATCAGAAATTTCATTTAGGTTGAAATATTATTAAAATTTATTTTTCAATTATTTTACAGACAAAACATGTGATATTCATGCATGCGGCAAAAAATTACAGACCCTCTTAAATATACAGAAAACAAAACTAAATAATTGTATATATATATATATATATATATATATATATATATATATATATATATATATATATATATATATATATATATATATATATATATTTCTTGTTCCTGTTTTACAGTAAACCTTCTGTTACCAGTACACCTTGCTGGATTGAGATTAAACTTGAAGCACCATTAAAGTGGCTAGACATACTCCTGGCCGAGAAAGGACAGCCACCATCAAGATGTTCTAGCAGGTAACTCTGACAGAAAAACACGAACTGCAACCATTTGGACAACAGCTACAATCATATCGACTTAAATTGAAGCCACTTGAAGCAGAGCCAAGATGTTTTTAACGAAAAGACTACAACTATTTGAACTATAATAACAACAATCGTATCGACATACCTAATAACACTTGAATCGACACAAAGATGTTATTCACGACTTCAAGTAAATGACTTGATATCCCATGTCCATTATCTCTTATATATGTTGCAGTTTATGACAAATGTTTACAGCATGTTATTTATTTTAAACAATCAATCGAATACGACATGTATTTTAGGTAGGAACTTTCAGAATCTTTTCCAAGTTAATTAGAGCATGGTAATTCTTAACGTACCAGAGATCTAGTCCAAAGAACTGAGAACGCTAACGCCCATTTCCCGCCTACATTTTACATCCAAATATTTCGGAATTTCTGTCAGATATTCAAAAACTAAGTTTTCTACTAAAAGTGTAATCAAATCCTAACCAATTTATCAATTTTTCTTTAAGCAAAAGTTTTGCTCACGCAGGGTCTTAAAAGAAATTCATTGAAATCTGTCGCTATAAGTGAGGAAAATATTTTTTAGCGGCCAATATGCGCATAAAAACTTTATAATGACATAATTACACTATATATATTAAAGTAAACTTTAATTTTAATTCATATCTGTTAATTATTTTTCGAAAATTTACAAAGCAAAATTCTTTTTTTGGAATGCATTTCGGTCTGTAGACATATTTCCCCCCGTGAAACAACAAACCCTTTGGTAAAAATATGCTAAATAACAATAATTAATCCCCTCAATAGGAATTTTTGTTTCACAACAAGAGATGTTTTAAAAACATTTCCGTTTTCCGACTATTTTAACCCAAAATACAAAGTTATCTCTCTTTGTTTGACCAAATCATTTATATTTAATGAAAATATACATATATGTTTACATTATAATAAAAAAATAACTTTGATTAGACAACTTTCAAAAAATGACTTTAAGTTAGACGGTTAGACAATGCTATCGTAGATGAGTAAAAATGTATTGTAAAAAATCACCCTAGCGGTTCCCTATTGAAATTTACAAAATTTTTCAAGACCATTTTTGTTCTTCTGTTTCCTCAGAAAGTACAGCAGTAAATAGAATGTGAAAAAACTTATTTTCAACAATTCAGATGATAAAAATGAATGCAATCTACAATCAACAATCAACAGATATATACAAAAGGATAGCGATACATCTGACCAGATTCAGAAAACTTACTAATTATTATACTTTCATGATGTCAAATTTCAACTACTGTCCATTATTTTGGCATTTCTGTGGTGAGAGAGAAACGAGAACAATGGAAAAATACGGAAATTGGAATTGCAATTTGTCAACGACGACTATTACATTAATTCAGATAGTTTTCTTCTTCAGAAATTAAAACTACCATGTGTTTAACTCCGGCGTATCATAACAATGGCAATAAAATATGATAAGATTTTAATCCAAGAAAGTCCTCTTATCTGCAGAATTTTATTCAAGTTAAAGAAATGCCATAAGTTTTTATGTATACAAATACAACTGTTTCACCAAAAGTAAGATCAAGAACATGTGGACTAAAATCTCGTATATCTGAATCTGCAAAAATCTGGAATTCTTTACCAGAGTCATTTTGAAATATTATTTCTTTTAATCTATTTAAATCAAACATGGGTAGTTGGTATGGAAACTGTTGCAATAATCGCTAATTTTCCTAAACAGATTTAAATTCAGTTGGTCAGATTTATTGTCGTTATCATTGTTTTAAAGTATCCTTGAAGTATGTTTGTAGTTATGATTTAGTATTGTGATATTAGTATTGTATATTTTATGTTGTAATTATATTTAATGGTACATGTATCATGCAGTCGGAAAAGAGCTACTCAGAGCTAATGTTTATTGTTGTTTTAACCGGCTGTAAATAAATATTGTTTTTCTTATCTTATCTATCGTCAAAAGTACATAAACATATAGGTTACTTTAATCAATTACTTTAGGTCACGTTGAACGTATTTAAGGTCTTATATGTGTCTCACATGTTTAACGTAAGTGATACATGCGTGACACATTTTGTCATAACAATTGAACTTTGATAAATAATTTTTTTGTTGTTGAAATAATAGAGAATCCCCAAACCTTGTACCAGTTAGTAGAATATCCCTTTTCAAAGGTTGATTGATATCTTTTAAAGAGGAATAGAACAATTTTTGTCAAACTATTTTTTCTACTATAATAGATACTTTAGGGCTCACAATTCTTTTTCATGTAAACAAACCTCGTGCCCTGTTTATGTTTACATGGTTCAATATACCAGTAAACAATCTTTTTCAAGATTGTTTGTCTATTTTCTAATTAATTTTTAGCATAAATAAACAGTTTCTATCGTAGAAACATTCATCGTTGGTTTTAAATTGTGATTTTTACCTCAACATTTAAAATGTAAACAAACACTTTGTTTACAAAGCAAATAATTGAAAGATCTTTAACTCGCTTTTATCTCAACAAAGGCACTCAAATTTTAGTTGCCTTTAAAGAATTCCTTAATGAAGCACTGTACACATTACAATCGGAAAGATGTTTTTTGACCAAAATTATAAACAGGCCCCTTTAACTATAATTTACCTTTTATCTGAATGCAAAAAAAAAAGAAAAAGAAAAGATTTAGCTCCACTTAAAAAAAGGTTAGCAATTCATGAAACGTTGTTTTTAAAAGAAGACATTTTAAAATCTAAGAGTAACTAGTTCCCACGTGACTTTTCGCTGAGATGACACTCCTAAGCATGCATGTACATGTGTATCATATACAAAAGAAAAAAAAAATCGGAAAATCAATCTTTTCGTTTCAGTTTCGGATTTTCTTCTTTTTCTTTGAAAAAAACCACATCTCTTAATATCTATTTGTTGGAAGTAATTAAATAACCGACATTTACAAGACAAAGAGAAAGCTGATATCTACTTTAAAAGCTGATGTGTTGACCTGTCAAAAGATATTTTAGTAGAAGCTATGACCCATTGCGGTAACATTAACACCTGCAACACGTATATGCAGTGAGGTAAAATGAACTAAAGTGAATTCAGACTAAAGATGATTAAATTTAAATCCCTATTCAAATTCTTTACCGTTTAGTGTATTTCTACTCGACCGTAACAAGAATTTTTAAATTCTGATCTGTGCACTGTTATGTAACGCAATCTTTTCTCTTCCGTTATTTAGGCAGTCTATCTAATTAGCAACACTACTTGTGCAAGATCTCCTGTTTAGATACTACTTTCCGAGTACACAACTAAACAATGTCAAGGCAGGGACTTAAATACTTCCCTGGGCAGACGCAACTTCAAAAAATAAAAATAAAAACTAGACTACCATAAACAACTATTCAAAACACTAAAACTGAACTTTATATCTTTTAAAAATATTGATTTAAAAAGTGATAAGAACTCTTATTCAATATATATTGTTCCAACGGATTCCAGCGCGGGGGTGGAGGGGGGCTGGGGGAGGGGGTATTGGAGTGGGGGAAAGTCGGAGTTCGAGGAGAAAACCCTCCCTGTCCAAGCAGGCGACCACCATACTTTTTAACATAAAAAAAGTTAACATCATTCAAGTTCACTTATAAACCGAGCGCACTTGATCATAAATCACTTTTACACTAGTGTAGCTCTGCCTTACATTTTTTAAAAGTTCAATCCATTACTATGGGGTATGCGTGTTTGTAGTCTAGATGGGAGTGTTGCTGGTTTTCGATTACTCATCTATCTGAGAAAAAAGTTCTGGTTCCAAGAATCTAGAATCTTAAAGGTAATTCCTTTAAACTTATTTTGTGTTTAGACACAGCATATGAAATAACTGAAGGATAATCACAGGAAAGGAAAGGTTTTGCAAAATGAAAGAATGGGTATGTAGAGTTGTAAATTACAACCAGTATCTATGTAAACTGGACGATGTTTTAACCTCTTGATTAATGCTGTGATTTAGTTTCTATATGTTTATTAGAGTGTTGGATGGTCATGATCAACATAAGGCTAAAACTGAATTTTATATGTTTTTAAAATATTGATTTAAAAAGTCATAACATATGTTATCAATTTGTTCCAACGGATGCTAGCGCGGAGTTGGAAAGGGGGGTGGGTATTTGAGTTGGGGGGAGTCGGAGTTCCCGGAGAAAACCCTCCCTGTCCAAGCAGGCGACCACCATACTCTTTAACATCAAAAAGGTCAGTCATGGGGATCGAACTCGGTCGTAGTGTTGAGAAGCTTGTGTATTGTCCACTACAAACTTGTACATCATTTTGTCGGAAGAGGTACAGGTACCTAAATATATAAATTAAAAGCGTATTGGTCACGATTTTGGTCAAATTTGTAAACTTGTACATCATTTTGTCAGAAGAGGTACAGGTACCTAAATATAGAAATTAAAAGCGCATGGTCACGATTTTGGTCAAATTTTATTTTTCTGTTTTTATTATTTACAATACTTTAGAACTGCATTTCTAATGTTCAAATGAAATTTGAGAGTCACTCGTAGAGTTATAAGCAAGATACAGGGTTCACAATTCTTTGTCATGTAAACAACCATTTTTTTGTTTACATAGGTTCAATATACTCGTAAAAATCTTTTTCAAGCTGATTTCTTTATCTTCTTATTCATTTTTAGCATAAATATACAGTTTCATACGTTTTACATGTTCATTCAAGGTCTAAAACTGGAAAATTCACTTCAAAATTCAAAATGTAAACAAAAGCTTTGTTTCCATGGCAAAGAATTGCAAGCTCTGTAACTCCCTTATAACTCATCGAATGACACTCAAATTTTAGTTGTTTTTTAAAATTGCCTTACTAAAGCATTGTTAACACTAAAATCGGAAAATTAATTTTTGACCAAAGTCGTGACCATGCCCCTTTAAAAGACACATTCAAGCTGTGTTCTTTTTGTATGCTCTTTTTGTATGAAAGAAATAACATTTAAATTGATGTTCTTAATAATTTTCAAAGATGAGCAATATATGATTTATATACACATTTCTTCTTTCTACTTTTAATCAGCAGCATGACAAATGAAATATAATAATAATTATGATACCAATAAACCGAATCGACTTGGCTTGCATAATTATTTCAAATGTCCGAGGCTTCTTGTATATCTCTATGTACTGACTCACATTTGTCTTTTTATTCTAATGAACTAGTTTCTTTTTTGCTTACTGCAATTGGAAAATCCGTAACATGCCAAGCAAGCAACCCCTTGCTACATATGCGCCTGTATTGCAGATATGTCGACCAGGACTTTCATTTATAAACCGAGCACACTGGATTATATATCATTTTTACACTAGTGTACTCCGCCTTACATTTTTTAAAAAGCTCAATGAATTAAAATGGGGTTTGTATACGTGCTTGTAGTCTAGATGGGAGTGTTGTTGGTTTCCGATTACGCATCTATCTGGTTCCAAGAATCTAGAATCTTAAAGGTAATTCCTTTAAATCTTATTTCGTGTTTAGACACAGCAAATGAAATAACTAAAGGATAATCATAGGGAAGGAAAGGTTTGGCAAAATGAAAGAATGGGCATGTAGAGTTGTAAATTACAACCAGTATATATGTAAACTGGAAGATGTTTTAACATCTGGGTAAATGCTGTGTTTTAGTATCTATATGTTTATTAGAGTGTTGGATGGTCATGGTCAACATAAGGCTAATTTTACCTCCTTGAGATGAAGAATTATGTATAAAGATAAAAGAAAGTGTAAATTGTAATTGCCAAGTAAGCTTTATTGAATTTCGCTTTACTTAATACTGTCTATGGCTGAAAGAAATACTGTAAATAATTTTTGTTCGCGGCGACTTTACTTTGCGATGAACTGCCAAAAAAACTGGTTTGCGACAAGTAGTGGTCGCGACCAAGCCTTATCCAGACCTGTATTGTTATAAAAACAATAGACAAAGGATTTGTAAGCGTGGAGAAATATTCGCGACGACAAGGCTCTCGCTAACCTCGTGAAATTTTTCGCACGCGGATAAAAGTTGGTTTACAGTGTAAAAACAGATTATTGCAGATCTGATGCATAGTTTGTTAATTACACAGCCTATTTAAAGGATTAAAAAAATCACATAAAAACTGTTGAACTGCTACACACCAATGTAATCTTTTCAGGTTGTTTAGATGCTTGATAGTTGAAAATTATGTTCATATTGGTTATAAAATAATTGCATTCATGTGTCAAAAAAAGCACGTCTTGCATAGATAAAAGTTTCGTAAATCTATCACATTAATGTATTAATTACGAGGAAAACCCAGCGCTGATTGTGGGGTTAATTATGCATGCCGGTAGAAATTCATCAAATTTCATGTATTAAAAGTCAAGCTAAATGTCTGTCTAAATGAATCACAAATTTACATAATCTTAACGGTACTTTTACACATTGATTAATGTATTATACTCTGTCCCAAGATATCCTGGATTCACATTTGGCTTAATTGCTTGATATTTATAAATACCTCAGGGTTCAAACGATGTCCATTCAAAAGTATGAAAAAAATTCCAAGGTTTCATTACAAGATTACATCAGTAAAAATGCAGTGAACACTATGCATTTACGTGTTTAAATAAATCTTTTGAAGACCAGATTAAAGAATATAACTTAAGGTATTGAACACGTGTAAATAATTTAAAGGATTGCCCATGGTATTTGTTTTTAGGACATTGTCGATTGAATATAATTGTTCATTTTTTTGTAATTTACAAGAGGATGCATAATCTAGAGGTGCGCATTATTATTCATACCTGTGTATGTAAATCTCATGACAACCAGAGTCAAGGAGATATCTAAATGTATTGTATTGAATGTACGTGTTGATATAATCTATTGATTTTATAAGATGCACGTGACAAAGGAATATCCATGACATTTGTTTCAAAAATACAGAATTGTTCATTAATTGGTAATGTAAAGGGGCATACTCACGATTTTGGTTAAATTCTATTTTTTTATCATTCACACTGCTTAAGAAATGCATTTTGCATGATCAAATGAAATTTGACTGTCAGTAGTTTAGTTACAAGCAAGATACAGGGCTCACAGTTCTTTGTCATATAAAAAGGGCTCGCGTCCTGTTTTTGTCTACATAGCTTCAAGAAAGCTATACAAATCTCTCTTGATCGGATTTGTCTACCTTCTGCTACATTTTCAGCATATATAAACAATTCCTAACGTTTGAAAACATTCATTTCAAGTCTAAAATTTAAAAGTTTCACTTTAATATTAAAAAAACAAAGGTTTTGTTTACAAAGAAAAGAATTGTAAGCTCTGTAACTCGCTTATAACTCGACGTTTAATGTAATGTAAACATTAAAATCGGAAAAATAATTTTTGACCTGAATCGTGACCATGCCCTTTTAAAAGAGAATGCATAATTAAGAGACGACGATTCATTTTTCTCAGAAAAAAGCCCTTTAAATCATCAGTTATTTTTTTTAAGATTTCCCGTATAATAGGTTGTTAATACCTTTAACATAGTTGTCAGAGGATACCTTGGGGTTTAAAGTATAACAATAGATAAATGTAAACCAACACCTGATTGGATGATTGTTACGCTACAAAAAGCAATGACACTAAATAACTATCTTTGTATTTCTCAAGTGGGTTGGGTTTTTTATGGATCATTTTCAAGACACTTAAAGACTGAATATAAACCAACCTGAATTCCGTGCTTGAATTGAAAAAAAATTGACTTTAATAATTCGTTATTTTACATTAGAATGAAGTGCCAGATTTTACAAATGATTGAAGAATCATATGTGGCTGACGGCATTCAATTTGACCAATACGTCTTAAAAGTATAAATTTCTTGTTTTCATTTTATCTTAATTATGAACCACAAGAAAAAATGTTGTAAAAACCATTACTTCTATCCTACTCTCTTTGTAAAATTCAATTTTAAAATCAGTACATTTCAACTAAACCAAAGTTATGTGTTCCTTCGATATTAATTTTTTACTATATGAAATAGAATCATTTATTTACTGTGGAATCATCATAATGATTGTGCGTGGAGGACCAATGTTTGTGGCTTACGTGGATAACCCTTCCCCACAAAGTTATATCCCCACAAAGCTATACACAATCATTTGTTTAATACTTATGAAAATCATCCCGATTACACTACCAGCGAAATTACGTCTCACGAACCAGGCAAAATTGTGGTTACCCACGAAACCCAACGCATAAATAACCACAAGGTATCTTGCTGTCGAGGTGACTAATTTCTATATACATGTAACTTTGAAGTGGTAAAGAACGATGTACTGATCTTGACCTCTGCATGGTTTAGACCCGAAACCTTGATTCTAGCTAGATATCATATGCATTTCCAGTTTAGTTGAATTTCGCCGAAGGCTTTTTTTTATTGTTTTGGATCGCCAATTGGAATGACAATAGCCTTATAGAATTATAAAGGTTATGTTTGAACATATTTTGAACATAAAATTCAAAGCGAGAACCTGTTGTACGAATAACTTTAAACGATCGATATATATATATATATATATATATATATATATATATATATATATATATATATATATATATATAACAAGCACAAACATTGCAATAACTCTCAAATTGACATATACCTGCCCATAGTGAATGATAAAGATATATATAAAGCACAGAGAAATTCAATTTAGTTGGAGCTCCACCATCCGCCCCGACCGAGGCTTGAACTCACGACCTCTGGAACCCATTCTCCTAGCAGTGAGCGGCCACCGCGCTCCCCACTCGGCTATCTAGGCAAGACTTGTCTTGCCTAGATAGCCGAGTGGGGAGCGCGGTGGCCGCTCACTGCTAGGAGAATGGGTTTTCTTGCCTAGATAGCCGAGTGGGGAGCGCGGTGGCCGCTCACTGCTAGGAGAATGGGTTCCAGAGGTCGTGAGTTCAAGCCTCGGTCGGGGCGGATGGTGGAGCTCCAACAAAAGTGAATTTCTCTGTGCTTTATATATATATATATATATATATATATATATATATATATATATATATATATATTATTATTATTATTATTTATGGCATCCACAAACACAGAACCGGCCATTCTCTTACTTTGTTTTACATGTAACATCACTTTTTTGACATGTAAACTAATTATACTGTGGAATCACTTAACTTTGTGGAGGCCAATTTTTGTGTGTTGTAGGTTTATGCTTATTCGTGGGGATGCATTTTTGTGGATAAATCGGTTTTTAGTTTAAGTATGAAAAATAACTCTTTCCAAATTTGTTTTCGTCGAGGATATAAATTCGTTGGGGAGGGCTACCGACAAATATCTTTTGTATTAAGCAACGCGAAATCTAATTATTCTACATTATCTTAAAGCACATTTCTTTCAAAATAATGAAGTTGTTTAAAAAAAATCGAAAGTTCATAATAATTGCGTACCAATTATCATAACACGAAATGCAAATGCGTCCATACCTTGACGTAGGTTCCTGATATTATCCAGCTTCTAGAACTACGCCAGTGTAAATCACTATATTTCATAATTTAATAAATCTGAAGAAAAAAATTCACCTATCATTTTAAGATATTTTTATTTCTATTTTCAGACACTATTAGGTATACTTGTAAGAGTGCTTCTAATTTTTCTGACCATGCAGAGTTCATCTGATGGATTCGTTTGTGAAAAAGACGCTGTTCACTGTCACACCTCGCTTATAATAGACAATGCTTTTACAATGATTGATCCGATAAACGGACCGCTTTTCGTAGATGAAGGCACTCTTCGCCCAATATTACAGCCTGACAAAGAAGTTTCAATTGAAAACGTTATCACTGCAGATGGCTGGAACACCACATTGCCATTGTTAACGGCTAATAAGTCTATGCCAGGACCTCCAATTTTTCTTTACCAAAACCAGACTATAACGATCATTGTCCAGAATAATTTGATAAATGAAGCTGTCACAATCCACTGGCATGGAATAGACCAACTGGGATGGCCAGCAATGGACGGAGTGGCATTTGTTACCCAATGTCCGATTTTACCTGGCCAATTCTTCAACTATACGTTTCAGCCTCGTTTTAGTGGTACTTATTGGTATCATTCCCATGTCGGAAATCAACGAGATATGGGCCTGTATGGAGCGTTCATTGTTCTAAAACGCGAGGGAGAAGTTCCAATCAACAACCAGCACATTATTCATTTGCAGGAATGGAACCACAAGTTCGGGCCAATTACGTTACTGAAAGCAACTTTGAATAACACGTCTAGTTCCTCCGAATCTATTCTGATTAACGGAAAGGGCGAATTTGAAAATAACGAAGCGCCACATGAGGTTTTCCAATTAGATAAAAGTAACAGCCATTTGTTTCGGATGATAGGTGTTGGGTCTGCAGATGTTCTTCTTTTCTCAGTTCCAGGGATACCTCTTATTGTCAAGGAAACTGACGGATACGCATTCGTTCCAAGAACAGTTGATGAAATCATCATTTATCCAGCAGAGCGATACGACTTCGAACTTGACTTGAAGAATATTAGAGAAGGAGTTTACAATATGACTGTACATATATTAAAGAGGGAATACCTTGAGAAAAGATTAAACGTTTTTGGTCTTGGTTTGATAAACATTACCAATTCTTTATCACTTCCAGTTAATTCATCAGCTTCCACAAGCAATATTAAAACTGTTCTGAATTGCCCATTTGACGTGTTCCCAAATGAAACAAAAATCGAATGCATACCGGTTTCCTTTTTGAAATCTCGACCCTCCTTTAGACTAGAGTTTGATATATTACCTCCCACTCAGGAAACTTTTACTCACTTTTTAAATTTTGGGTTTCCTAAAGATAAGGACTATAGTTCTATTAATGGTAAAAAGTTTATTTGGCCGACTGTATCTGCTCTCACGCAACCTTCAGAACTCAACACTTCCTGTGCAAATTGTGATGCCGAAACCTCATGCGAATGTACTCATGCACTCAATTTAAAGTCGGGCTCCGAAATCATTCTGGTCCTGTCAAACATTGGAACCGGTGCTGTTATCAGCCATCCAATACATATGCATGGTCATACTTTCGAAGTACTCAAGATGGGATTTCCTTCCGTCAACGAAAATGGTTTTCTTATTCCAAACAACGACATACAATGTAACGACACACTCGCAAATGATAAAAGTCAGTGCAACAACGCAACATGGAGAAACGCAACCTGGAACGATTATCGGAGCATTCCAAATATAAATGTCGAGGATCCGGTGCGAAAAGACACAATCGTTGTTCCGTACGGGGGCTATTCCATAATAAGGATCCGGGCAACAAACCCTGGAGTTTGGTTTATGCATTGCCACATCGATCGACATATGATAGAAGGAATGGCTCTAATGCTGAACGAGTCCTTTGAGAATATAGGAGATTTGCCAATAGGGTTGCAAACATGCCATAACTTTAAAAACCAGCCTTCAGCTCCACAAAGTTTCTTTCAGGCTTCACAGGAGAATATAAGTGGTTTGTATAGTTTTTTCGTGTTGCTTAATTTTACGTATTAAATAAAAAAAGTTTTTACATTTTGTGTTCCTAGTTTTGCAAGGGAAGTTATTGACAGTGAGTTCTATGATACGCATTTTTAATCAGTTACATTTATTCGATATCTTTTCACAGTATTTTGTAAATTACAATTTCAGAAATGTCATCTACAACAATTGGCTTGATTGTGACGTCAGTGATTTTGTTTCTAGCGCTCGTCATCCTAAGTCTCATTCTACTGAGAACTTGTCGAAAATTGGGAGAACCAGGGCAAAGCATGGACATGCCAATGAGCAGTGTACCTGGTAGGGAGTAAATTTCCAATCTAACGATACGCAAGAAGATTTCAGCGACAGACAATGTTTTGCATCGAACATGGAGATATGATCATGATCTGCAATGCTTCTGCTGGCTAATTCAATGATGCTTGCATTCATTTGACATTACACGCTCAATTTCTTATGAATTTAGAATGAAAGTAAAACGAAAGACAGAAATGGATATTGTCGTAGAATGTATAAAGTATATTAACATAAAATAAATAACTTCAACACATTTGTTTGAAATACTATCAGATAACTGTTCCACCAAAACAAAAATGACTGCCTTTTTTAAAAAAAAAATACCAGTGCTATATATCCTGTTCGATTAAAAATATATATATATTTATAAAGACTTTAAGCCTCATTGTATTTATTTCTTTTTGATGCTATTGATTGAAGATGCATTTCCATTTAGATGAAATTGTTATTACAGTGAATTCGGACGTCTTTGTTTCAAGGCACTTGTCTAGATATGTAAATCATCCGGATATTTGAAACTTGTCAATTGTTGAATTACTTAATAACGTGTCTGTTTGGAACTTATGTTTAATTACAATCGGTATTCGATACTAGTATGTATTTAATATATTACCTGATTTTTATACAGTTAATAGAAGTGCCTTGATCTATAACATTCAACTATGATAAAATTAAACTTCTTTATGTAGATCCAGTTCGTGATATCTTTACACAGCTTATTTTTGTTTTCTCCAAATGACAACAAAATATTTATCTCTAAAGTGACATTATATAAATAGTGCCTGTTTGGGAGGGTAACAGTTGAAATTGATACCCAAATTGAAACCATTGTCAACCGAAGCGAAGCGGAGGTTGACAATGGTTTTCGAGGGGTGTCAATATCAACTGTTATCCTCCCAAACAGGCACTATTTATTAAGGTCTTCCGTTTCCAACGGAAGACCTTATAGTGATTGTAATGTTTCTTTTTATTATTATTAAGGTCTTCCGTTACAACGGAAGACCTTCTAGTGATTGTAATGTTTTTTATTAAGGTCTTCCGTTTCCAACGGAAGACCTTATTGTTATTGCTTTGATTCTTTTCCTCTATTATTATTATTATTCTTTTTTTTTTCTCCCACGTTTTCTCAAAAATGCTTCAGCCGATTTTCATGAAATTTTCAGATCTTATTCATGACAAAATTTGTAAGAAAATTACACGAGCTTTTTTTGATCGTCACTTCCGGTACCGAGGTATTAAAGATTTTACGTTTTTGCTTGTTCACGATTTTTCTCAAAGAGTATTTACGATAGAACCTTCAAATTTTCAGAGAAGGTAGAGAGTGAACGGCCGCAGTGCCCTTCGCATATCCGAACGTCAGCCGTCACTTCCGGTCGTCACCGGAAGGAAATGAAAAACCTTAATTTTTCAATTTTTTGAACTTGAATTTTATTTATGTTTTTATTCGATAGAGACACTTAAAACACTTCAGAATATGAAATTCGTTTTTAAATCGATCCACGCATTCCCGAGATTTTCAGCTCAAAAGTTTTGAAGCGAGGGTCCGCGTAGCTCAGTCGTTAGAGTGGTGGACTTGTGCCCAGGCGACCCGGGTTCCGTCCCCAAGTGCCGATTATATTTCTTCCCTAATTTTGTTTTGTTTAATGATTTTATCTTTAAAATGATGGTTTTTATTGTTTTCCGTTTTATTTTTATATTAATAAAGATAATAACAGCTTTTTTAGTACAAATATAGAGATCGTTTCTGTCAGCAGTTGGCTTAATTCAGACGCTCGTCGCATCGCAAGCATCAAAGATATGCCGCCGAAGCTCTTTGCAGTACGACTGCATTAGAGTTCACTGGGTCGCTTTGCCGGCATCAAAAAAATGCCGCCATCTCCTTGACTGTATGCACACAACATTTACTTAGCAATGCACAAACATTATTCTACATGGCTTTAAAATGAGGACTGATTAGTATTTATTTACATAATTATATAGATTAACGCATGCATGAATACATGCGTTTATTAACATAGGTTGCTTATATATTAATTTCCTGAACACTATAAAACACTATGAAATATCTCTCTCTCTCTCTCTCTCTCTCTCTCTCTCTCTCTCTCTCTCTCTCTCTCTCTCTAAAGTACAACTGTTTTAGCATTTGAATAAGAACTAATACAAGTAACATGCAGTAAATTGGATAGAGGCTAAATGTACACTGCGAACAAAAATTATACAGGTATTTATTTTAAGTAACGGGATAATGTCTATGGATTCAAATAATTTGAAATTCATTGTTTAATGATTGTTTTCTTACTGATTGGAAGTCAATGCTAAAAAGTCATTTTTATTACAGATGGTGTACTTTTTTCTCTTTTTTTTGTGCATGTCTATATACTGATACAAATCTGTTGCCTGTCTGGGATTAAGAAAAACCTCCAAAGTTTATACACGTAACTATACAAACGAACGGGTGACTGCGACAAGGTTTGAAAATTGACCACCCGTTTATGAGTGTTTGAGCCTAAGAATAAACAGATGTAAAAAAAAAATCAATAGTTACATTTATCAAACAACGCTTATACATTGTTTTTAACATATGTATTTTATTTAATACCACATTTTGCAATATGTGATATTTAGAATTTAATATTCTACGTTTAATATAGAAGTCACCGACCGACCCCCCCCCCCTTCCAAATTTATAAAATCGGTGTGTTCCCGTTTTGCACACATTTGATAATTGGGTATATAACAATAGGTGTGAATTGTGTTGTGATAGCAATTATAGTCTGCTTTCAGTCAAAGATTTTACCTGGATTTTTTCCTGTGTTTTATCAGCGCCTTTATGACGAAACAAGAAGAATATAGACATTTTGTTGTGTTTTAGGTCTAATAACTACATGGTATGAATATCACCATTTTTTTTTTCATTTGAAAAAATAAAGATAATGATATTTTGAGTCTAAAATTTCCACTCACTGACCATCTTTACAAAGTCAAGACGTTGTGAAGTTGGGGTAGTCCGTGTCTCTTTTTACAACTTGGTTGCAATATATGTAAAACGCATGTTTATAATTGGTTGGTTGGTTGGTATCAACAGAAAGAATATTGTGAAAGGAGACAGATCTTTATCACAAAATATTTCAATCTTTGAAGTAGCGACTTTGACAGTAGTTCTTATGACATCACCGCTTTAGTATATTCTGGTCATTTTCTGGTTTTTCAAATCAGTGGCTAAATACATGAGGCAAAAAAATCCTACAAAAATAATGATTTTGATATTGATTCGATATACTCCAATCTGAAGAAGGTTGAACATGCATGAATTAGGTCCACATTTGATATGTTTTGTGAAAATATCAAACAGTTTTTGAAGTATATAAAATTGCCTATTTATCATCATATCATCATACAATTTGTCTATCTTCTTCAATTATTCAAACCAAAGCATAAATGAAAAATATTTAGCAGCGTTTTCACTAAGCACATTTCCTCCATTTATGTCTTCAAAAGCAATAATTGAATATTAAGATATATTTTTCTTTAAACTTGTAACATGTACTTCATATAGACAGCAAGTTAAACAAATGCATTACATATCCAACATTTTTGCAATAGTCTTTTTTGTTAAAATGAAATAATGAAATTATTCATGACCATTTAAATTGATGTTTGAAATTAAATTCAAGAACATAGATGTCAATTGTTATGTAAATGTGCTTTTATGCAATTTATATTGTAACATAAAATAAATGTAAATAACAATTTCGAGAAGATGTTTTATTTATTTTATTGACGATTGCCCTCACAGGAACTGTGATATAGACTATAACAATTAAACAATTATCTCACCTGGTCCAATTCCCGTTTCGCACACATTTTTTCGATACCTAATTTTCAAATGTGTGCAAAACGGGAACAAACCCATAAAATCATTTAGTTTTTAGGGACCGATTTTACTTGATCTTTGATCTTCGACCTTTAATTTCAACTAATTACCATTCTAGATTACTGTACTAATTACCAGACCAATTCGTTCATTATTAACAGAGTTATGAACCTTTTGGCATTTGAGTTTTAGTTGTTGTGTTTGACATGTACTGTAAAAAAAAAATTCTAACTCCCAAGCCCTTCACTCAATCCTAATGAAAATTCGTGAAAATGAACCTCTGACCCCATTCTTATTGTCTGTCAAATATGCAGCGGATTGAACAATAACTGATTTCGTTATTTCTACATTTATAAAGATTTTATCAATCCTGCTGAAATAGAACAGTCAAACATAATAGTAAACGACACGAAAAAAAAATCTCAACACTGAAATACATGGGTAAAATGCATCAGTCATTGTTTTAGGACTTCCCCTAATTGTTGTTAACCGAATCCGAGATTTACACCTCAAAATTCTATTTTCGATTTATCTAAGACAAAAATCAAGCTCGGGTCTTTTCAACCCCCACCAGACACAAACACGCATCAATATTTCAAATGACCTTGCACTGTTACCAAATCTGAATAGTCAGACATCTTACACGTTGTTTTTCATCTCATACAAAAAATCAGCTCCTCTTCCGGGCGAAAACGCCCCATATTCAAAGACAAATTCGGGAATTATTTCGCGTCAGCCATGTTTTGAGACACCTGCAAAGGTTGTGTGTTCTAATCTCGCCGGAGCCAAGATTTGCTCTTTCTCTCTATTACTTTCTCTCCTTTTTATTTCTTTTTCTAACTAAAATATTCAACATAAAAGGGTTGTTGGACTGTAGTACAAGTCGAAAAACACTCTTCAATTAAGATTTAGACAAAAACAGTTTTTTTATTATTAGGGTCTTCCGTCTCAGGCGGAACACCCTTCTATTCTTATTGTTATTAGGGTCTTCCGTTTACAAAGGAAAACCCTCTTTTTTTTCTTTGGTTTCTTTTTATTACAGGTCATTAGACATGTTATTAGGTCAAAAGATCTCTTATTTAATATGATATAAAATGGGGCTGGTCCTTCAAATTAGGAATCCAACGGGGTGTATAATCCTTCATCCATCGCTCTTTTAGATCACATCTTCATTTCTTGATATGTTTCATTGATGAAGATAAAAGGCAAGGTCATTTACTCTTCTAAAAAATCGGACGGAAGACCTCTTCGTTGCTCGCAACGAGATCGTGTCTAGTTATTATTAAGGTCTTCCGTTTCCAACGGAAGACCTTATTGTTATTCTTCGGTTTCTTTTTCCCTATTATTTTTATTCTTTTTTTTTCTTCCCATTTTTGTGCACGCGATTTCTCAGAAACGGCTCAACCGATCTCCATCAAATTTCCAGATGTGATAGATAGTGGTCTGAAGTTGATAGCAAATTTTTTGCATTGATGACGTCACATCCGTTTTGGAGATATTGAGATTTTTCTATTTTTTATATGGGTATTTTGTCTGCGGCCGTTCTCCTAAACTATAAGAGATTTTGAGCTCAAATTTCTATGGTTGGTAAACGAAAGATTGAAGTTTTGCATGATTGTTGTTTTGTATGTTTAGCACTACTGGCGCCAAAGCTCGCTATGGCTCGAAAATTGACATTAAAAAAGCGTCGTAATTTTTTGTGCTTTTCTCTCTTTATCTCTTTTCTAGAAAATATTTTGTTAAAACATGTAATGTAAAAAAAGTTTATATTTACAAGACCTTTCTGCTGATATCAGAAAAAAGGGGCTGGCCCCTCAAATAAGGGACCTAAAGGGCTCTAAAGTCTTTTACCCATAACTCTTTACCGAGGGATATTTTGCAATAAATTATATAAGCAAATATGTTTATCTTACAAATATGAAGCCAAGCAGTGTAACGATTTTCTCATATGTTACGTAATTAGGGGTTTTTAGGGGTCAGAAGTCCAAAACTTTGACCACCTATATCTCAAAGCGGAAAAATATTTTGAAATGCAGTATAAAAGAAAAGATGCTTAAAATGATGTACTTAACACCATGCAACTTAAAAAATTAGGTTCAGCGGCCCCCATAAGGAGATAAAGGACCGGCCCCTAAAACATTCTTTCTCAGATATCTCAAGAATGGTAACGAATTTCTGAACACTTGTTGAACAAAATGTCTTTATAATCCAATGACCTTTCATTTGATACCAAGAAAAAGGGGCTGGCCCCTAATATTAGGGACCTAGAGGGCTCTAAAGTCTTTTTACTATAGTTCTTTACTGAGGGATATTTTGTAATAAATTATAGAAGCAAATATGTTTATCTTACAGTTATGAAGCCAAGCAGTATAACGATTTTCTCATGTGTTACGTAATTAAGGATTTTTAGGGGTCAAAAGTCCAAAACTTTGCTCACCTATATCTCAAAGCGGAAAAATATTTTGAAATGCAGTATAAAAGAAAAGATGCTCAAAATGATGTCCTTAACAACATGCAGCCTAAAAAATTTGGTTCAGCGGCCCCAATAAGGAGATAAGGGACCGGCCCCTAAAATATTCTTTCTGAGATATCTCAAGAATGATAACGGATTTCTGAACACTTGTTGAACAAAATGTCTTTATAATCCAATGACCTTTCATTTGATACCATGAAAAAGGGGCTGGCCCCTAATATTAGGGACCTAGAGGGCTCTAAAGTCTTTTTCCTATAGTTCTTTACCGAGGGGTATTTCGTAATAGATTATAGAAGCAAATATGTTTATCTAACAGTTATGTAGCCTAACATTATAATGATTTTTCTCATGTGTTACGTAATTAAGGATTTTTAGGGGCAAAAGTCCAAAAATTTGATAACCTATATCTCAAAAAGAAAAAATATTTTGAAATGCAGTATAAAAGAAAAGATGCTCAAAATGATGTCCTTAACAACATGCAGCCTAAAAAATTTGGTTCAGCGGCCCCAATAAGGAGATAAGGGACCGGCCCCTAAAATATTCTTTCTGAGATATCTCAAGAATGATAACGGATTTCTGAACACTTGTTGAACAAAATATCTTTATAATCCAATGACCTTTCATTTGATACCATGAAAAAGGGGCTGGCCCCTAATATTAGGGACCTAGAGGGCTCTAAAGTCTTTTTCCTATAGTTCTTTACCGAGGGGTATTTCGTAATAGATTATAGAAGCAAATATGTTTATCTAACAGTTATGTAGCCTAACATTATAATGATTTTTCTCATGTGTTACGTAATTAAGGATTTTTAGGGGCAAAAGTCCAAAAATTTGATAACCTATATCTCAAAAAGAAAAAATATTTTGAAATGCAGTATAAAAGAAAAGATGCTCAAAATAATGTACCTAATAACATGCAACCTTACAATTTTTGTTCAGCGGCCCCAATAAGGAGATAAGGTCCGGCCCCTAAAACATTCTTTCTGAAATATCTCAAGAACGGTGACGAATTTCTAAACACCTGAAACAAAATAGTATCAGGCACTTAAAATGAAGATACTCTTTTCCTGTTTTGAATCATGTATAGCTGTTAAATAGCAAAATCAAGATCGAACATAAATCTCAATTTCTAAAATCAGACGGAAGACCTCCTCGTTGCTCGCAACGAGATCGTGTCTAGTTATTATTATTATTTTTTTCCCAGTTTTTGTCCACAAGATATCTCAAAGATGGCTAGATAGATTTACTTGAAATTTTCAGGATTGATAGAAAATGATCATATCTCTAGGCGATTTTTTCATTTTTTAAAAATTCATTTCCTGTCGTCCGTTTCCTGTCCCGCGACAAAAAGCTTGTCACATCGAGATCTCAGAAACGATAAAGATTTGAACATCCAAACTTTGAGGGATGATAGACCTATAGTTGTAGATGTGTTTAAACATTTTTGTTTTGTTCGGCGTAACTTCCGGTCGTCACCGGAAGCTCTTCAAATTTTTTTGTTTTTACGTATTTAATTTATTTTCCATAGAATAAAGATATTACTATAGATCCTTACATATGTCATCTATACAATGTTGAATAAACAAAAAAATTCTACTTCCGGTGAGATATCTCGATTATCTCAGGAAGCTTTTTTAAAACATATTTTGTACCCGCAAGTTCTCAGGTACTGTACGTGATCAAGACACGAAACTTTTACTAAACATAGACATTTGATTGAAGATGTGTTTAAACAGTTTCATTTTGTCTTCCGTCACTTCCGGTCCACAGCGGAAGAGTTCAAACAAATCAAACTGTTTATCCGTTAAACTGTTTTAATTTGATAGTTTTAGCTACTTCGTTGAATAATAATGTAAAATAGGAAAGTAACAAGATATAAAAAAATTAAATTTCATTAAGCACTTCCGTTTGTCCGTTTCCTGTCCCGAGACAAAAAACCTTATATCGACGAGATCTCAAAAACGGTAACGGCTTCAACAACCAAACTTTGTAGCATTATAGACCTATGTATGGACACGGGTTAACACTATTTTATTTCATCCGGCGTAACTTCCGGTCTTCACAGGAAGTACACCCAATTTTGATATTTTTAAAAATATTTTGGTTATTTAGCATTGAAGTAACATTTTAGCTATAGAAATACAAAAAGTCATCTACACATGGTAAAAAAAAGTTCTACTTCCGGTGAGACATCTCATATATCTCAGATAGCCTTCTTTTTCAAAAACAAAGAATAAATAAGATCTCAGAACTACGATAGATCAAGACACAAAACTTATATATATTATATTCATTTTCTGTTTACATGATGACTGGATTTCTTGTGCAGATTAACACATGAGGAACGGAAGACCTTTTTGTTGCTATAGCAACAAGAGTCTAGTTATTATTATTATTTTTTCCCCCGATTTTCTCAGAGATGACTGGATAGATTTTCTTGAAATTTTCAGGAATAATAGAGAATGATAAAGTGTAGGAATGATTTTTTCACTTTTTAAAAATTCATTTCCGGTCGTCCGTTTCCTGTCCCGCAATGAAAAAGCTTGTCACCTCGAGACCTCAAAGATGGTAAAGACTTGATCAACCAATTTCTGTAGGATGATAGACCTGTGTATGTAGATGTGTTTAAACACTTTTGTTTTGTTCGTCGTAACTTCCGGTCGTCACTGGAAGCACTTCAAAAATAGTTATTTTACGCATTAAATTCATTTTCCGTAAATTAAATAAATAAGTATAATTCTATGCATAACTTATCTATGCAATGTTAAATCAACAAAAAAATTCTGCTTCCGGTGAGATATCTCAATCATCTCAGGAAGCCTTTTTAAAACACATTTTGTACCCGCGAGATCTCAGAAACTATAAGTGATCAAGACACGGAACTTTCGTGGATGATAGACATTTGGTTGAAGATGTGTTTAACTGGTTTCATTTTGTCTTCCGTCACTTCCGGTCCACACCGGAAGAGTTCAAACAAATCGAGCTGTTTATCAGTTTAACTGTTTTTCTTTGACATTTTTAGCTAAATAAATGAGATATGACGTACAAAAGGCAAGTATACAAGAAATGTTTAATACAATTTACATTGAGCACTTCCGCATGTCCGTTTCCTGTCCCGAGACAAAAAACCTTATTTCGACGAGATCTCAAAAACGATGACGACTTGAACAATCAAAGTTTGTGGGATGATAGACCTATGTATGAACATGTGTTAACACTGTTTTGTTTTGTTTGGCGTAACTTCCGGTCGTCACCGGAAGCACTTCACAAATTTTGTTTTCTTCATATTTCATTCATTTTACATCAAATGAAAATATCAGTATATAATCTTACATATGTCATCTATATAATGTTTAATTAGCAAATAAATTTTACTTCCGATGAGATATCTCAAATGTCTCTGTGTAGCTTTCCATTTTACAAATTTGATGTCCGTGAGATTTTTGTCACTGTAAGTGATTGAGATTATTCACAATATTTATCATATCCACTTTTTTTTCTATGTGAGAGAAGCAATGTCTTACAGTTAGATTGATACATGTATATCAAAACGGAAGACCTTTTTGTTGCTTTTGCAACAAGTGTCTAGTTATTATTATTTTTTTTTTGTCCGTTTTTTGTCCACAAGATTTCTCAGAGATGGCTGGATGGATTCTCTTGAAATTTTCAGGACTGATAGAAAATGATAATATCTCCAGGCGTTTTTTTTCATTTTTTCAAAAATCACTTCCTGTCGTCCGTTTCCTGTCCCGCGACAAAAAGCTATGGACAATGAGATCTCAGAAAAGATAAAGACTTCAACCTCCAAACTTTGAGGGATGATAGACCTATAGTTGTAGATGTGTTTAAACTATTTTGTTTTGTTCGTCTTAACTTCCGGTCGTCACCGGAAGCTCTTCAAAAATTATGCTTTTACGCATTTAATATATTTCTCGGAGAATTGAAATATAAGTATAAATGCTTACAAATTGCATCTTTCCAATGTTAACTTAACATAAAAATTCTACTTCCGGTGAGATATCTCAAATATCTCATGTAGCCTTTTTTAAAACAAATGTTTGAACACCGAGATCTCAGAAACTGTAAGTGATCAAGACACGAAACTTACAGGGATGATAGACATTTGATAGAAGATGTGTTTAACCGTTTTTATTTTGTCGACCGTCACTTCCGGTCCACACAGGAAGAGTTTAAACAAATCAAGTTTTTTAAAAGTTTAACCAGATTTCTCAGAGATGGCTGGATGGATTTTCTTGAAATTTTTAGGACTGATAAAGAACGATAATATCTCCAGTCGTTTTTTTCATTTTTTCAAAATTCACTTCCTGTCATCCGTTTCCTGTCCCGCGACAAAAAGCTATGGACAATGAGATCTCAAAAACGATAAAGACTTGAACCTCCAAACTTTGAGGGATGATAGACCTATAGTTGTAGATGTGTCTAAACTATTTTGTTTTGTTCGTCGTAACTTCCGGTCGTCACCGGAAGCACTTCAAAAAATTATATTTTAACGCATTTTATTTCTTTAACACAAAATTGAAATATAAGTATTAGCGCTTTCATATGTCATCTATCCAATGATTAATTAACCAAAAAAATTTACTTCCGGTGAGATATCTCAAATATCTCAGGTACTCTTTTTAAAACAAATATAATTACAGCGAGATCTCAGACACTGTAAGTGACCAAGACACAAAACTTACATGGCTAATAGACATTTGAGAGAAGATGTGTTTAACCGTTTTCATTTTGTCAACCGTTACTTCCGGTCCACATCGGAAGAGTTCAAACAATTCAAGTTGTTTAAGAGTTCAACTGTTTTTGTTTGACAATATAAGATATGTTGATAGCCAATAAAGTCCTGTTGTGTAATGGTTAGGAAATACTAACTTTCATTTTCATTGAACACTTCCGTTCGTCCGTTTCCTGTCCCGAGACAAAAAACCTTGTTTCCTAGAGATTTCAAAAACGGTGACGACTTGAACTATCAAACTTTGTGGGATGATAGACCTATGTATGTACATGTGTATACACTATTTTGTTTTGATCGGCGTAATTTCCGGTCGTCACCGGAAGCACTTCAAGAATTTGTTTTTTTCATATTTTATTCATTTTACATAAAATGAAAATATCAGTATACATTCTTACATATGTAATTTATATAATGTTAAATTAGCAAATAAATTTTACTTCCGGTGAGATATCTCAAATATTTCTATGTAGATTTCCTTTTTACAAATTTGATTTCTGCGAGATTTTTGTCACTGTAAGTGATTGAGACACGAAGCTTTCATGACTGATAGAAATTTGATTGGGGATGTGTTTAATGGGTTTAACTCTGTCAACTTTAAGAATCAGTTCTTACCGGAATGGTTCAAACAAATCATGTTTTTAACAAGTTTTACTGATTTTATTGGGTGTTTCATCTAGCCTGATAAACAGTGATGTACGCTAAGCAAATGTACGAGAAATACCAGCTTTTGTTTTTATTAATCACTTCCGTTTGTCTGTTTCCGGTCCCGAGACAAAAACTATTGTTTCAAAGAGATCTTACATTTGGCAGAGACTTGAACAACCAAACTCTGAGGAAGGATTAACTTGTGATTGCACAAATGGTTAACATTTTTGTTTAGATCGGCGTTGCTTCCGGTCGTCACAGAAAGTACTTCAAAAATTGATTTCTTTTTCATTCTCGTTGTTTTACATGTAAGTAACGTCTGGATATATCATTCACAATAATTATCATATCCACTTCTTTTTCTATGTCAGAGAAGCAATGTCTTACAGTTAAATTGATACATGTATATCAAAACGGAAGACCTTTTTGTTGCTTTTGCAACAAGTGTCTAGTTTTATTATACTGAATGTCTTAATTTTAGAGAATGTTTTACTGCTTTACGCGAATTCTACGGCGAACCATAGGCGCATAATTTACGCGCATGTAACAATTCTTTGTGTTACCAGTTTGTAAGTGTGTTGCTAATGCTAAGGGAAATAGAACGGATTATCAACTGCGTCTTAACCAATCAGATTTTAGTATTTAACATGAAAGTATAATAAACTATATTGCTCTGCACATAGTCACATTCAGTATTTTACGTTATCCGATCCAAAAAGACCATGTTCAATGAATTGGGATGCATGGCATATGCATGGGCTTTATACTCAATATACTTGGATATACTTTTTAAGGTCTTCCGTTTCCAACGGAAGACCTTATAGTGATTGTAATGTTTCTTTTTATTATTATTATTAAGGTCTTCCGTTTCCAACGGAAGACCTTATAGTGATTGTAATGTTTCTTTTTATTATTATTATTATTTTTTTCCCCTTTTTGTCTTGTGAATTTCTCAGAGATGTCTTGATGAATTTTTATAAAATTTTCAGGAATGACTGAAAATATAAACATCTAGCGGTTTTTAGTAAAAGATTTTCTAAATTTACTTCCGTTCGTCCGTTTCCTGTCCCGCGACAAAAAGCTTGTCACCTCGAGATCTCAAATACAGTAAAGACTTGAACATCCAAACTTTGTGGGGTGATAGACCTATAGCTGTAGATGTGTTTAAACACTTTTGTTTTGTTCGTCGTAACTTCCGGTCGTCACCGGAAGCACTTAAAAAATAATTATTTTAAGGCATTAATTTTTTTGTCCGTAGAATAGCTATATAAATATAAATCTATACATAGGATATCTCTGCGATGTAATATCAACGAAAATATTCTACTTCCGGTGAGATATCTCAATTATCTCAGGTAGCTTTTATAAAACACATTTTGTACCCGCGATATCTCAGAAATTAAAAGTGATCAAGGCACGAAACATTCACGTATGATAGACATTTGATTGAAGATGTGTTTAAACGCTTTTATTTTTTTTCCGTCACTTCCGGTCCACACCGGAAGAGTTCAAACAAATCGAGCTGTTTGTCAGTTTAACTTTTTTCCTTTGATAGTTTTAGTTATTTCGATAAATAATAATGTAAGATAGGCAAGTAAACAAAAAATTATAAATTTAATTTTTTATTGAGCACTTCCGTTTGTCCGTTTCCTGTCCCGAGACAAAAATTCTTATTTTGAAGAGATCTAAAAAACGGTAACAACTTGAACAACCAAACTTTGTGGAATGATAAACCAATGTACGTACATGTGTTACCACTATTTTGTTTAATCCGGCGTAACTTCCGGTCCTCAAAGGAAGTACACCAAATTTTGATTTTTTAAAAATTATTTTGTTTACTTAGCCTGGAAGTAACATTTAAGCTAAAGAAATATAAAAGGTCATATTCAAATGGTAAAAAAAAATCTACTTCCGGTGAGATATCTCAAATATCTCAAATAGCCTTATTTTATAAAAACATATAGTACTCGCAAGATCTCAGAAACTGTAAAAGATCAACACAGCAAGTTTATATGGATGATGAACATTTGTTTGTACATGTGTTTTACTTTAGATTTTTTTTAACATTTTACTCAATGTGGAGAACAGTAACGTTCCGTAGGTAAATGTACTAAAAATATCTACTTTTAATTTCCTCAATCACTTCCGTTTGTCCGTTTCCGGTCCCGAGATAAAACTCTTTTCTTAACGAGATACTATAGATAACAAAAACTTGAACATCCAACCTTTGAGGAAAAACAAAATGTATATATTATATCCATTTTCTGTTTACAAGATAACTGGATTTTTTTGTGCAGATTAATACATGAGGAACGGAAGACCTTTTTGTTGCTTTAGCAACAAGAGTCTAGTTCTTTTTATTATTCTTATTTTTTTCCCCGATTTTCTCAGAGATGACTGGATATATTTCTTTGAAATTTTCAGGAATAATAGAAAATCATAAACGCTAGGGACGTTTTTTTCATTTTTTCAAAATTCATATCCAGTCGTCCGTTTCCTGTCCCGCAACAAAAAACCTTGTCACCTCGAGATCTCAGAAATGGTAAAGACTTGAACAACGAAACTTTGTACGATAATAGACCTGTTTATGTAGATGTGTTTAAACACTTTTCTTTTGTTCGTTGTAACTTCCGGTCGTCACCGGAAAGACCTCAAAAATAGTTATTTCATGCAATAAATTCATTTTCCACAAATTAAAGATATAAGTATAAATCTACACATAAGTTATCAATGCAATGTTAAATCAACAAAAAAATTCTACTTCCGGTGAGATATCTCAATTATCTCAGGTAGCTTTTTTAAAACACATTTTGTACCCACGAGATCTCAGAAACTATAAGCGATCAAGACACGAAACTTTCATGGATGATAGACATTTGATTGAAGATGTGTTTAACCGGTTTCATTTTGTCTTCCGTCACTTCCGGTCCATACCGGAAGAGTTAAAAAAATCGAGCTGTTTATCAGTTTAACTGTTTTCCTTTGATATATTTTAGTTAGATAAATGAAAAATAATGTACAAAAGGCAAGTATACAAGAAATATTGAATACAATTTACATTTAACACTTCCGTTTGCCCGTTTCCTGTCCAGAGACCAAAAACCTGATTTCGACGAGATCTCAAAAACAGTAACGACTTGAACAACCAAACTTTGTGGGATGATAGACCTATGTATGTACATCTGTTAACACTATTTTGTTTTATCCGGCGTAACTTCCGGTCGTCACAGGAAGTACACCCAATTTTGATTTTTTAAAAATATTTTGGTTATTTAGCATTGAAGTAACGTTTTAGCTATAGAAATACAAAAAGTCATCTACACATGGTAAAATAAATCTACGTCCGGTGAGACATCTCAAATATCTCAGGTTGCCTTCTTTTTTAGAAACAAAGTACCCACACGATCTAAGAAACTGTGATAGATCAAGACTTATATAGATAATGGACATTGATTGAACATGTGTTTAACGGGTTTCATTGGGTCCTACGTCACTTCCGGTTAATACTTGAAGCGTTCAAAAGCAATAGAACTTTTTTAAAAACTTTTAACTTTCAAAAAAACATTTTACTCAATATGATGAACAGTAACGTACGTAGGTAAATGAACTAACATATCTACTTTCCGTTTTTTAAATCACTTCCGTTTCTTCTTTTCCGGTCCCTAGATAAAAACCTTTTTTTTCAACAAGATATTATAACTAACGAAAACTTGAACATCCAAACTTTGAGGAAAGACAAAATGTACATGTATCCATTTTCTGTTTACAAGATAACTGAATTTTTTGTGCAGATTAATACATGAGGAACGGAAGACCTTTTTGTTGCTAAAGCAACAAGAGTCTAGTTATTATTATTATTTTTTTCCCCTTTTTCTCTCGTGAATTTCTCAGAGATGTCTTGATGGATTTTTATAAAATTTTCAGGAATGACAGAAAATAAAAAGATCTAGAGGATTTTAATTAAAAATGTTCTAAATTCACTTCCGGTCGTCCGTTTCCTGTCCCGCGACAAAAAGCTTGTCACCTCGAGAATTAAAAAACGGTAAAGACTAAAACATTCAAACTTTGTGGGATGATAGACCTATAGCTGTAGATGTGTTTAAACACTTTTGTTTTGTTTGTCATAACTTCCGGTCGTCACCGGAAGCACTTAAAAAATAAATTTTTTTACGCATCAAATTTTTTGTCAATAGAATAAATATATAAGAATAAATCTATACATAGGAAATCTCTGCGATGTAATATCAACAAAAAATTTCTACTTCCGGTGAGATATCTCAATTATCTCAGGTAGCTTTTTTAAAACACATTTTGTACCTGCGAGATCTCAGAAACTATAAGCGATCAAGACACGAAACTTTCATGGATGATAGACATTTGATTGAAGATGTGTTTGACCGGTTTCATTTTGTCTTCCGTCACTTCCGGTCCATACCGGAAGAGTTAAAAAAATCGAGCTGTTTATCAGTTTAACTGTTTTCCTTTGATATATTTTAGTTAGATAAATGAAAAATAATGTACAAAAGGCAAGTATACAAGAAATATTGAATACAATTTACATTTAACACTTCCGTTTGCCCGTTTCCTGTCCAGAGACCAAAAACCTGATTTCGACGGGATCTCAAAAACAGTAACGACTTGGACAACCAAACTTTGTGGGATGATAGACCTATGTATGTACATGTGTTAACACTATTTTGTTTTATCCGGCGTAACTTCCGGTCGTCACAGAAAGTACACCCAATTTTGATATTTTTAAAAATATTTTGGTTATTTAGCATTGAAGTAACATTTTAGCTATAGAAATACAAAAAGTCATCTTCACATGGTAAAAAAAAGATCTACTTCCGGTGAGACATCTCAAATATCTCAGGTAGCCTTCTTTTTTAAAAACAAAGTACCGACAAGAAACTGTGATAGATCAAGACTTTTATAGATAATGGACATTGATTGAACATGTGTTTAACGGGTTTCATTGGGTCCTACGTCACTTCCGGTTAATACTTGAAATGTTCAAAAGCAATAGAACTTTTTTAAAAACTTTTAACCTTTTTTAGAAACATTTTACTCAATGTGATGAACAGTAACGTACGTAGGTAAATGAACTAATATATCTACTTTCCGTTTTTTAAATCACTTCCGTTTGTTCGTTTCCGGTCCCTAGATAAAAACCTTTTTTCAACGAGATATTATAACTAACGAAAACTTGAACATCCAAACTTTGAGGAAAGACAAAATGTACATGTATCCATTTTCTGTTTACAAGATAACTGGATTTTTGTGCAGATTAATACATGAGAAACGGAAGACCTTTTTGTTGCTATAGCAACAATAGTCTAGTTATGTTTAATTATCAGTATTTAAGAGAGGGAGTGTCCTAATAATTGACCTTTTCCTGTTATCGACCTTATTGCAATCTTCATCAATTAATGACTGCTTAGTTAATAATAGTTTTTGAGAATTTCTCTCGGTTAATTTTTTTCTACTCTAGATTCCTGGAATTTATATAAAAAGTTTTAATACATGATTGATACTCGAAGATGAATTTTTAAGGTCCTCATTGGACACCTTAACACAAAGTTGCATATCAATTCGTATCACACAAGGGGCTGTCTCAAAAGATTTTCAATGAATATATTGCATGAAATTGTTTGAGATAAATAGAACCTTCATAATTGTGTGATTTTATGTTTACCTTTGTAGCGAGGCACGCATTTTTGTTGATAGAGTTACCTCCTTTAGTTGTATTGATTTACATAATTAAAACGCTTGTTAATTATCTCGAATCTTTAATAAATTATTTGATATTCTTTACCATAATAATCATCGTATATAAATAAGTAGATTTAGAGATAACAGAGGTTTCTGTATAATACAGGCAGTATTATTTATTTTAAACATGGCATGGATGAAACTAAACACCAATTTATTGTTTAGAGCGGTTTATTTATATAATGCTCTTCCTATGGGGTTGGGAAAGATTGGCTACGTGGTTATAGCCTGTGTACGTCTCTTTGAATCTCTTGAGTGTGAGTACCCTCTGGGAGTTAAAGTGTTGGTCACTTATTTAACTTACGTTCTCGACAGTGATAGGAGTGTTGGCATCCTCAATCGTTGGCTACAGGTTGGCAGAGAACTAAAGAGAAGTGTTGGCATCTTCTCATCTTCTCTAGGGTATCGGGCTCTTTGAGGTGTTGGTATACTCGGTTGAGCATCTTGGCTACAAGGGGTGTTGGTATCCTCCATAAGGAACTGGGGTATACGGACGTTTGAACCTCTGTAGTTATAGACCCAGTAGTAGTGCAGATACCATTGTTACTGAGAAGTAACCTGGTAAAGAGTCACCAGGTAGAACGAATACCTTGTGCAAGGGCACTTGGTATGAGACATTGGTTTGGGACACTGGTCTAAGACACCTAATTGAGACAATGCTCGGTTTCATCCATAGCCTGGTCCAGGGAGACCAAGATCTTGTACTATACGCTCACAAATAGCGTCAATGGTTCTCAATATTTTCGCTTACAGAAAAGAAATTGTATGCATTTGTTATTGGATGAAACTGATGGTAGTCAAATATCAATACTACAGTTCACGACTGACAGATAAACGGGAACTCATCATGGCGGTACGTGCCCACTAACGGTCGAAGTGTACAGTCGTTTCGTTCACAGATAGGGTATGTGTCAATGTGTTACGAACGAAAGAATAAGAATAAAATTAATAACACTTTATCAACAACGGAACTTCGTTACATTAAAATTGTGACAATTATGGTTATAAAACATGTAATGTTGAGATTTGCCATTTCTTAGACATTTCTTAGACAAAATAACATGTAAAAACAATTTAAACTAATATATACTATTATCAACAAAAGAAAGGTACATTTGATTAAAACTTACACCAATTACACACATTTGTAAAAATGACAATATTCAGGCTTTGTTTACAAAACAAAGAATTATGAACTACTTGCTAATAACTTGATATTTGACTTTCAAATTTTGACAATGCATTATCAACTTCTATATTTATCATTATAAACATTGAAAATGGAAAAATAAAATTTTAAAATTTTGAGTCAAATCGTGTTTTAGTCCCTTTAACAAATTTAAAGAATTCATATATCTTACATAAATTATGACATATTAATTAAGAATACATACTTCTAACATAATAATAATAATAATTATATTAATAATGATAATATAAATGTTATACGTATGGTACTTATGTAGCAAATCTACAAATTGCGCATTACGAAACATTACAACTCGCACTTCTTTGTTAACTATGGAGTGACAAATTAGTGTAAATTTTTAATTTCATATTTTTATGCATTTTTCTTAATATTTTAATTTTTTAGAGTTACATAATTTTTTATCATGTAAACAGTCATATAATATTTCATTATGCATCTCAGCAAATTGTGTATCAGTTATGAACAAGTTTGTTTTACACAGCTTCAAAATTAGTTTAAAATTAGTCATTTTTAAGAAAATTTGTTCTCACTTCTATATGTTTTACTTGATTTTCTTTTTCGTTTGAGCAATGTTCCATCACATCAGATTTGATATCTCATGTCAGTTTCTTTTTAAATCATAATTTGGCAATGTTAACAACTTTCCGTTTGCTAGCTATCAACTCATAGCAACGACAGCTAAGACCACATGATATCCTTTTTAGATTTGTAGGAGGCTGTTAATTGGACACCGATTCGTGGTATAATACACCACTTTATAGAATGGTCCATACCTAGTTACAAAATAAAAGAAAAATAAATATCTTCATCTACCTATAATATCTAAGTTAACAGGCACAGGGGCCACATCGCTCATCTGAGCAACAATTGCCTTAACTCTGATCAAAATAGCATTACAGTATCAAAATCAAACTATCTTGACAACTAAGTACAGTAGATCTTGCTTAAAAAAATAAAATCTGCCAATTTTAAATTCTTAACACCCACATTTTTTTGGGGTAAATATCAAGCCTTTCTGTAAGAAGACTTTTCTCTATTCCTATAACCCCAACCCTTCATTTTGTGGCCCCACTTTTCTCTAGAGAATCATGGTTTCATCAAACTTTAATCTGCACAACCTGTGCTTTCACACGTTACTGCTTTTTGGACTGAAAATTTTCCCAGATTATTTTTTAAGATTTTCTCATTATATTCCTATGTAAAAAATCATCTAGTCATGAACTGAACAGAAACGTGTTTTTTCAATGCTAATCAAAACCTCAGTAAACACAATGTTGAGAAATTGTGTTAGATAACCCAAAACAATAGAAAACAGAAGTATTCTACAGGTGCCCGTTTCACAAAGATTTCCTAAGATGTTTCCTAGGATAGAACTTAAGATATGCCTAAGTTATAACTTAGGAAGTTCCTAAGATTTGTAATAGCTGTTTTACAAAACTTTCTTAGCGTAACGCAGTTGACTAAATCTTATCCTAAGATATATTGTAAGCCACTTTTAAATCATTTTGTTAATATCATCAAACTTATATCGATCATGTAAATTCTTTTTAATATGGCGTTGATGTAAATTTTCTAAGTAAACGTAAAGAAACATTCCCTTATTCACATAGAAACAAATTAGAAAAAAAGTTAAAACGTGTAAATAGAGTGCAAATAGTGTTGTGCCTATGTGCATGTACTGAAATTTTGTATAACATTTTACCTTCACCTACCACTTGCCGGTCACTCCTACCCCTCCCAACAAAAACTGAAATAAACGCCTCACCCCACCGAAAAGAAAACACCTAAAATTTCTTTCGTAAAAGAACAGCTTATTTGGTGCAGGGAAAGGACAAATTATCCAGTCATTCTGTAATTGAGTTTTATTTAGAATTTATTCCTATTATTATCAAACTATCTAAGATGTCAGTGATTCTTAGGCATGACTTATTTCATTATCATCAGTGCACTAGCTATAGCAATATCCGATTTTCATCTGCGCGTGCGATAATCTTTAAAAAAAAATGTTAAAATCAAAAGTCTACACAAAAGAAATAAATTGAAGAAATATATATTTATTTTGATAGCTCTTAAGTTTTTAGTTAAGGAATAAAGTGAACAAGTCCTAATGATTCGTTTTGTTGTTTGTTTTTTTTTGTTTTGTTTTTTTTGTATTTCTGTTCAACTTTAATATGCATGTAATTCATTTCATTATAAAATAAACAGTCGCCATGTTAAGTTTGTTCTTAATACATCGATTTACCTGTCTTAAAGTTAAGACATAACTTAGGAATTTCATAAGAAAAGACTGGAATAGTGAAACGGATAAGTAATGAACTTAGGAAAAGGTTCTTTTCTAAGATACAACTTAGTCCTAAGTATGCTTTATGAAACGGGCCCAGGACAATGTTACCTACAATCAAGAAAAAGGGGAACTGGAAAAGAACGTTAATCAAAACCATAGGGAATTGGTTTAGAATACCCAAAACAATAAAAAAAAAACCCACAAAAGTGTTCTACTGGATAATGTTACTTCAAAACAGTCAAGGTTTATATGCACACGTTATTTCAAGCTTACAAAGCCTTCTTGCAAACAAGTCAACTTTTTACACTTTTTAATTGCGATTAAAAACCACCAGATCGGAACATGCATATCCGTGTAATCGGGTCAGGAATACCTAATGTCCAGTTATGCTTGCTTTGCCTTGACTCCGGAGCACATGTATTGTGTACAAATTGGAGATTACCAACAAACAGGCAAGTACCGCCAACGTGATGATAATTCCTAAAACCACGGAATCTTCATTTTCACCTAAAATTGAAATTTATTTACAACACATTACCTTTCGAAAGGAAATAAGTAAAAAAAAATGATAAAAAAGATTAATTGAAGCTTACAACGAAACGTGCTTACATCAATGTAGTTTGAGTGTACATCAATGTTACGGTTAAAAATATTCTTAATTTTAAATATTTTTATATATAATAAAAGTAATTTACCAAACATCGAGGTTTTTGACCTGGTTGTAAACGTGTTATGCACTGATTGCGTTGATTTAGTTATGGTTTGGCTGCTTGGAGTAGTGGTTTCGGTATTTTGTGGCAAATATTTCTTCTTATTGTAGAAACTTTTGCATGTAGGGATATCTGATGGTAGGTTAACAACATGCTCAAACGATTCATTAAGCATAACAGCCATACCTTCAAACAAATGACGTGTCATATGACAATGCAATAACCACACCCCTGGGTTTGTGGCCCAGATTCTTGCCACGACGTAACCGCCAGCTGGTAAAATTATAGTGTCTTTGCGCACACCGTTTTGGAAATTTATATCTGGAATATTACTGAGATTGTTCCATGTTTTGTTGTCCCATTTTACGCTGTAACACAAACTTTCCTCGTTGGTTAAGGATTCACTGCATCTTAGGTCATTGGTAGGTATTACATCACCAGTTGATGTAATAGACAAAAGACCCATTCGTAAAATTTGTAACTTATGACCGTGAATATGAATCGGATGTGTATCTAAAAACTCCTTGCCCAAGTTGGACATAACTAATATTATTTTTGCACCTGTTTCCAAGTTTACTGAGTAGGAACAGGTGCAATAGTTTTCGGCGTCACACCTGGGACACGATACATCTACTTCTTCAGGTTGTATCAATGCTGCAACCGAAGGATTTCGGAATATTCGTCCATTCACAGCTGATTGCTTTGTTCCTCTATAAGAAAAGTTAAGAAAATGCAATGCTGTTCTATTGGCTTTCTTATTAACATGGATATCATTTTCTAGATTCATCGACCTTAACTGAGAGACAGGAACACAAGTAAAATTTGGTTCGTTTGGGTAGATTAGAAAAGGACAATTCAAAACAACTTCAGAGGTATCTGAATCGTTCAATACCGTCGCAGAAGAATTAATTGAATTCGTTACGTGCACCATGGCAATCCCAACGTTCTTCTCTCTATTGACTACTAAAGTACGACCAACTAATAAATTAACGGTAATATTGTAGAGACCCTCGGGAACAGACTGGAGATTCAATTCTATGTCGTACCTTTCCCCGGGATAAATGATTATTTTATCTACTGTTATGGGGGAGATTTCATCGCCGTCTGTTTCTTTGACAGTTAGCTTGATTCCAGGTATTGAAAAGAGAAAGAATCTGTTAGATGCTGCCGATATCACACGAAGAAGGTAGGTCTCGCTCACATCAAATCGGAAAACAGTAAGGGGCGCCATGTTGTTGTCATACTCCCCTCTGCCATTTATCAAAACCGAATGGGAACCTGTAAAATAATTGATAGGATCGGCCATTGTGTCAACATGGTTAAGAGATTTTAGTATTGTTTCGGGGTCGTGCAGATGATTCCACTCCTGAAGTTGTACAATGTTTTGACGTTCCAAAGGTGTTGGATCACGTTCTCTTAACACGACAAATGCTCCAAATAATCCCATATCAGACTGAACGCCAGAATGAGAGTGGTAAAAGTAGGTCCCTCCAATGTGAGGAGTGAATGTGTAGTTAAAAGACTGGCCCGGAAGTATCGGGCATTGCGTCACAAATGGAACACCGTCCATAGCGGGTGTTCCAAATTGTTCGATTCCATGCCAGTGTATGGAAACTTCCTCACTAAGCAGGTGATTATAGACTACGATAGTGATCTTCTGATTTTGATGAACGATGATATCCGGTCCAGGCATTGTTCCGTTGGCAGTGATCAACTTCCGGGTCATGTTCCATCCGTCTGCAGTGATGACACTGTTAATATCGACTTCTTGTCCGTAACGGGCACTCAAAACCTTTCTGTTTTCAGTGTAAAGTGGACCCTTTTCCTTGTCTATCATTGTGAATGAGTTGTCTACGATCAAAGACGTCACACAATGCGGAACATTTTTCTCGCATTGAAAACACACAGAAATGGGCATTACTCCCAGTAAAAGAAGAACGGAGGCAGGGACAATGAACTGAAAGAAAAAGATTTAGAAAATATAAAGGACTTGGTAGTCGAAAAATTACATATAAGATAGGTTCATTTTTCCTTTTACATGGTCAAGCTATATAACAAGATTATTAAATGAATATACAGAAGAATACAATTTTGTTGACTCTCAGTGGGAGGTTGGGGCCACAATGGGGTTCGACTTTTACTCTGGAATCTAAAGAGAAAAAATCTTCTTTTTTTTCTCAAAAACCTGAGCAAAAAAGCTATAACTTAAATGAAAGCATTCTAAGGCAATGAGGTATTTGGGAAAAAATTGAAAATCTGTTTCTATCTTTTTTCTTCTACATTGCCCAGATATTTTGTATATGACTTCAAAACTCTGGTTTTATTAGGATTATTGCTATTGGCCAAATGTTTATATTAAATCTCAGTTAGACCAGTCATTCAAATCAATAAAATCTATCATTATGAAAAAATGCAAGAAGAACTCTCAATATATCTCAAAAAATGATCATTGACATAACTCATTTTTAATATCCCAACATAAGAAAAAAAATATTTATAGTACTATGTACCTGTAGTTGTAGACATGAACGAGGTACTAGCCATAATTCAAACATGAATAACCGTTACGGTAATTTACCTATGCATATTCATAAACGAATATTTACACTTGCAAATGTTTCCCCTTATATAACACTGTTTACGCAATCCGCTGTTTTTCTTGCATAACATCACTATGGGTCAAAAGGTCAAAGTGGCGCATGAATAATCTAGGTCATTACTTTTTTCTCTGTGCTCAAACAAACCGACTTGTGCTGAAACAGACCTATTAAATGTTTTAAGGTTTTATCAATTATGATTTTTGTGTTAGTGCAATTTTTTATCAAAAAATTGGTAGATTTAAAAAAAGTGGTTGAGGATAATCGAAATATTTTAAATTTTTCCTCGGTTGATTTTACTAGTCACATCTAATGAGACATTAAATTATGTTTGAATGTATATATCCATATACATCTTTTTAGTTTTATTTACCATTGTTACCTTGAAATATGTGCATACTGTGCAATTTATGGATCTAAAAATAACAATTTTCATATTCTTACTACTTTTTTTACAATATTTGAGTAAATGGTTCAGAAAAAGTTGTAAATATAAACAGAAAAAAATAGATTTCTAAAAATTTCATACGGGCTGTGATGGTAGCGATCATTGCCAAAAAACTCTTACATATATCGCATTCATGTGTAATGTTTTCTGTAGATTTTCAGCCAAAGTCATAAATTAGCCCAGATTTATTATCAAATAATAATACGACCTGATATCATCACCTAAATACGTACAGGAGATTTATTTAGATAAGCTTTAGAATTTGTTTATTAATCGTTGCAATAAAAAAAAGTTGATGTTCAGATTCAAACATTAAAAAAAAACCACACCAATTTTAGGCAGAGTGCGTGCGGACCAATTTTGATTTCACGGGTATGTACTATATTATCGTGAACTTAATCAAACCAAAATCTATTTTTAGTCCTGTAGTCTGAGATTTTTTAAAGGGTTCACTTCAATGACTTTGCAGGTGTCATTTCAGAACTCTGACTTTTTTTTAACTTCAATATAACATTGTGTAAAACACAAATTAAACCAATATGATTTCGATAACTACAAAAACAGGAAACAATAATTTTTTGATAATTTGACGTTAATTTATTAAACAAGATCTAATAATATTGAGAAATACATCAATAAAACTTAATATGATTCCTATAGAAACTTAAACTAGGTTTCTAATGACATATAAAAAGGATGTTTGAAAAACTGCATTGAAAAGACAAATCGTTAATGATTTAAACATTGTAATCTAACTGCAAAAAGCAATGTGATTTACATTATATTTCATTTGTTTGTCGAGATTAAGATATCAAGCACGCCTTTCGATGAGTTAAAAGTAAAGATTATTTTTATTTTGAATTAATGATTGACTACTACATTTTGAATCAATAGATACAATAAATAACCGATCAACGAAATAAATTACCTTCTCTAATCATGTTATAGATGTTGTCTGGCATTACGGATAAGAAATCAAAAGTTTTTAACCTTTTCAAAAAAATTATTTCAAAAGTGGTTTTTTACTCCGTGAAAATGAGGTTTATAGTGCAATGAATCATGATGCTTACCATTTTGGATCTCCTTTCATTTCTTGGAGGCAGACAGTTTTTAATCAGCATTCATTAGCCTTATGGTGCAGTAATTGTTCCCGAGTATTTGCAGATACAGTTTTAAACACTATTTTCAAAGGATTCCCTCAGCAAGTATATACCAGACTGTAACGTTTGTAAGACATCACTTAATTACGATACAAAAGACACACACCTATCTAACTAATCTTAAACACGAGTATTTTGAAACCTTGGGAAAGTTAAATAACTGAAAATATGTCCCCTACATATATTTCAACCTCTCTTCCGTTACAGTCGATTGCTTTCAGGTCATAAAAATCACCTTATGATGTGTGCTGAATATGCATGAAACGAAGAGCAAGCAAAAAATTCAATACAAAAAAAGACTTCTGATAATAGCATACATTAACCGGTTTGTATTATACTTCGCCTTTGTTAAACAAATAGATGTTTATTTGCCCTGCATCCAACGACGAATTAAAAAGAACACGAATAAAGATAATTTTTTGTTTTGGGTGTTTTTATTATATCTCCTTGCCTACAAAGGAGACATAAAATTGCTGCCATGTATGTGCTTGTGTGTGTTGGGGGGGGGGGGGGTGAGGGGGGGCTCAATGAACTTTGACGAAACTAACTCACTTACATAAATCATATATATTTCGTTTCATATTAATGAATATCTATTCATTTAGGACTTATCAACCAGGATTTTCCAACAATGTAGACTACAGAGCTTAAGCAATGTTTCATTGTGAAACATAAACGTGCTGACACGAATTGTCAAATTTAATGCTTAGTGTTGGTAACAATACTGAAGTGTGTTTACTGAAGTTTAACATCTATGTGGTTTGTCTCCAATAGAAAGGGGGGCTCTGCATAGCCACGTCAATCCCCCCCCCCCCCCTCCATGTTAAGGGATTTCTTTGTAAAATCAAGAGTTTGGGCAAACGGTCAAATTTACTCAGATAATATATGCATAATATATGAACTGATTTCCCACAAAAGATTTTGTTCTCAATCACATGTATTCTCTAATACTTACATTTTTCAATGTTTTTGTCTGTGGTAACACTACGAAATCTTTTGTATTGTTATATAGAATTTTTATATTATTTTCATATTTGACTGTATATTTATAGCATTCATTGATTTTAAAGGTTTTATTTCTTAAATCTAGTGCAAGGTCAAAAGTTACCTAACTTATAGGTCAATATTGGAATATTCTTGATCTTTGTTTACAAATTGTGTATTCTAGATGGTCAGTATTAAAAAGACGGTCAACACGTTATCTAATTTTTGATTACATCTAAATATTGGGACCAAGCACTACGGTTATTAATAAATTCATCAAATATTTCATGTACGTGATCAATGTTTGACTAAAGATAAGAATGTTGAATTTCGATAAAGTTCATGTTGTTAGAGGTCTGAATCAATCTTTGATTATTGGCATGGATTTCATGGAAAAGCATGACGTTTCTCTAAATTTAGGTTCTAAAACTATTCAAATTGCAGAGTCAAACAATTCTTTACCAATTTCGGCCAAACATCATTTTGCTAGAACAGCTCAGAAAATAATAACCATCCCAGCAACTCGCGAAATGTTAGTTCCTGTCAAAATCCCCAGGCTAAAATGTAAACAAACTGTTTATTTGGAACCAACTGATAATATACATCATATGAATTTATTAGCAGCGAAAACAATCACGCGTATTCAAAATCAACGCGCTGTTTTAAAAATCTGCAATCCGACCGAGGAGGAAATCATGCTATTGTTGCCTCATTTGAATGTGTGGACACACATGAAATTATTCCCTTTTATTCCCCAGAATTTAATGCCATAGAAACTAAATTAAACTCAAAAAGTCAGCAAAAATCTCCAATAACCTTTGACTTGAAAAACTCTGAATTAAATGATACTCAAAAGTCGGAACTGCAAACAATTTTAAGAGATTACAGGGATATCTTTTCAGTGGATTTATCAGAAATAGGACAAGAGGCCCATGGGCCACATCGCTCACCTGAGGAACAATAGGTATGACAAAATCAGCTTAATGGAGTCATAATACAAACTATCTGGACAATGTACAATAATACATGTAGATCCTGTATAAATAAAATCCATTTTCCCCTGTATATTCTTATGTTTATAATCATTAGTCCCCTTTCTGACAGGATGATTTTATAGTCATATCATATGTTGAGTATTGCAGATCTCAAAAAGATCCTTAACAATAGTTTATATATCGGATATAAACGTACATCAAACTCTGAACCTTCTCGTGAGGCCAAAGAATTGTCCTGGGGCCAAAGTCTTAATAATTATAAAGAATCATCTGGCTGATTAGTTTCTGAGAAGATTTTTAAAGATTTACCCTATATATTCCTTTGTTAAACTTTGACCCCCCATTGTGGCCCCACCCTACCCCTGAGGATCATGATTTTCACAACCTTGAATCTACACAACCTGAGGATGCTTTCACACAAGTTTCAGCTTTCCTGGCTGATTAGTTTCTGAGAAGAAGATTTTTAAATATTTACTCTGTTTATTCCTATGTAAAACATCGACCTCCCATTGTGGCCCAAACCTATCCCCAGGGGTCATGCTTTTCACAAATTTGAATCTACACTACTTGAGGATGCTTCCACACAAGTGCCAGCTTTCCTGGCTAATTAGTTTCTGAGAAGAAGATTTTTAAAGATTTACTCTATATAATCATATGTTAAACTTCGATCCCCCATTGTGGCCCCAACCTACCCCCAGGAGTTATTATTTTCACAACTTTGAATCTACACTACCTGAGGATGCTTCCACACAAGTTTCAGCTTTGCCGGCTGATTAGTTTCTGAGAAGAAGATATTTAAAGATTTACTCTATATATTCATATGTTAAACTTCGATCCCCCATTGTGGCCCCACCCTACCCCCGGGGGTCATGATTTTCACAACTTTGAATTTACACTACCTGAGGATGCATCCACACAAGTGTCAGCTTTCCTGGCTGATTTGTTTCTGAGAAGCAGATTTTTAAAGATATACTGTATATATTCCTATGTAAAACTTCGATCCCCCATTGTGGCCCCACCCTACCCCAGGGGGTCATGATTTTCATAACTATGAATCTACACTACCTGAGGATGCATCCACACAAGTGTCAGCTTTCCTGGCTGATTAGTTTCTGAGAAGAAGATTTTTAAAGATATACTGTATATATTCCTATGTAAAACTTCGACCCCCCCCCCCATTGTGGCCCCACCCTCAGGTGAGCTAAAAAGATTAAGTTTACAATACAATAAGTTGTTAAAGTTGGTTTCTGGAAGAACAGACTTTGAACATTTTCTTAATAAATATTGACAAATTTTTTACTTTTTTAATCTTTAGTTTTTAAGATCTGTGTACAAACATAGAATTGTGAGCACATCTTTGTATCTTGCTTATAATTCGAAGCTTAACAATCAAATATGGTTAGTAAATAGAAATTGTAAACAATTAAACACAAGAAACATGCACTATAACAAATAAAGAACACAATTTATTTTTTCGAAATGAATCATATACATATATATATGTATATACCTACATATTTCCGTCAGCGATATCAAACTCTATTTAAACTGAATAAACTCGAGAAAATGTCGAGCATCTCAACAAAATCTATTGCATTAATCTACCATTACGCAAAAGAAAATGCCGAATTACCGATAGAAGGAATTGTATTTCAGTACCCCTACATCAGATTTTGCTTAATTTGCGCAGGTAAACAGTTAACTGTTTGATTTACCGAAGTATCTGTTTGAATTGATACGTAAAAATCACGAAATACCTGTAGACGATAGTTTCCAGGTTTAAAAGCGTAAATAATGAAAACGAAACGAAAATCCGAACAAGCTAACACCAACACACTTGTTTGATCCTTGTTGGAACAATTAGAAAATTAATTAATAAACAATAAAAACAGAGGGAAATGCACTTTAGTACGTTGTTAATGCATCAGATTTTATCATTTTCGCAGGTAAACATTTACCGAAGTCTATGTTCCAAATACAAGGCGATTGTTTCCCAAGTTAAAAAGCAAAATGAAACGAAAAAATGAAAACAAGCTAAAACCAACATCACAAGTGAAAATGACAACGCGTTGAAATATTTAACCTCAATTTACTTCACAATAATCGGCACCAATGTTATTTCCATGTTTCATAGATTATATTCGCACGTGAACTGTTGCACAACAAACTGCCAGCTTCAAACAAAGAACCTCGTTTTCGAGATGCGGTAGACTGGCGATGCCTGTCATAAGACCAGTCTATCGCAATGAATTGCCAGTCTACGATATATGGAATAACGAGCCATTCTTTATAAGTATTTTCGCAATTATCTCAAATATGGAACAGAAATCGCCTATAATTTTTGCAATTTATATTTTCCTTTCCCTAAGGATGATTTATGCTAAATTACGTTAAGATTATCTCGGTAGTTCTTGAGAAGAAGATTTTTAAAAATGCACCCCCCTTTTTCTACAGTTTCAAGGTTTTCTCCGCTTTGAATACAGATCGGACTTTTATTTCTGCAATTTATATTCGCCCTCCCATAAGGATGCTTTGTGCCAAATTTGGTTGAAATTGGATAAGCGGTTTTAGAGAAGAAGTTCAAAATGTAAAAAGTTTACAGACGGACAGACGGACAGACGGACAGACAGACGGACAGACAGACGGACAGACGGACGACGGACAAAATGTGATCAGAATAGCTCACTTGAGCTTTCACTCAGGTGAGCTAAAAAACGGTTGGGAGATTTTCACACAAAATAGAAACATACGAAGCCCCCCCCCCCCCCCCCCCATTCGAATGCCTTTTTATCGTCAACTCCCTCATCTACAAAAAGAAATTGATTGACAAGATCATGAGCTATTAGAAAATGACATTGTTCCAGATTGTTGTATTGGTTTTCAATGTTATTTATGGGGATGCTTGGACAGCGAGGGCAATGGATCTAAATGCTTTTTTTTCAGCCTCTATTGCTTGGCCTTAAAAGAAAACAAGTTGTATGTCTTTATAGTTTTATTAACGAGAAACCGCAACTCGACATAATAGAAGAAAATAAATTAATAAATAACGATGATTCAATTAATTTAACAAAATATCCTGAAAAATAAATAATTAATTAATAGCATTTTAAATTCCAAGTTGTTACATCTCAGTTGCGTTTACTTATGAATGTTATTTCTAACGCTAAGATGATTTGAACTACACATACGTACCTTAAAAGAAAACAAGTTGTATGTCTTTATAATTTTATTAACAAGAAACTGCAACTGAGGTTGTCAGGGCTCGCATTGCCATTTTATACCCTAGAACCGGTTTCCATGACGTTTCCACAACTTGTTAACTTTCTAAGTACTCATGTGACTTGTATAAGAATAAGGCATAATCCCATTTCAACGTATCCTTGATAACGTCTAAAATGTGTTTAGGGTTTTCAGTTGTAGTTTGTAGAAAAACATATTCATTTTCAACAGCTTTGCCATAAGGAGATTGTTTTAAGCGAAATAATTAATAACAGTTTTCTCTGTTTGAAAAATAACCATCCTGAAACCAGAGATACTAAGATTGTCATGATAAATGAAATATAAGTCAACACATCATTAGTAGTCGGCCAGATAGTATTTAATTCAATATCTCCATTCAAAATTGGTTCTGACAGTGATTGGAAATTTGTTTTGTTTCTTTTAGTAGCATCGGCTTTAGGAGGTGCTACTTTCAGTCGATGCGTGATTAATTCTATCATGAAGCTCCTCGGGCTTTATATCATAACGCCCTTCGGGCTTTAATGGAATTAACGGCACCCCAACCAAAATTATCACCTTACCCAAAGAATGATTCCTTACTGTGGAATCATTAGAATTCGTGGTGGCTTAATTTTCGTGGTATTCGTGGTAAGCCCTCCCCAACGAATTTATATCCTCAACGAAAACAATTTTAGAAAGAGTTATCTCTCTTGCTGAAACAGTAACCGACGCATCCACGAAATTATATCCCCACGAATCACCAAAAAAGTCATAATCCACGAAAATTGGCCCCAACGAATTTAAATGATTCCACAGTATTCTGTAAATAATTGAATATTCAACTTTTCACTTCAAGTCGCAAGAGTAGGTTCAGTTTGGTAGCGCTTTGGGGTTTCTTTTATACAGTAAAATGTTTTCTACATTTAGTTTTGATTCGTCGATCCTACAACAGACCAGCCTGTTTGGACAAATTATCGATTAGCTTTAATTTGTTTATTCTTATGAACACCAGGATATGTGGTCAGTTGCCGGAATATGACAACAAGATGAAACAGTTATAAAACATACTGATTAGCGTGCTTCAATGTGCACACAAATGATGTACCAGAAGTTTGAACTAAAATTTTCAAAAGTACATATCAAGCAGATTAAATACTTGTTTTCTAATCCCGTATGGTTTTTTATTATTCATGTAAATGTTTAGATCTAAGGTTTAAATATAACAATAATTGTGATCAATTTTACATTTTTTTTCCGAAACAAACAAATTGTTTGAAAATTATCCGACAGTAGAGAAGTTTGAAATGTGTAATGCATTATTTTGACAGTGTTAAATAGATTGAAAGCAAAATCTAGTAGATGAAACATATAATGAAAAAAAAATAGATTTAAATCTTTTGTTTCAATACTGATGACAGGATTATTTTTGCCCCGTGTTATTTTCGACCTAACACTTGAACAAGAGGCCCAGAGGTCACCTGACCAACAAAAGGCATGATAAAATCAGCTTAATAGATACATAAAACAAAATATCTGGTCAATAAAGTATGATACATGTAGATCCTGTATAAATAAAAATCCATTTTCCCCTTGGATATTCTTATGTTTATAATCAAACAGGATGATCTTATAGTCACCTCACATGTTAAGCATTGTAATTCTTAAGAAGATTGTAAACAATTGTTTATATATGGGATTGAAACTCTGAATCCCTTGTGATGCCCTAGAATTGTCCTGGGGCCAAGGTCTAAACAATTTTAAAGAATCAACAAAGTGTCAAAATGCTTGCATATGTTAAAAACCATATATTACAACTTTTCAATTTATGTAAATTGTTTTCCTTTGTAAAAGTTGATCCCCAATGTGGTCCAATCGTACTTCTCAAGATTTTGATTTTAACGAATTTGAATCTAAACTATCAAAGGTCGCTTTCACTAAAGTCACAGCTTTTGTAGACAAATGGTTTTTGACAAGCCTTTCCTTTATATATTCCTACAGTGAAGATTTGCCCCCACCCAAAACCCTCCCCCCCCACGTTTGATTTCACCCTACCCCTGGGATTATTATTTGAATAAACTGGAACCTACCCTGTCAAAAGATGCTTCTACCCAAGTTTTATTTTTTCTGCCTGATAAGTTTCTGAGAAGAAGACTTTTAAAGATTTACTCTATATATTCCTATGTAAAAATTTCACAAATTTGAATCTACATTATCTGAGAATGCATCCACATAAGTTTCGGCTTGCCTGGTTGATAAGTTTCTGACAAGAAAATTTTAAAAGCTTTACTCTATACATTGTATATTCCTGTGTAAATATTTGACACCCCCCCCCCCCCCCCAGTATGGCCCTACCATAGTTTGACAACTCTGAATGTAAACTATCTTGAGATGTTTCCACACATTATTTTCAGCTTGCCTGGCTAATTAGTTTCTGAAAAAAGGATTTTTAAAGATTTACGCTATATATTCCTATGTAAAAAAAATTGGCCCCCATTGTGGCTCCACCTTACTCATAGGGATCATGGTTTTGATGACTTTGAATCTACTAGCTAAAGATGCTTATACATATAAGTTTCAACTTTCCTTCTGATTACTTTCTGTGTAACTATGTACAAATTCGACCGCCGATAGTGACCTCAACCTACCCCCAGGGGTCATGATTTACACAACGTTGAATCTACACTACCTGAGGATGCTTCCACATAAGTTTCAGCTTTCCTGGCCAAATGTTTTTTGAGAAGTTGAAAATTCCTCATAATTTTTCAATAATTCCTAATTATCTCCCATTCAAATAAGGCAATATCCTTAATTGTCACAACTTTGAATCTCCTTTGCCTAAGGATGCATTGTGCCAAGTTTACTTGAAATTGACCCTGTGGTTCTAGAGAAGAAATCGAAAAGTGTGAACAGTTTACAGACGGACGGACAGCCTGACCGACAAAAATTGATCCGGAAAGCACACTTGAGCTTTTAGCTCAGCTGAACTAAAACGATTTTGCCCGTCTTAAATACGCCAAACATAGTCGTGGAGATAGATAAAACTGTTCTTCCAGTCTAAAATCCGCCCCCTGAAAACTAGGGGAAAAGAGCGAAAATAAAATGGGGGGGGGGGGGAGGGGCGCAAATTTCTCCCTGTTTACTTGTCAGTGAACACAACGATTTATATTTCCGTAAACATCTTACTGCGATTTCAACAAAGCACACAAGTTCATCCTAAAGATCAGATTGTATTAAAATGTGATGGTAGGTTTTCTTATTTAGGTGGACGAATACATGTATGGATTGGATCATGTAGTTTCAACCGAAAGTAGTTATAGAAAATAGTTCTATTATAGTTAAAAAGAAGTAAAAGCCTTAAAGTCAGGCCTTAGGAATATCATCCTCGAATACGTGTACATTACCTCGGTCTCCATGGCAACTTTTTTATATATAAAACTTCTTATAAATACAGGGCAATGCCTTATCTGATGAGATGAGAGCTTAACTTTCAATGATCAAGTAAAAGATTATACCCCAGAGGAGAAATGTAAGTTTTTTTAAGCTAATACTGGAATTGATGTTGAACAACTACAATTTGTTTTTAAAATTATGTCAAATACAGGGATACAATTAAACTGAATGAAACTTTCTTTCACGCCAGTTTTACATAAAATATAGCTGGAAATAAATTATCCCACAAGCAAAACATTTTCTTTATGCTCATTAATATGAAAGTCACCTGAAAAATAATCATAGGATAAATCGTTTGTTTTCCCGAGGACTATCAAGCGACATATTTATTCACAAATAGCGATGATCTACGCAAAGCTATGTACAAGATGCCTAACATCTCGTTCAATTTAACTCAATTAAACTCTTCAAAATATTCAATCTCACCCTTTAAATACTCTTTAAAAATCTTTGCTTCACCCATGTTTACTTACAATGTTTTGTTGCTATTCAATTTTAAATGTTTTCTCACTTTCTTCTGCAGAGATTTGAGCAAATTTCGACGCTGCCATTTTGTTTTGCTTTAGACAAAACAATGTGACGTCAATATTCTAAGGGCAACTACTCTAATTTTAGAGAATTCCAAAGGGCAACTACTCCAAAACTTTAAGAACCCACGGCGTGCGGTATATTTATTAAATACTATGAAATGTCGAAATGAGTAAGCGAAGCGTCGGTCAATAACGGCCATATTGCATAATATTAATTCTAACCGAACAAATATAGAGATATATAAGGCAATCACGTGTTATATTTAAACCAATGAAAGTGTGACATTTCAGTCCAAGGGAAAACAAAATTCATTATTAACCTTTGTGATCTACTTTAGTATGGTAAAAGGACAGACCCAATGCATTATCGATTCAATTGGTTGACTATTTATTAAAAAGAGGTTAACTATTTATTTTAAAAAAAAACGGGGGGGGGGGGGGGGGGTTATGAACGAATTGTCAATACCAATTTTATGGTAAATACAGTGAATGTAAATATTTAAAAGCAATATTTTGATACTTTTGTTTAGTTTCGACCTCGCATAGGTAAGAAAAACTAATGCAAGTTAAAAAAAAAACCGTACACAGTGAAAAGTTGATGCAGACAGGAGATTAGGTTTATCACATTTTTATTGAAACAAGTAGCCAGGTATTGGGCAAAATTTCCTGAAATACTTAGAGTGGAACTGGTCCAAGTCTGTTCGTGCCAGAGCTGATCTTGCACAACATTATGTTACTATAAAGATTGGAAAGATTCTTTCTTATTTCTTGGACGGAGGTCTAATGTTTTATCTTTGTATTGCAAAGGGGTTTTCCTGGGTTTTTGTAATTACCTATCTTAGAAAATGCCTTTCGTACTGTGTGGGCATTGTAACCTTGATCACATAAATGGAATTTCATTATCATGTACAGTTCCAGAGAACAAAGTCATCACTTTTGGGTGGTTTTTAAGGAGCCTAGAGCCATAAAAGTTAGAATAGCTTAATTTTAATATTGGAGAAATTGTTCAATACACAGAATATCAAATGTGTCTAGCTAATACTTGAATTCATGTTGAACGACTGCAATGTGTATATCAATTTCATACTGATAAGTTGCGATTAGAGGTAAGCAATGGTCTTGCTTTTATTAGGCATTACAATAAGACTTACTAATCTGTGTACTCTGGACGAACAGTAGATCGACATTTTTATCAGAGGTCAAATGGTCAAATGATCTTGCAAATTATCCCTGTTAAAGGTGGTTCATTTTTCATTCACTTTCTATGTTGAATCAGCTGTTTGTGTATCATGTGACCTTTATGTGTACTTCTGTGTATGACGTCACGTTTTCTGTTGTTACCGTCTTCCAAGGAAGACGATATAAAGATTTGAAATAATTTACAGTGTCCGGGTTGTGCACTTCCTTTCCTTTGTGATTGGATGAAAATACATGATATGAAAAATTACATTTATTTCATTGGTTGAAATACTGTTAGGCGCAAGGGAGATAATTTTCTGGTGATCTTTTTCATGTACGACTTAACAAATTTCGTAAATTTCAAATCTTAAACAGTGAGAAAACGAAAAAGCAATACAAAATTGCTATGAATGAAATTTAGCCTTTGGTTTTCAGGTCCAACTAGTTGAAAGTAACATTCTATAATATTATCTATTGAAATTATATGTTTTTCTTTTAGCATTGTTTATTCAAATATTTATACAAAATAAAAAAAATTATGCGATATGCCTAATATCGGTTAAGTTATTTGCACCTTAGATAGATAAATGCAGTGGGATAACTTTGATTTTATAAAAATAATACGAGTCTACGACCCTACCAAAGATCTTTTACCCTATAGTCGTTCTCAATTTTAGACAAGAAGGCTTAAACGACAAACCATAAAATGTTCCACTCGCCATGCTATGTAGAGGAAGGTGACATTTATATAAAAAGAATTAAACTGTCTTTGATACCTAATTGCTGTTTAGGGTTTGTTCTAAAGACGGTAAGCTTTTTTAAAAAAGCTAAACTTGTTCTGGAATAAACGTTAGAAATGGATGCAGGTGTTTCCTTAGTGCACGTCTAAACAAAAGGTTAAACCATATTTTTTTTTATCAAGGTTTTAATTTATCTAGCATTTTTGTTCTGTTGTAATGTGTTAATCTGCCCTTCTCATGACCTGCGAATTTAAATGATAAGTTTAGTTGCCCTATGTGTACTTGTATTGTACATGTACATACACAGGTGATGTCTAGTTTTGTTTGCACGGGGATATAACGGTAGATAGTTTGGTCATCAAACTTGTTCACATCAAATATATATATTCAAACTTAATTTTTTTTTTATGCGTACTCATAAAGAAATATGTACAAAGGTATAAACGAAAGTACGATCTAAGGTAAAAAAAAAAGTAAAAGCTTAAGATAACAGTAATTAGAATTTCCTATAGAAATATGAAATTTGATAAAAAAAAAAAATACTGGTTTACCAACTTGCCACTGTGAAACAAGTCCATATCCCTCAGCTTGATTTCTGTTCCGTGTCACCTGAAAAATTCACAACCCTCCGATTTGTAAAATTCTGATACATATCTTATGAATATGTCTACCTTTTATCAGCTATATTTGTTTGTCACTTCAACATGAAAGTAAATAAACAATAAAACAAAAAATATCCCTTAAAAGAAAAATACATAACAAAGTTTCAGATTTTATCCTTCCCGATCCAGAATAAAAATGAGGTCATTAATATAAAACACGGAATATAAATCTTAACATCGTCTCTTTTTAAAAGCTTGCAAAGGTTAGATCAAGAGATTCCTTCAATTGAGTTAGGGTAATTTAAGACAAAGTAACAAAAACAAGTTCACATTATTCAAATCTCCAAAAACGTTTTACAAAAAGGTTAAATTTTAACACATGTAAATGGCAGATGAAAATCCGTATAAACTCTCTTAAAGTGACGACGAATTTTACACGAACAAATCTAGTTAGATGATTTGTTGAAATGAACAAAAACTTACGTTTTTACTTACGATAAAAATTAATCGTAAGATTTTATATGAAAGGGCTATAGATCCATGGGTAACTGGACAACATTTGCCCAGGTTTGTAAATCACGCCTTATAATCTATCACTTAATTGCATAGGTAACGAAAACAAAAGAGGACAAATCCTTCTTGTTCAAAAGATACACACATTTAATATACAAAGATGGTTAGTTTACTTGATGCAAGGATATTGCTAAAATTTTAGTAAAATTTCAGAATATGATAATAGATATACCAAGTATTTCGATATAGATCTTTCATACAATCCTCTTAGTGAGCTTCTTTAAAACAAAGAAAAAAGAAATGCAAAAGAAAAATTTAACATGCTTAAATATAAAGGAACACAGCATCTTTATGTTAGGTCACTGTCTTCAGTCTTCTAGAACTGATCTGTCTTTACATGAACAAATAAACGACTGAAGTGTGACAATTTTAATTACATTTATTAAAATCATGTATAACATGGCCTGGTTGAGCCATACTTTAAGTACTACCGGGGGGGGGGGGGGGGGTAAGGAAAACATCATCAATGCCTAAAATACCGGATAATAAGTAGTCGTCCATAAATTGTCAAATCAGAGTACACTACCGCGTCCTCGAAGAACAACAATTTCAATTTCAACAATTTCTTAAAAACATTTCTTTCGATTTATTGTTTCTATATTGGAGAAGGGAGTATACAGTTTTACCTTTGTGTGTTTGTCTGTCTGCCTGTCTATCCGTCTTTCTGTCTGTCTGTCCGCAGAAAAAAATTCAGACGCATTTATTCAGCAACTGTTCATTGCAGGAGCTCGTTATAAAGGGTCGTACGTCTAGACTAAGCGCTGTGCATGTGTAAATACGGGACTAGTTTGAATATTTGCGTTTCATTAAAGAGTGCATTTTTACGTCCGACTAACATTAAGCCAAAATTTTACGTCCACTCACAGGTAGGCGTAATTTCAGAAGTAAGCATATTTATTATGAAAACGCCGATTGTATTTTATCACTTATGCAATTAATTCATCGTCACATTCAGATACTGAGAAAGAACGACTTATACTCTTAATTCTGAACTCTGATTGGCCACGGGAGTTTCTCCGGAATTAATGTGCACACGGGGGTTCTCCCGAATAGATATGAGAGAGAGAGAGAGAGAGAGAGAGAGAGAGAGAGAGATCTTAATTTGTATAAAAAAAACCTACCCAGATTTTGATTTGTGTTGCATTTTATAAACTTACATTATATTTTTTTCAAAACCATTTTTTTCTTTCTACAACATTTACCATGAACAAGTTTAAATCACATTTAGTAATAGCTTTACCTTTTAAAAATTCTTCATTAAAATTGCTTTCCCAGAAAAAAAGTAATATTTTTTTTTGTAATTTATATATGAACAGTATATTCTTATAACTTGCGATGTATGTACCTGTAGATGCATTAATATTGAATGCAAATAATACTGAAAATGGAGGCCGATTAAACTCCCTGGTACTTACATGTATGCACAATCATAAACTTCATTTGTGATTCTCTATTTAAAGTTAAGATATGTTATTGATACATGATTTTTATCTACATGTACAAAAATGATGCAGCATTAGAGTTTAGACAAGTCTACAATTCAAACTGATTCGATAAATACAAACTATTATTTCTAAATACTTGATACAAAAAGTGCAACTTATCATAATACATGTAAATGTATAAAATACATTATATTTTGCTAAGATACAAATCATCGCGAAATGAATGAAAACAAAAAGGCATTAATTTTGTTTTAAAACCCCTGAAATTCATTTCAATTGAAATGCGCAATTGATAAAGGTAGACAAAGGTAAAAAAAACATTGGATGTAAACATCAATATGACAATTTGTAAATTTACACCGAATCAGTAAATTCAAAATTTTCAATATGATAAAAGTAATAAAATATAATATATTTTGGCACTACCTAATTACTTAAAATGATATATTGATAATTCTATTGAGCACATTACACAAGTCATTAATTCAACCAAACCCATATCGAGTAAGGACCCGCTTTAAATTAAACATTATACATGTATTATAGTGATGATTCATTTACGAGTTCCATGTGTTTTGACACTAAATAATACTCCTGTGCTGGTATTCCAGAAAACCATATACACTTAATATTTTGGTTTCCGTTGAACAAATCTTAAATTTTTTTTAATGAAAATTATTACAATTGCTGGTTCCTCTGAAATTGTTTTATATTTTCACATCCTACATACACCTAATGTAACAGAGTAATAGAAACAATTTTATGAATGTGTAGTGCTGCGTTGTCAAGGATTTATGTCTAAAGTCTATGCCTCTAGTTACGCCGCTTTGTGAAATGCAAAATACGCCCCACTAACTTTCGGTGTAAGTCCTCGGACTACACTAAAGTTAAGCCCAAAATTTGAGGTATAGCGCCTTTTCTCATTATTTCGCCTACACCTGTGTTTGGACGGAAAGTACCTGTTACTAAAAATAGCTTCAGGTACCTTAGCTGTCGCAATATGATTTTCGAAACCTGGATACACTGTACTGATTTTATAATGGTGTAATAATAAATAAATATAATAAATGTAACAACTGATTTGTCATAAATTCGGGAAACTCTGTGTATAACAGTGTTTGATATTCTAAACCGTGATAAGTTCAAGCAAAGTGCAATGATCTAAGTGTAAATAGAGTACATAATTATACAGTGTTAATGAAGAGAGCAGGTATATATTGGGTGTGCTCATACTCAGACTGAATTAAACAAGATAATTAAAAACTGATTGGTCATAAATTCGGGAAACTCTGTGTATAACAGTGTTTGATATTCTAAACTGTGATAAGTTCAAGCAAAGTGCAATGATCTAAGTGTAAATAGAGTACATAATTATACAGTGTTAATGAAGAGACCATGTATATATTGGGTGTGCTCATACTCAGACTGAATTAAACAAGATAATTAAAAACAAATAACAGAAGAATAGATACATGTAACTTAACCTCTCTATTCTGTTCATGTTTCAATTAAGTGAAACAAAATTGCTACTTAGTGGATTCGATTCAGCGACCACAAAATCAAACAGACCTCCGCGTTTCCACTAAGCAACGCATCTAACATTTTCAACAGATGCATTTTCAATATATATGGCTGTTAACATGATTGTATTAGAAAAGACACTAATTGAAATATTTGTCTAATTTTCAGTACGAAGACCACGTTAAACCAAAATTAATTAAATGTAAACGTGTACTACAATACCTGTAGAACATAATTTTAATCGGATGTCTTTGGTTTAGAGCGGTCCAAATAGTCAAATATCCAATTTATATCGTATACTAACTACTTTCCTATATATCCCTAACAAAACCTAAATGTTTTAATAATTTCGTGCAAGATAATCAAGACTCTTAGATCATGGTGATTGTGTAATTTGCGTTTCTTTGAATATATTTAAACTAAATATTGTATAATATTGAAAATGTTTGATGTTTGCATCTACTGTGGTTTCATCAATATTCGTTGAATACCAATTTTCGTGGATTTCGTTGTTTAGCTGATCCACGAAATTAAATGTTCATTGAAGTGCAATTTTTATTAACATTTTGTATTGAAAGGGTCATTGGCCACGAATTTCCGTATCCTTGAAACTGTGATTTTCACTTTATCCACGAAAATTGATGCCCTTTAATTTTAATGAAACCTCAGTATTTGGTTCTTGAATTTTTATTTTTGAAAAAATTTACAAAATTATCATATAATTATTCTTAACAAATCGCCCCTTTTATTGATTATGACTGGCCTCTTTAATAAGACAAACTTGATAGCCATTAACGCAAAAATGCATTGCCACGATAAATTGAAATTTCCTGTTTTGGTACTGTAGGAAACGTCTATTATTAAACCCACCACTAATTTGCACTTGTTTTTGGAAAATAACGTCATTTATTTATTTTCTTGTTCGTTTCATCTGCTTAATCCTCGATGTTTGCTTTTTAGCGGCTATACTTGTTAATAAAAGCACTTTTGCAAAATTAAGGCCTGGGGTAGTTTAATTTGCCCACTTCCAGTTTGAAATGATCAACATCTGGAAGTGCGACAACACTGTCTGGCAGTCTGTTCCATTGGACTTTGGTAAGAGGGAAGAAAAAATATTTGTAAACATTTTTTGTAGTTGAATCTACCGAAAAGTAAAGGAGTGAGTTGAGCGAGTAATCCTACCAGGGCGGACGAGTTGAACCGAGGGAATGGCTACCGAGCCATGAATGATCTTGTACATAACTACAAGATTTTAACTGTAGGCTTCTCCAACCTAGGGTATGTAGCGTACTTGTTACACTGGATGTCCTGCTATAGTCAGACATTACCCACCTCGCTGCTCTGCGCTGTACTGCCTCAATTTGGTTAGTATGGCGTACCACAGCCTTGTATGCTGCTGATCGAAGCTGCTGGTTTTTGGTTGGAATATTTCTACGTAGAAAGCGAAGGTTGCTGTTGGCTTTATTTGTAACCCGGCTGATGTGCATACGCCAATTTTAGTCATCCGATATATCAACAACCAGATATACCGAGCTGTATTTTCTAATACCTGTCCATATTTGGTACGGATGGGGTTTCTGAATGTTTTTACATGAAAAACCTGGCACTTACTTGGGTTGAATTCCATATCCCACAGGGTCTCCCTAAGTTTCCTTAGGTCTTCTTGGAGCATTGACTGACGGCCATTGCCATCTAAAGTAATAAAGATGACAGTGTCATCATCGAAGAGTCTGACTTGGGATTCCACTTGCTCTGGTAAGTCATTTATATATGCAAGGAAAAGAATGGGACCAAGGACTGAACCTTGGGGGGCCCCAGATGTAACAGGGATGGATGTAGAGAACTCGCCGTATACCACTACCCTCTGGGAACGATTATTGAGGAACCCCTTTATCCATGCTAGGTATTCACCTCGAACACCAAACTGATGTAGTTTAAAAACTAGTTTATTGTGTGAGACCTTATCAAAAGCTTTGCTGAAGTCTAGCAGGATCAGGTCGGTTTGTTTACCATTTTGGATGTTCCGAGCAAGTTCATCTACCAGCATCACCAGCTGGGTTTCACAACTGTTTCGCTCCCTAAAACCATGTTGGAGATCATACAAGATGTTGTTCTGTGTAAAGTACCTTACTAAGTTGGAGGCGATGATTAGCTTCATAATTTTGTACAGTATACGGGTAAGGGATATTGGCCTGTAGTTTGCCGGTTTTGATCTGTCCCCCTTCTTAGATAAAGGACTTACATTTGCTGTACACCACTCTCTGGGTAGTACAACTGAGTCATATGAGAGATGAAAGAGGATTTGAATTATTGGGCTTACCTCATCGGCAGTACCTTCAGTAAGATAAGAGAGATTTGGTCAGGGCCAGCTGCTTTGTCTGTTTTTAGATTTTTTCACGATTTCTCTATACCCTTTGTACACATCTGTTTGTCAGGCATGAGGATTCTTGATGGAGAGGATTCATCAGTAATGGAGGTACTTGCATACTTAGCTGGGGGAGGGGTACTGTTATGGTCACTCACCTTCATGTCACATAGTTGGGAGAAGGAAAGAGGAGATTTAGGGCTAAAAACCGACTGAAATTGGCGGTTTAAAATGTTAGCCTTCTCTACTGGTGTTGATTTGAGGGTTCCGCCCTCCTTGAGCGGTGCCACGCCACAGGAGACCCTCTTAGCATGCTTTAAGAAGTTGAAGAGTTTTTTAGGGGCATAGATTTGTTTTGGGCCTGTTTCCGAGTCAGAGGCCTGGTCCTCCAGTATGCCTAAAATGTTGTTCACATATCTGTCATACGATAGTCTTATTTGCCGCTGTACAAGATGTTTGATGTTTTTATAACGCTGTTTATCCTCTAGTGTCTTTGTTCTTATCTGTTTATAAAAGAGTTTATCACGTTTTCTTATTAAATGATTGATATGAATATCAAATAAGGGTAGCTTGTTTTTTCCTCTGGTCCTTATTGATGGTACAAAGGTTGATACACCCTCTAAAATTTTCTGTTTGACCTCATTCGATAAAATCAGAATTTGTGTATAAAGGTTCATTCATGAGAACTTGGTCTTTATACTGAGCAAGATGGTGTCTAAAGCCATCCCAGTCTGCCTTTTTTATACATATGGACATTTATTGATAAATATGAACGAGGTACATATCTACCAGCCATAATTTAAAAATGAATAACCGTTCACGTAATTTACCTATGCATATTCATAAATGAATATTTACACTTGCAAATGTTTCCCCTTATATAACACTATTTATGCAATCCGCTGTTATTCTTGCATAACATCATTAGGGGTCAAAAGGTCAAAGTAGCGCATGAATAATCTAGGTCACTCCTTTTTCTCAAACAAACTTGCTTGTGCTGAAACACACCTGTTAAAACATAATTATGGCATAAAACAAAATAAACGTAACTGTATTTTGTTACATTAAGTTTTATTCAGTTATTTTCTTAAAAAATATAACATTAATTGCGGGGGATGAATGATTCATGTTGGATACGTTAGGCCTGTATACAGAATGATGTTTATGGATCGCCATCGTAACGAGGCGTTCTTAAAAATTACAATCGCAATTTGGCAAAGGAGTTGAAAGTTAAATCCATTTCTGACTTTATTACAAGCCTCAATCAAAACCGCAAACGCAATATCACAGACCTTTCGTGTTTAGTCCATTCACGGATCACGGTCAAATTTAACTCCTTGGGCTTCTCTGTCCGTTTTATTCCGTAAAAAGAACTTCGAAGTTAAAATTGCTTTTCTCTTTAATGTCGGAGGATATCATTATGCTCTTGAATCTGATTCTGCGATAGAGTTTTCCCTGAAAATGCCTGTCGATGAGTGAGTAGACTCTAACTGAACTTTCAATCGCTTTGTTTTCAAATTTCTAAATGCTCAGCGACTTCAAAAGAAATCGTACTATTCCGCCAAGCTTCAATCGTTTTTTTCCCCATTTGTACAGGTGATTTTTCTGTTTCCCTTTATTGTCCCCCGCCGCAACGCGGAGCGGGGACATAGAAATGCCGGGCGTCCGTCCGTGGGTCCGTCCGTCACACTTTTTTGTTAGCGCTCTCATGCCTACAAATTTTGACGGATTTTCATTAAATTTATAGCAAATGTTTATACCACTATTACGTTGGTCAAGTTCGAAAATCAGCATTGGTCAATACCTTTTGTTGGAGTTATGGGACTTTGACCGCAATAATGACTCCGTTTTATCCGAAAATTGACCTTGTAAGCGCTCTCATGCCTACAAATTTTGACGGATTTTCATTAAATTTATACCAAATGTTTATACCACTATTAACTTGGTCAAGTTCGAAAATCAGCATTAGTCGATACTTTTTGTTGGCGTTATGGGACTTTGACCACAATCATGACTCCGTTTTATCCGAAAACTGACCTTGTAAGCGCCCTCATGCCTACAAAATTTGACGGATTTTCATTAATTTTATACCAAATGTTTATACCACTAATACCTTGGTCAAGTTCCTAAATCAGCCTTGGTCGATAGACTCGATACTAGTATACTGCTTGACCGGCGGGGGACCCTGGAATTCTATTCTTGTTATAATAAAAAATGTGTCGTCTTGTTAAAAGTAGTGTCAAATTTATTTATCATGATAATCAAATGCTTGCAACATTGTTGTACTATTTCTTGTTACGTCATCTTAATCGAAGCGGCACTCTAGGCCGTCACGGTAGAGAATGTTCGGAGCATCGTTACTGTCATAATTTGCAACAATTTTAATGGTATGAAATAAGGTATCATTTTTGGGTGTATATCGGGTAATAAATACTGGTTAGTACGTGATAAGATCTTCAATAAAGCCCTTTGGGCTTTATGGGATTTGATCAAGTGACAAACCCGTATTAATATCCCGATAAATGACTTTAGGTGACTTTATTCACAGGAATAGTAATTCATAGATTTAAAGCAGTTTGCAGAAAGAGATTATTAAAAAAAACAGGTTCGTACACAGTTGTTAGAATTCTAATGAACAGGTTTGTGTGCTTTTACAGAACAAAATATCAGAAATTGTCATCTGCATTTTAATAGGGTGGTTTCGTATCGGTGTCGATGACATCGATGCAACTGGCATTAATTTCATACATTAGACTTCACATTTAATTATAAAATAGAACGTCAAAATTATCTCCTTAGGGGCCCCTCGCTTGATAACATACACAATTAATAGATTTTTTTAAGTACTCGAGTGGTAGCTATAAAAGTTTTGTTATATTCAGAGAATGAAAAAAATCGTATCATGGACATGAGCTTACTATATGTGTAAATATTTTATTACACAAAGAAACCCATCGCTGTTTGACCTACCTGTCTGGAGCAGGAAGCTGGCAAGCTAATAGTTAAACATGCAGTTTCTAAGACCCGTATACCGCAAAAATTGGTCTCCAATATAGAGTCGCCTTCTTCGACGTTTAGTTCTCTATCAAACTGTTTTATTCTTTCTTTTTTCTCCGAAAGTGTTATTCCACTGCTAGCAGACCGATCAGGTTACCGCGTCGACATCTAGTGTACGTTCTTATTACGTTGTTATGAAAATCTTAAAGTTAGGCGTTTACAGACCTACCCGGTCAGTAAATAAATTAATTAAAATTGATATTTAATAATTTTAGATACGTTTTATTTAAAGTGTATAATTTGCAAAAAGTTTATAACTTTTGTAACTTAATTGAAACTCTTCGTTCTATTAATTTTTTTGTATTTCAAACGACATATATGTAATTACCTTTAACAAGCAGATATTTTTTAACAGTGTTTGACGAAGAACTATTCACAAACTATACAGCTTTAGTAACATAATCGGAGCCTTTCTGATTTTTATATTAACGAAAAGCTAACAAAAACCCCGAGAACGCCTAAATACGTCATTCACGGGATTTTAACGAGACCAGTTCGAGACTCTTGCAAATCGAGAGAGGAATGTATATCGAAAAAGCAAGTAAAAGTTTATGTTTATCATATCAGCAAGCGTTTTAAATTATTTAAAGTTGCAGAACAATTATTTATTAATTTGAATTCGAAGTTTGGGGTGATTTGCTTTATCTCGTTAAATATTATTCAGCATGAAACCGTCTGAACAGCAGTTTTCGATTTTGTCAACAATCTGAAACGTGCTAGGGGGTAGTCATGTATCGGTAAGAACATACTCACTTACAATGTTAAATTAGATAACCTGCAATGCAATAATTCGACTGCATGTGTTACCAAAATGTTAATTAATAAATAATGGTCGTTGTGAAATGTGACTTGAAAGACATGTTTTATTATGAAATGTGCATGCAGGTTTATTATAGTCAGTGTTTACACATATTGGTACATGTACCTAGCATACGTAAAAAAAATATATTGTATATTTTCCATAGAATCTGAGTTTGTGTCAATCATGCTTTCAGTCATTTCCATACAGAATTTCCTCGACACGTACAATGTACATGTAGTTTTGATACATGTATCTCATTTAAACTGTTAACTTTATGTCTTATTTATCTATTAACGATGAGAGTGTTTATGAATCAAGGGTCTCAATTTGTTTTGTAAATATAACATTATTCGATTGAGGATATGAGAGAGATAAAGAGATAGACTCAGAGAGAGAGAGAGAGAGAGAGAAAGAGAGAGAGAAAGAGAGAGAGAGAGAGAGAGAGAGAGAGAGAGAGAGAGAGAGAGAGAGAGAGAGAGAGAGAGAGATAGAGAGTGTATGTGTGTGTAATTACAGTGTACATGTAATTGTTATTGATTGCTTTGGTTCCATGAACCATATTTATATTTCAATAATGCCACATTGCACTAGGAATATTGCTGACAAGGATGTTGAGAGAGATCATGGAGAGAGAGAGAGAGAGAGAGAGAGAGAGAGAGAGAGAGAGAGAGTATGAAAAGCCATAACAAATTTTATAGTTATATGTCATTTCTCACTTATTGAGTTGTTATAGCTGTTATCATGGTAATGTTTTGACCCATGTCTCAGATACTGCATGTGCCAATAAAAAAGTGTAATCTGGGACACACCGTTTTGTTTTGATAATGACAGCATTTAGCTTTGTAATGATAGCTAATGTATCTTTTTTCTTCTATTCTACAAGTTAACCTGCAGCCTCTAGATTATCTGAAGATCAGGAATAAAGAAAATATTGTCAATTTGATATTGCTAATGACCCACTCAAGTCTGCTGAACCCCGGAAGGTACTTCTTTGTCATGTAATAAACTTACAACTTGTCCTCCATATGTAGATATATTTGGTTTAAGCTGATTGAAAGCCAGGCAAGGTAATCTAAATAGCTACAATGTCTTGTGTAAAAGGGAAAAGTTTGTATGGGCATCTTGTTGCAACTCTGCATGATTATCTGTATTTGAAGTGGTGGGAACCTCTGAAAGGAATACCAGGATTTTGAAAATATTATAAACTTAACGAAATGTGGGAAAAATGGGATTTGCAGAAATCCGATGAATTTCTTATGCTGGAAAAATGTTTTTCAGATTAGTTTTTGTCATTGACACAATCTTATTTTGATGTACATACATTGTAGAATGTGGATAGTTGCAACTCATACAGACATTCATATGTTACATAAGTGTTTATGACGTTGATCTTTGTTTGATTAATTTAATATCTTTCTGTCCACTGGAAATCTAAATATATCTTTGAAGTTACACCAGATGGTAACAAAGGCACATGGTTTCTGGTGATTCTGTTTTAACTATTTGATTCATTACATTTATCATGGGTGTGCAGGGTTTCCTGATTTTGTCATATAAGTGATACATTATCCAGCTTTAAAAAGTATATATCACTTGTGACTTAGTTGTATATTAATACATATTTAATTTGTAAAATCATTTGACAAATTCAAAGTGTTTTGTAGGACTAAAATGTCTTTTTTGGCTTTTAATATTACTGAAAGTACATGCACATGATGCAACTATCTTTTGACGTTGTATGTATAACATAAAGAAACTGTCAGCTGGGTTAAGAATTAGTGGCAAAATGATGTAATTCATGTATGTACAATATTAGGAAAGATTACATTGTTAGTATCACTTTATAGCACATTCTTGAAATAACTGCAGTGAATATATAAGTATTTGATGAGTGCACAACGTTTGCAAAAACTACATGTAATTATCTCAACACTTTATGTTTATTCTATTTTAGTTTCCAGACCATGACATTAATGAATATTTCTTGAATGGAATGGATGAGGATTAGGATGGAACCTTATTCTGCCTTTTTACCAACTCACACCATCTCTTCAAGATTTATGGAACCAACCACAGAAGAATTTGTTCTATAAACATCATTCATAACATTCCTATTTATGTTAGTATAACTTTAAATGTTACTGCATGAATTGTTTCAACAATAAGTGTTCACATAATGAATACAAGCAAACTTTTTATCGAGTGCACTAATTTTGTATTTTTCCTACCAATCCATCTAACATATGTTTTTATATAACATATTCATATACATGTAACATTTTTGGAAACAGCTATCGTTATGTAATTGAAATTTAGCCTTACTATTTTAAACAAGTTTTTTAATATACTCTTTTGTATAATACTCAGTTACAATGGGAAATGGACATAATATATATAAAAGTGTCTGATAAATGTATAAGTCTTGTTCATGAACAGAAGAAATTGACAGAAAAATATTCAGTTTTAGCCATCAAATACATATATTAATATTTTTAAAGAATATTATTTAATCTAAATAAGAAATAAAAGTTGTTTCCCTTTATTCAAATGTTTGGAAACAAATCCAATATATCTAATATTCCTGTACAGTATATCCTACTGATCCCTATAATATATCACTTTAGTTTCTTGAACAGCATGTTTATTACTTTTTTTCTTCTTAGAATGATGTATACAGGGTCATTAATTTATTTTCATTATATTCAACTACATACAAATAGGCCTTCAGCAACCTTATGGTTTAAATGGTATGGGGTTTTAATTACCTTTCATATGAAAATGATATCACATCTAAATCTTAAATTGCTGTACGTACAGTATATTATATCCATCTAATGTATCACTTTATTTATGTTGAACTTCATGTCTATTAGTATTATGACTTTTTTTTAGAATGATATATGCAATTTCATTTATTCATTTTTAAAAAATCCATTTAACAAAAAATCTCAATTTACATAATACAGTGTATTAATTGAATGTAGTTGTGTAGATTTATACATGTACCTACAAGTAATATACATTTAATATTCACTAGGTACATGTACCAGCCTACTATATTTGAAAATGTTCTTTTTTCATGCCTTTCACTCATTGTTATATGTATTATGTATAATTAAAATACTTTGAACACTTTTCTCAATTTATTTATTTTAATAATATTAAGAAACACTGTCAGACTATAGTCAATGCACGTTTTCAAGAGTTGTCTCTCTTGGGGACAATAATGAATGCTCCCCAGGGTTCATAACCCTGAATATTGAGTAGGCTGTGAGGTGTGATACGTGCATCGTGGGCATCTTCTGTCTAAATAAACGGAAAAATACTACATTGAAGTTATGTACTGATAAAGACCGAATAAGTAGCTGTAGAAGAAAAACCCCATCCATTTCTTTGAAGATAACAAGCAAACACATATTTTGGACCAGGGAAATTTTCAATTGCTGTGGAATCATTAAATTTCGTGGCGGCTCAATTTCCGTGGAATTCGTGGGTACCTCTCTTCCACGAATTGATCAATTAGGATAATAAAGTCATATCTACTCTGTAGATATACGAGAACACACGAAATAAGGTCCCCACGAACCTGTAAAATTTAAGCCATCCACGAAATCTTATGATTCCACAGTTACATGTAGTTGTTTTGTTCGTTAACACTGGCGAAGCCCAAACTTTTGACTTGTTTTGCATTGTATGCTACATATGTGTTTTTTAAAAACATCATTTTAAATATAAATTGAAACAAATCATGAGAGATGAATAGAGATTTTATTTTCGAGCATATTCAGCATAGATAGCCATTTATCCTGCCACATACCAGTGTAATACTATTATAATAACATTGTCAACGACATTGTTTACATTTCATCAAAATGATTGTATGAAATAATGAACTTTGACCTTGTTTTATAGTTAAAAAAAACGGGTGCCGCAAAATCATTTTCAATTAAGTACATGAAAGACTTCAGTATAGTAAACAAAAAGGAATGTAACTGGTGCAATTTCTACAGATGAAAAATGACAATATGATAGATACATGTAAAGATAGAGGTAAGATCAGGTGCCTAGGAGGAGTGAACATCCTCTGTTGACCAGTCACACCCGCCGTGTGCTCTTTGTCGTAATCGGAAAAAACCCCGGAAAAATCCAAAGACAATGTGATTGTGTATAATTAATGTGGTCATCCATATAAAATGATAAACAAAATGAGATTTTTATTACGAAATCTTTATTATGCCCCCCCCCCCCCTTTGAAGAAAGGAGGGCATATTTTTTGCTGCTGTCTGTCTGTCGGTCGGTCTGTTCACCAACAATTTCCGTTAATTTTCTTCGCAGAGGATGAACATATATCTCAACATGTTAAAAGCACCGAATATTTTACCAAAGATCACACGTGTCTTTCTTTTAAAATCTACTTACATGTTCAGACGCCTGTTAAGATAACTGAAAGAATGATCCTTTCCCAAGGTCATTATAGTCGTTATAATTCTAAACGAACCAACCTGTCAGAACAACTGGTTATATGTTGGTCACACTACAACAGTGTCGGATATTGTCCATGCCATCTTTTTTAACAAAATTTGCAACGCTGGCAACTTAACTAGTGCGTTAGTTCTTTAAGGAGAGATTGTTCCTATATTCCATGTGCGCCGTAAACGTTTCTTCCGAAAAGCAACTAACATTGACAATATTAAAGAAGCTGGATGGTCAAAATATATTCAATTTTTCAATATATGATTTGTTTAGCCACATTTAGTAAAGAAACCATCCATATATTTTACTTTTTTTGATATGGACATTTATTTATACACAGTACCGATCAGGCCCAACTTTACGTCAGATCGAACCCCAACTTTACCTCAGGGTTTACTTGTGGTTTACTCTGGGTCTGATTTTTTTTAAAAGATGGGTCCACTCGGGGTCTACTTTGCGATTACTGGTGGGTTGCTTGAGGTTTACTCGGGAATGCGTTTTTGGGTCAACTGTTCGCACTGAATTGTGAAGCAGACCCGTATTTTTATCTTTAGTTACCATCTTACTGCCTGTAATTCCTACCAATTGTATTTTCCGAATACACATGTACATGCAGCTTCTGCTTTCAGGGGTATACTTCTGATCGGGAGATACTCTCTGTGTCCTCTCTGGGTGTACTTTGGGTCCACTCTAGTAAATACCAACTAAACCTAGTGCATGCCGTTAAAGTAAACCAAGGGTTAGGTTCGGGTTAATTTCTGTTGGATTAGGTCTGATCGGTAATGTAATTATATACTAGAGCTCTTCTCTTAATGGAGATCAATACAGTCAAAAGATGGCCACGAACATCAAAACTTCTTAAAAAGTGCTATTTCATTTTTGCAACTATATCATCGGACGGATTGCTTATTGTTAATCGAAACGCACCATGTATGCCATCAAAAAAGTTTGTTAATTCCTAGATCACTGAAAACTTGGATATACAACTCTCCCATTCCAGTGAAATCCAGATCAACAGGTTTTCTATTCCAATGAATATAGACAAATCATTGACAACATAACATCTGCATGTTCAAAGACTTTGCACTGAAGAAACACTCCTGCTCCTTCTGAGACCATTTACAGCCCCCTGTTGTTGTCGTTGTTAAACGCAAAACTCAGCTTGTCATCATAACGCGCGGGTGCTATTTCCTTGCTCGAAATATGGGAAATGAAAGGGAGATGACTCTTCGAACAGTTTTCATCAAATCCTGCCGAGAGTTGACCTCCATTCAAAAATAAACAATGTATGAGTGTGGGAGACTAATCATGCTTATATTACATGTATCTAATATAGGAAACTGTAAAATCTTTTCGTAGCAAATCAGGGAATTTGTGTTTTAATATGCATTTCGAAACACATTTTAAAATACGAATAGAGATAGCATTTTAAAGTAAAATACCATACATTTTAACTTGATTTACTATATTTTTATATTAATTATATTTTTCTAATTAATTTTTTCCCTATAAAGAGGTTAACAAAGTTCAGAAATGACAAGCCAGTCCCCTTAGATTAATTAATTTTATTAATTTTAACATAAGCATTACATATTAATGCCGCCTTAGTCAATGCGTCATCCAAATAAAATGATAAACGAAATGAAATCTTTATTCCGAAATCCTAATTAGGTTTGAGGGCTGTGGAGGGTTACATGTAGTGGTAAGTCTGAGTTTTTAAGGGGCATGGTCACGATTTCTGTCAATTTTTTTTTTCGATTTTAAAGCTTACAACGTTTAAATAAGGCATTTTCACAAGGAAACCAAAATTTGAGTGTCAGTTGTTGAGTAATAAGTGAGTTACAGAGCTTACAATTCTTCGCTATGTAAACAAAACTTTTGTTTACGTTTTGAATGCTGAGGTGAAAACTCTAGTTTCAACCAAAATGAATGTGTTGATCGTTAGGAACCGTTAATTCATGCTTAAAATGAAAAAGAGGATAGACAAATCAGTTTGAAAGAGATTTTTACTGGTATATTAAACCTATGCAAACAAAAACAAGACACAGCCCTTGTTTGCATGACGAAGAATTGCGAGCCCTGTATCTTTCCTTAAACTCAACGACTGGCACCCAAATTTCATTTCATTATTAGAAATGCATTCATAAAGCATTGTATATGATAAAAACAGAAAAATACAATTCGACCAAAATCGTGACCATGCCCTTTTAACACTTTTCCCATAAAATCCTTATCTCTAGAACAGACAGTTAAACATTTTGACCGATAGCGTTTTTGGTATTTCGGTTTTTCCAATAAAACACTACCTAATACACAAACTCAGATGTTCTTGCCCATTGTAATTTATTCAAACATTTGTGAAAACATGATAATTTTTTCCCTCACTAATTTTGATTTATCAAGATGAGTGGCGGATAGGGACGTTTTTGTGTATTTCTTATATTTCATATAGTATCATTTGTACAAGGGTTATGGTTTTTTTATTTAATATAAATTTATATGGAAGTTGTAGATAAGTAGTAAAGTTTAAATGTTTTACTTCCGTCTGTTTTGTACGATTTAATTTTTGACAAAAAATGATACAAAAACATCAAATATCACAAGGGTAAGATTAACCTAAGTGCTGGACACGATCTTAAGGTATCCGATGTACAATTGAGCCAGAGAGCTCGGGATTTTTCGGGATGGGCTCGGTAGATTACGGAGCTTAAAATACATTTTCAAAAAGTCGCACTATTTTTGATCTAACATAATAAACAGTAAAGAATAAACAATTGATGCATAAAGTCAAGCAATATTTTTTTTTCTTAATTTTAAAACGAGTTATTTTAACTTTACGTCATTTGCCGTTGTATGACGTTATTTTTTCCCGCGGCGCTCTTGCAATAACGTGAAGAAAAAATTCTAATTTTTAGAGTAAAGTTTGCAGTGCACAAGTCACGTATTTCGTCGAAAAATACTGAGTAGGTCGTTCTAATCATTGATTTTGTAGATATATCGTGACTGTGCATAACTTGAATTGGGGTAATCTTGTATTGTATGGCCTTATTCAATTTGTTCAATTTTTTGTATACCTAATTTCATTATACATACAGAGTGTTTCGGACCTAACATTTGTATAACGGCGTATTTGCTACTAACTATTTTCAATAAGTACCGGATTTCGTGGTTAAAATGCTTGTACACGTTTATTGTAATTATTGTGTTGAAACATCTCCTTGTTATTTTCCGTAAATAAAGTTAACAAGAGTCATATAATGAAATTTCTATTCATTGATTTATTTTTTCATCGGGATTTCAAACAATTTTCTTCTCTCGCATTTCATATTACATGTATGTGCATGAACGGTACATTTTTTCGTCTTTTTCAAATCGTTGAATTTATATCATTCATATAATACTATTGGATACCGATTCCGAATGCTTTAAAGTCAATTCGTTTCATTTTTCTGTTTACATATAAGAGCCTCGTCACCATCCAATGAAATCAAATGCTCAAAATTTGATTGACAGGTTCAGCCAGATATCCAATGTCCGATGTTATGTGTGGTATTTGTACACAAATTTTATCGTGTAAAAAATGCATGCTTATTACAACATCACAGCATCATTAATGCATGATTGATTAATATTTTGTTATATCTGTGTAAAGCATGTTGATGTATTGTGCATTCCACAATTGTACTGATACGGAAACATCGTAGTCAGACTTTATCGGCAATCTCTATTTTAAAACTGACTTAAATTTTTTGGTTGAAAAAGAATACAATTTTGAATAAAAGATAATACAATGTATATTGTTTTCTACGAGTTAAAGGTTTCGAATGAATTCTAATAAAACATTTCACAAGGTTCTTGCACGCTTTGTTCGTAACGCTATACACATCTGATGTGATCCGCAATTCACGACTTCGTTGTATTAGTAACAATATTTTTTGTGCAAACATTTTGCTGAATGAAAAAAAACCAACAATTTAGATTTTTAATCCTAAAATTACAAGTTCTCAATCGTAAAGGAATTGAAAACAGGAAAATTACCAGATAACGGGAATATGTGTTGTGCATTAAATTATGAATGCAACAGCTGACGTAAGGGGGGGGGGGGGGGTAAAAATCGCGTGACGTCGTCATGGTCATTGTAAAAAAAATCGCAAAAATAAAAGAAAACATATTGATAAAGGTAATCAATTTATTTTAAAACTTTATTTTTATTAAAATATGTTAGCATTTTTTATTTGATAAATTTTATTAATGATTACACATGTTTCGTCAAAGAAAAGTAGTGTTTTACCGTGCGTGATTTGCAGCGCTAGAGTTACTTCCCCATAGTGATTTGGCGGGGGGAAAATCTATTTTTAGAAACTACATACCCTTACCTATCAAACGAGTACATAGAATATATACCTTACCAGGCATCATTTTTTGGTCAGTTGTACATCGGATACCTTAAAGTAATTCCTGCGACAACTTGTAAACCTACTAGGTTTCACTCAAAATCTTAGCTTGGTATCAGAATCTCTAACGTTTAAATGACCTAGGCAATCTATATTAACAATGCATTTCATGGCTTAACAACATCACATTACGATATCGACATAAACAAAGAAAAAATATAATTTTGTGAAGTTTGAATATATTTCAAAGTAAACTTACACCAACAATCTGACATGCTATACACATACGATCTCCTTTCAGTTGAAAACACAGTTTAGCGCGGAGAAATCGAGTAAAATTGGTGTTCATTCAACATCGGCAACCGGGCGTCGTGGCTATAGCCTTGCCATTGGCCACGCAATGAGTTTGGCTATTGCTAATCAGTTTAACAAAATATTTCAATCATATTTTTTAAACTGCACAATAAAATAACTGTTCCACTGTATCAGGACTCAACAAATATGTTTTTTCGTTTTTGCAAATCTTCTATTATCAACATAATTATCATTTATTCCGCTTGCAGCATTGTAAGTTTGTTAATCTCTAATTCTACCATTTCCAACGTGCCAATCTTCAGGAAGCCCATTACCGACATGCCAATCGTTTGTTCCGGATTCGACATTACGATTCCGCCCATCATTGAATCGGTCATTTTCTAGATACAAATCGCTAAATAACCTATTGCCGATATGCCAATCATTGATTTGAAGTCCACCGTTATCTATATGTCTATCACCGAGTAATCCATTACCAACATGCCAGTCGTTAGTTCTGAGCCCGATATTACCATTTTGCCAGTTTCCAAATCCGCCATCTCCAACTTGCCTATCGCCGAGTAATCCATTACCAATATGCCAATCGTTAATTCTGAGTCCGACATTTCCATATTGCCAGTTTCTGAATTCGCCATCTGCAACTTGCCTATCGCCGAGTAAACCATTACCAATATGCCAATCGTTAATCCTGAGTCCGATATTTCCATTTTGCCAGTCTCTGAATTCGCCATCTCCAACTTGCCTATCGCCGAGTAATCCATTACCAACATGCCAATCGTTAATCCTGAGTCCGATATTATTATTTTGCCAGTTTCCAAATCCGCCATCTGCAACTTGCCTATCGCCAAGCAACCCATTACCAACATGCCAATCGTTAATTCTAAGTCCGATATTACCATTTTGCCATTCTCTGAGTCCACCATTCCTGGCCTGCCGGTCACCGAGTAACCCATTACCTATATGCCAATCATTGATTCCGAGTCCATTATCACTGGAATGTCTTTTGTTTATTCCGAATATATTATTTCTATTTCCAAATTTTATGATTCTATCTTTTTCATTTTTGCTATTTCCGTCTCCATGTTTTCTGCTTGCAAATTTCGCATGTTTTACTGTATCACCTCCATTGCTATGCTGGTATCCAATAGAAAGATTGATCACGCAGGCAATGAGAAGAAATCGATAAACGAAGAATGACATGTCAAATCCCAGATCCTAAAAAAAGTCAGTACGTAAAATCAAATAAGTGACAATAAAAGGGGTTGTTTTTCTTCTGAAAATTCACAATGTGGAAAGGTCCCATCATTTTGCCTGTTGTATGCTTTTAGAAGAAGTTATTTTGCAGGAAAAAAATTCACATTAAGAAGTTAAGATTCAAGTTGACTATACACTTTCTACATAGCACACGTATATTTAATACAACACATAACACTTATCGAATATTAAAAAAGACTATCAAGTTGTAAATGGACATGAACCTCAAGAAGTTAAAGGATTTTTTGAAAAATATGCTAAGTGTCGTTATGGATTAAAGGTATCTACAATCTTCTGAATCTTGATTTATAATGCTATCCTAAAAACATTACTTTGACAAAAATCCTTATGTTGAAAAGTCTTACCCGTGAAACGTTATTCTCAGATATGTTCAAAAACTGTTTGAGCAACTCTAGTAATAGTTTTCAATTTATACCTCTCAAATCCTTATTATGCATTATCATCTCAGTGAAATCATGGTTTTTCCCAAAACTTGGCCAACTTTAAAACAAACAGTGATCATTATATGGAAAATTTGCAATTCAAGTTTTAATTTTGATTAATTACGAGGAATTTCGGTTTTTCGTCAACGCGTGTGAATACATCAAAGTAGATATTTTGTCAAGGTAAAATTTGTTATGCATGAAAAACCTTTCAACAGCGCTTGATAAATTTCTAACTTTAAATAGAATGTTACTGGAGGTAAATTAACTTATTTTTAATGAGTTGTACGGCGCTACATTGGGTGGAATGCAGCATATATATGGATTTGGACTTTTTGGAATTTCCGTGTCTGTATTTATTTTATGTTGTACTTTATATCCCATCAATTAACCCCTTGGATTGATGGGAACGGAATGGCCAGGAATATGGATTATATATATTTAACAATTAAGAAATCCTTGTTATGCATTGAATATATCAAGAATAATAATAGATTAAATTCAAACCTCATATGAAAATATAATAAATAATATTTATTAAACAAATGTATTACGTTGGTATATTTTATTTCGAAAATTCTATTCTGTGAAATAAAAATCTTTTCAGCAAAACACCACGCAGTTTTATTTCTTAAAAAGAAGAAGAGCTCTATTTAAAGATAGAGAAAACACATTGACATTTAAAAGTTGAAATATTTATAAACAGAGTTTTTCTTTGCTTAATGACTTAATACAAGTCCTTGATGGATAATTTGTACACCATCCAACCCCCTAAATTGATAAAACAACTAGTTACTTTATTAATGTACAATGTAAAAAAAACCTTTTGTGTACATCACTAAGATTTAACAACACATGAAACAGGATATACATTCACATTTCGATTTGTGATGCTGCTGATTCAAAAGGCGATAGGTTTTAGTATACAAAAATAAAGAGTAGCTTTACGTTGCTTTTATGAAAAGTTCATCCAGATAATTCGTCTTCGCAGCGTTGCTTTGCTCTCAGTGTTAAACCACACATACTCTCTCTCTCTCTCTCTCTCTCTCTCTCTCTCTCTCTCTCTCTCTCTCTCTCTCTCTCCTATCTTATTTGGTCAAAATAACTACTCATACTCTTTCCCTCTCTCTTTATCTCTTAGAATAAATATTTAAATAAAATAAATGGTATTTTGTTATCTTCCATATTAATTACTTCCAAAAACAGACTTTAATTTTATTGGGAGTTGATTTTTAATCAACTCTCCTATGCAGTCACGCGGACAAACCGAAAGTGAAACAGTGTTTGGACCTCAGCACAAATCATTGCTCCTGACAAGACTTAGTTCTTGAAATTAATTGATGAATTCGATGTAATGTATGCTAAAGCATTGTTTTTCAAGGAAACTTATTTACAAAAACCTTAAAAATAGTCAGATTTTAAATGATACGAACAATTTAAATATATTTTGTAGTCGTATGTATTCCTACGCCAGAGTTCAATATAGTCTCGTTCAACTCGACGCTCGGCTGTCTCCGTAAACCCTTGTCGGAGATTTACGGTGTCAGCCGAGCGTTTGGTTGAACGAGACTAGAGTTCAATATTGCTTGGATCCATACAATTTTCGAGAAATATTTCTACCACTGATACATAGTTTGATTGAATTAATTTTATCTTTAAAAATTATTTAACATGATTCATATGGAGGTTTCTCGACATTCTAGTCGAAAAAGTTCATTTCAAAAATTCATATTATAAAAATATGCGTAGAAACTACGTATACATGTACTTGTCATGCAAAATAACATATCATTGATTTTAAAATAAATAAACATCGACAAAATCAACTCCCGTCAGTTCTTCAGTACTTTGATTATAATTATTATAATTGTTTTTGCTATGTGTTGAATATAAAATTAATCATGTTGGTATTTAGATTTCATCCAACCTAAGTTGGTTTTATTTAAACAAAGTATATTGGTTGTGATTTAATATTTGCATACTAATGTGTCGGAACTTCGTTTATTCGTGGGTATTGTAAACTTGTACGTTCGTTTTTTTACCTATCTATTCATTGTACAGACTACCTGGGAAAGATCAACAGTGGCACTGGACGAAAGACAATGACATGGCTTTCTGGATGGTGGAGATAATCATTACATCAGATGAGGTACTTATTCATTATGATCCACATATGAATGAAATTTTGAATGGAATTTTTTATATGAATTTCTACTGATATAATTATTATTTTTAGATAAAAAAATAAGACATTTTCCACACCGTTTGATTAAGGGGTCATCTCAAAGTTCGTTAATTTTTAACATAGGACCCTATGGGACTTTCTTGAAATGTATCAATTTTGCACATTTTTTTCATTTTTTTAAAACTTTTGCCCTAGGGATTTCTTTTCCTGTTCTACATATTACCGAGCGCAGCGAGAGGCGGGCGAAGCCCGCCTCGCGAAGCGAGGATTAATGGTAACACGTATATATAAGAAAATCAGTGAAAAATGAAAGTTGAATCAGGGGTACTAAGGCCAAAAAAAAATTCTTCCAGCCCTGGGCGCCGCCATATTGGCAGCCATTTTGTTTTTAAAAAGTTAGTTCGATCATTGATTGACTTGTACTTATCGATGTTTATTGCCCCTAAACTCGATTAAATAAGTTCCAGTGTTTCAACAGAAGGAAATTTGAATTAAAAAAAATATAAGAGGACACCAGATAAGTTTCAAGAGTGCTTCAATCAAGAAACACGACTTGTTCTATGTATGTCTTATCAAATTATCAGATGGAAAATAAAATCATTAACGTTAAGGAACTGATCTTTTAGACACTGAATAAAGTATTCAAAATTACAGCGGCATTCCCATGAATTAAATTGATGAACAATGAAAGACGAAATAAAAAAAATCGGAATCATGGAACTCTCTTCGGCTATTTCCGTTGAAAAAACTTCCGAAATATGACGTCATAATGTAAACTGAGCACGCGACGTTTAGTCTAACTTTGACGAATGATTTGAGTAGGCAACCATGCAGGCAGATCCTACTGTGTGCGTTTTTTAAAATAGATTTTATTATACAAAAATCAAACTGCACTGTGTTAAATCTGCGCTCGGTCCAACGGTCACACCGTTTACATATTAAAGTTATTGCTAAAAGGCATCAAATGGTCAAATATAAAAAACCTTTTACCTCCTGGTTTGTTCCAGGGATCTTATCAAAGTTGTTTTTTTGTATACCCAACTTCCCAGTTTGTCAGATAATGGCTATTTTAAATTTGACAAAAACGGAAATGGTGATCTTTATAGTATTATTAAAACATTCAGACATATCTAAGTAATAAATAATTATATAACATCATAATTAAGGGTCATTAATATAAAATACATGGTTTCTGTCTTGAAATATATGAATTAAGCTGTATTTAGGCGGGTTAAGAAAACGTGAGAGGGCTAGGCTTGCTGAACCCTCTTCACGTTTTCGACCCGAGCCCAAATATAGCTTATAGCGAGCGCAGCGAGGAGGCGCGAAGCGCCGCTCGCGTAGCGAGCTCCATAGACAACGTGTACGAACGGAGGAAATTCGAGTTCAAATCTGCACATTGTTCAAAGAAAATTTTGTGGACCCGCGTGAATACGTTCTACTATCCAAGTGATCCTTTGCGGTGCATAGCAACATGGTGGAACAGGAAGTGTTTCTACGGAAAATTCCTACCTCTACATCGCATACATCATTTTCATTTAACAATAAAAAAAATCCTTCTAAAAACATTACAGTAAACAACACATAAGCTTACGTAAAAAAACTGAACTTTTGCTGACATATGACGTCATTTCCTTCTCCGAATATGTCCGACAATTTACGAAAACTTTCGAGCGCAAAAGAATGTTAACTATGACGTCACAAAGATCTCGCGTTTTAATTTCCCGCGATACATTTAGAGGTGGATCAAGCATATGTAGTGGATCATGTAGGAAGTACTCAGTATCAGTGTTAACTGATTAGTTGATTAATTTTGTTTTGTTTTGATAATTGTTTTTTTTTTGCTTAGTAAATACACATGCAAGTTCCATGCTAAATTTATTGTCATATTGATCCAATCATATATGCATATGTTAGGTAGGTGGCAAACAATTATTAAGAAAGAAAAGTCTAATCATTATTAGATCTACGTGCAGCCTCGTCATTTTGTAATGAATAAATAAAATAAAGGAATTAAACTGTTAAAATATCTACCGGTACATGTATTTGTTATATAGTTGCATATGTGGTCAAATAATATTGGATATCACACACTAAGAGAGGGGTGAGGGCACATGTCTTCAACGCTTATATAGCGTATACCAATATTAAAAAGATTTAAAACAAAATTAATGTCACAAAGGAAAATGATTAAAACACAGGTTACAACAAGGAACAAAATGAGAAATAACAGACAAAATTTATTTTTTACTGATTTTCATGATCATTATTAAAAGGTAAAAAAAAGATAAAACATAATTGTATCTACATAAAAAAAACGGCGTTGTGTTTATCAAAATATTTTAATACAATGTAAGTCTGTTTAACCTTTTATTAATGCTCAGTTGTAGTTTGTTTAAGTATATAAGACTAGGAAGGGGCCATTGGAATGTTTGATAACTTCGGGTTCCTTGCGGTGGTAAAAGTTTTCGAGACAAAGCCAAAGTTTTTTGGTTAGGGCAAGTCCACGGGTTGCATTTAACAATGATGACAGATGTGTGGTTCCTTCTGCGCTCGCCCCAACGGTCACACCGTAAAACATATTACTTCGAGACATTTTTGTTTATTCCACAATATAAAATCAATTTTACGCATCAAACGAGCTTTTTTCAACAAATTTTGCTGAATATCTGCAGTTGAAACTATCACGCCATGGTGTCAACAACGCAAAAAGATGACGTCACAATACAAATGAAACGCTGCGCGAAAGCGTGCGTACTCGTTCTGTACTCGGCCTCGTTAAATACATCAGGCTCACTTTGCCCGTCAGAGAAAGTAAAACTTCTCACAAAAAGAGAAGGAAGCTCTGGATATTATTTGTTGAAGAAAGCTATTTACCTCTTATGTTTATAAAAGACAGATTTGTCTTTTCACAACTCGTGAGCCTCTTATCGCTATGTGTGGCCCCAAAAAGGGATCACAATCACAACCGCAGTTAGGCTGCAAAGGCGCCTTTCCCCTAGATGGTTACAATTACGACAGAAGTACTAGGAAACATAGGAATGCTGATAGTTTGTCACGTTTACCTGTAGCGTGTGAGAATGACCCATTGGCAGACTAGAGTAAATATGTTAAATCATTATAGTTGGCAAGAACACTGAACCGTCAACCTGAAGCAAAGGAAAAGCAGGAAACAATACGATATTATCTTATCTAAGGTTTATGACAACATCATCCATGGTAAAAGTATAAATTCATTGTCTAAAAATATAGGGTCCTACTTTACACCACGTAGTGAACTTAACTATTTCACCAGAACTGCTCATTGTTTTGGGTGCGAGTTGTAATTTCGTCATCACTGTGATGCGAGGCCGAGTATTGGACGAACTACATCAAGGTATCTTTGGTGTTTGGAAACAAATCACCAGCAAGAAGCAATGCTTAGGGATAACCTGTGACATGTGCCGGTGTTACGAAGAATTTTGACCCGGGTTGAAAATTGACTCGGGAGTCATTTTTCCACGTTAAATATTGAGACCAAAGGTGTTGAATAAAGACCCTAATCCGTTGAAAATTGACCTGCATCGTGGAATTTTGATAATGAAACCGGTTCGAAATTCAACAACAAAGAAGCACAAATTAAATTTGAGTTTAAGAGTTTAACTAAAACTTGAGTTTATTTAATTAAATATTATCACTTTTTACATATTTATTCTTTAGATTTACATGTTTCGGCGGAGGGGGGGGGGGTGTAAAAATGAGACTTAAATAATTATTTTTGGAAATTACATATTATCCCAATCAAATATGTAATAACTATTTGATTTAGAGAATCAAAAAACGCTTTGGAGCTCTAAAATATAAGTATAAACATGGGAAACAATTTCACAATTTTTCTATATGAAAAATCAGAACTACCATAAAGTACATTGTTCATATAACAAGGTACAATAATGTAAATAAGTTGTTTAAAAAGTTCGTCTCTTAGTTGAGTTTACCTTGGATATCAAGGGGAAAAAAATCACATTTCCATCAAATTCAGATTCACAGTATTAACATCGACTCTCATCAGTTAAAAAAAATCCTTAAATAAGTAAGCTTTACTAGCTTTATTCCGTAATTGACGTAAAATAATATTTCCTATTGTCTTAACTGAAAGGTTTGTAAGCTCTAGGTATATTTTGTTTTTTAAAGTTTTGACTTGAAAGAAAAATGATAAAGTTGATGAAATTTTCTTTTCTGCATGAAGATCATTTCATAATTTACATGTAGACGGAGCGAAGCTATTGTAATAAGTATATAGTGGTAGACAGGAAAAAAGCTCATTCGACCTAAGATTATATGCATGTTCAGTAAGAAAATATGATTGAATTCAATCTAACATATCTTGTGGTGCTAAACCATTTATAATCTTGTAGAATATAATTAGTTTATGTTTATCCCTTCGAAATTGCAAGGTTTCCAAATTAAGCTCACTATATAAGATGATTTTAAAATAATTAACTATGATCCCTGTCACTGTCCTGGTTGATTCAATTTGTTCATGTTTCATAAGCAATTCGGATTTTCCCTGATACAGCTGTTCCAAACAACATCACCATATTCCAATCTAGGTCTGATAAAAACTGAATTTTAACAAGAGTTAGTCTATTAATTGTATGCTTGAGAAATCTTAATATATTCAACTTTTGGTATGCCTTTTCATGTATACTATTGATATAACTAGATCAACCATCCTCCGACTGTATATTTAGATGCAAACCTATACTTTTTAAAAAATTGATAACATTTTTGCTGTAGAGGGTATATGTTTTTAATATTGAGAAAATATATTACCTTAGTTGCCTATGTTTCTAATTTACAGATAAATAATGGAATTGAAAATTCAAAATGTTAAAAATAAATTGCGTTTTTTAAAAAGAATTATGACTCTTTAAATGCAGAAAATGTATGGTGCTTCAATAAAGCTAATATGACAAGTTTATGAAAAATTATTGTTAAGTCGTAAAAAAAAAATTAAAAACATGTGTAAATATGTATATGCTGTGTATATACGTATAAAACAGTATATATAAAAACGGGAAAAAATATGACAACCATTCATTTATTATTATGTCAGGGAAATATTCTGACTTCTTCAAATCAAGCATAGGTATCTGACATTATATCCTTTTGTCTTGATATAAATATGTATACCATTTACCCAATAAAACAGTATAGAGGTTATATATTTTCAATTATTAGAAAAATATACAACGTCAGCTGCCTGTCAAATAGAGCTCTGTTGAATAGGCTTAAAATTAACGATAACGGGCAATACATTTGTAAGATATATTTATCAGAGATTATGACAAGTTTAAACTTCAAATTCTGTTACACGAGAGAATGAAAACCATGTCATCTATGTCAAAAAGTATTCTAGCCCTACTCGCCTGTTCCATTCCGAAGCAAACGGTCATCTTCTTAGCTTTATTCACATAGTATTGTAATAATACATGGATATCATATTTTCAGTCTCAAAACTAAATGATTAATCGGACATATCAACCTGAAAGAAATTAGCCACGTCCGCATATGTATCGGACAGTATGAACATTTTAAAATTGAAACTTTCAAATATGTGCATGATTGTACATTTAAACCGTGTAGAGTAAGTTCCAGTTCAGATCAAAACTTTGAGGTTGAGGTCAATTCTCAACAGGTTCAATTTTCAACGTGTCGAGGTCATCAGAGTTTAGAAAAATCTTTCTCATACAGTTGAAAAATGACCCCGGGTATAAATTTCACGATTTTGGTCTTAATTTTCAACGTTGAAAAATGACCCCCCGGGTCGATATTCAACGTTGAAAAATGACCCCCGGGTCAATTTTCAACCCGGGTCAATATTCTTCCTTACACCGGATTTTAAGAAGTAAAGCAAGCGCTCCCCGTTCTCTCCTTTGTGATTTTTAAAGTATATATAAAAAAGGTTCCACCCCATTCAAACCTTTTATAAGTCTCAAGAGATGTTTTAAAAAACATAGAATCCTTTAAAACTTGTTGTTTTTTTTAATTTAGAACTGGAATGCTTTATCTTATAGTGTAATTATGTATTAAAACGTTTCAATTCTTAGTTTTTGGCACAGCAACTACTGAAATTTAGGTTAAATATTTGTATTTGACTTTATTAATCTGCTTTGATTTGAGTAAGCTGCTTTAATGAGAGTAAGGGCCAATGTTCCGCAAGTACGCGATGTAGACCCTAGCCTGATTGTTGGTTTTTTTTTTTGGGGGGGGGGGTTGTTCGGTTTTATTTTTGCGAACTACATTTGTGCAAGCAAGTATTAAAAACAGCCCGGTAGGTTTCTCTGAGATTTTAAGAGCGTATCGAAAATAATTTGCTGATAACGTCACTTCCTGTCTCGAGATTTTGTAGGACTTTTAGATAGTACCCTGTTTAAATTAAAAGAGCTTTTATCTAATACCAAGAAAAAATTGGCTAGCACTTTTGGTCGAGCAATAATCGACAAATGCAGCGTCGACATGTTTCTTCACGTCGAAAAGCATCGAATGAATTTGCAATCAATTAGAAAACTATTTTTATATACCAAAAAATCTGGTTGTAAGAGAACTATATATGATAAGAGCTAAATTTGGCTCCCATAATTTGCCATTTTTCAAGTGTTTTGGGTACAATAAAATGCTAACTTATTTTTTAGAAGAGTTGATATAAAATATATATATTTTTCATCTATTTATTTGCACCCACTGGCAGTATATGACGCTATTTTTATAAGTCAATCAAAATCAGCCAAAAATTGACATTTTTCTTATCTATTTACGTATCGGAAATATAGAGCGCATGCTTGAACAAGGAATTTTTTTTGTCACTTATTAGTCTTGTCTAGATACATCTCTGATTAAAATAGTTTGTTTGTTCAAGCATGCGCTCTATGTTTTTAGAAGGAAAACTTGCTTGAAATTAAGCAGTTTTATACGAAGAATGCAAAAATTGCGGGAAAAGGTTGTCTTTACAATGTCATATTTCTAAATTGTGGGCACTTGAACCAAAATGAATATTATGTTAACACATCACATACATATTTTTACTTAGAAAACAAAGAATTATAGTAAAATAATGATGTTCATTTAAGGGGGCCATTTTAGACCCAATCATATATGGTCCTTTAATTGATATATTGTGGTATTTGTCTATAAATATTTTTGTATCAGTAAGAAAACAATTCCTACCATAGTATCTGTCGTATGTATGTAATTGTTTTTTTAATGCTTTCATAGTTTTTTTGTTAATGGTCGAAGGTAATGTTGCAGGTAAGATTAATATAACCAACAGTGTTAGGCGCGGGGAGAAAAGGGGGAGGAGGCAATTGAAATGTAGCAGAAATTTTTGGCGGGGGTTACTTTTTAAAGGATCTTTTTAATTTTAGTATTTAATACCATTTACCTCATAACATGTATATACACTTATTTTAAAATTCAAAATTATTCTTATGATCAACAGCAAACTATATACATGTATCAACTACGTCAATAAATATGTCTTTCTATTCATTAAAATCGTGCATAAATATTGCATTATTAAAAAAATTGGCTGATTACATTTTTTGTACAGTTAGTAGGCAATATATAGCGTTTTATATTTTGAAAATGTGTTTTTTGCCCTTAACATGAAGCTGCACATTTCATTTTTTTTTTAATTTTAGTTCTTATGCTATGGTGTTTTTAACAAACAATTTGGTGTCAATGCACTTTCACAATTTAACGTTTTGCCCCTAAGCCAAAAAAAAAAAAAATGCACGTAGGGGTGAAGACATAGTAGACATGAAGAGTTGGCTATTTGCCTTTTTTTCAAATATGAATGCATGTCACAAGGTCTATAATAAATGCACACTCTGAACTGCACCCATTTTTATAAGCACATTTTATTATTATTATTATAGAACAGTATTGATTTTTTTTATTAATGGTCTAAATTTTAAGAGCTTTAATTTAAACATACAATTCTAAGAGGGTGAGACATCTTTTGGAAAGGCAGTTAACATCGAGGGAGTGGCTACTGTCACATTAAAATTCATAATTGTATATATTTAGTTTCGTATTTTAACTTAACCACATATCCCGTGGTAAGCCCCTTATTGTTTTAGTCTTACGTATTTGTAAATACCCATATTGAACCTCAGTTCACTGGGCCTTTAACCCGCCAGTCCGTGCAGCATCAGTTTGGACGCGGCAGTCCAGAGGGAAGGACGTACTTATACTCCTCTCGTGCATACCATCCAGTCACTATGCATGTTGTTAATTTAAATAGATGTGTGCTAACTCTGGAGTGAACCTGGTACTGGCTTTTTTTGAGGTGAGGTTTATTAATTGTCAATTTTATCGTCATTTCGTTCATTACTGTTCTAAAACACCCATTCATGGTATTCCAATCGTTTTTATGCGTATTTGTTACTTTTGAATTTAAATGTCTATGTTTAGATACACATGTTTAAATCAGTTATAAGTATGGCGAATTATTATGGTCATATTCTTTTTGTAGTAATGAGTAGTATTATGCAACACTGCATTTAAGTAATTGAGTTAGCATTTTGTGTGTGTAAAAGCTAATTTGCTTTATAGTAAGTCTTCATTAAGACTGTATATCAGTATTTTGTGCGTATAAGTGTCTATGCTAAGTGTGTCATGCATGACCGTATAGCCTGTAAGTAAAGTAAGGTGCGTATTGGTGTAAAAGCCACAGTTGCTTTTGTCATGTACTTAATGTGTTTGTGTACTATGTTGGCTCAGGTCCCTTTTTCCAGCCATTGTGTAAACCACTTCCATCGATGGTGGCCGAATATTGGTGAAGTCTTGTGTAGACTAAGTGGCCAGTAGAGAATATTGTCCATTGGAGGACCTTACCAGTCCATTCTTGTTTAGACCAAGTGTCAATAGACTACAGTGGAGGACCTTACCAGTTCCCATACTAGGACAATTACTTTCAATATGTATCGATTCGAACTACATGTATATTTGATATGTAAAAACAATGTAAAAATATTGTCTTACAGAAAATATAAATTTTTAATAATTCCGCTCGAAAATCTGTGACAGCTACTTTATAAGGTGCGTTCAAAGTACAACCGATATATGTAAATATATATGTATATATAAATATATGTATAGTTTTTACTTTCTGCAACCAACTATGCTTTTGAGTATTGCATTTGCCGTTAAATCAATATTTATTTTATTTTTGCATCTGTTAAAGTAATCAAATACTTTTCCAATAAATTTTGTTTTAGTTGAAGTCTATTCATTCAAGACTTTACTCTTTTTTTGTAGCAAATTCTGTTTTTTCTGCATATGATAATATCTTACTTCCACATTTTCATCCAGAAAAATCTGATCATAATTAACTTACTTTAATGTGATTGAACTTGTTAGTTTCTTTATTTTTACAAGACAAAAATATAGCACATAATGAAGAGTAATGAGAATTGCAAAATACCTTAAAACAAATTCAGTTTTATTTTAGATTGTTAAGCTTAAATTTTAGTTAAAACACTGTCACGTTTTTCTTTTAAGTCATTTCGTTAATTTCAATTTCAGAATAAAAGAGAAACCAGGCTCATATTTTATAATGTGCATCAATGTTCTTTCTTTGATAATGACTTCAACATTTTGGCCGCATTTCTGTTTATATCGCAGTTTTGAAAGTCATGTTTACCCGTGTAAACTATATTAATATACGAAGTTAAGTTTCGTTTGAGGCGTATTTTGATTCTCTCGAAAGTGTCGCCAGTCATCAAATTTGGTGGATTTTCGATGTTGTTTCCATCAAATGATATCTGAACAAGTATGATATCTTCGTTTCCTGGAAAAAACAATCGAGATGATAAGACGTCATAATTTATTTAAGTATTATTTAGAATTTAAAAAAATAGAAAATAATAAGATTAATAGCATATTGTTTTATTGGAGTTTCTCATTCAAGATATAATCTAAAATAAAGACCAAAATTAAGTTGTACATGTAGAACCTCAAAGATTTTTAACCTTTACCTTCTAAGAAATGTTTTCTTGTGATGTATTCAATATCACTGGTGAGTACGTCTACATTGTTTTGTCTGTTTTTTAAAGGCAGCTCAAGGACCAAGAATATTCGGCCAGCAGCTGGTTCTTCAACTTTAAGTTTTTTCAATGACATATCCTTGAGAAACTCTCCACAGAAGTTTTCGAATTCATTGTCTGCCTGGTCGCTTTGACAGTAATATAAACCTATCAAGAGTCAAAGAATTAACTATGATGTTTAAAAACATATTCTATATGCAGAAAATTTTGTAATTTTGGCTGTAGTGTATCTGTCTCATACATGCATTGTAACTGATTGTACATCGTATATAAATTAAATTGGAAAAAGCAATATACCTGCCATTCTTTTCATAACAAAATCATTAGTTCTTATGGCTAGAAGAGTATATTTATCAAAAAAATTCCATAATAAAAATATTTTTAGAGAAATATTTCTTTAATGCATATATGTCTGTGTAATGAAATGAAGGTTGAGTATTTAATGTAACACTTCCATTCGCATTCAATATAGGAAAGAAAACTTATTATTCATTATAGGATCACATATACATTTGATAGATAAAAGTAGATTCTAAACACAGAGAATAATGAATGTGAAAATCGCTAATTAAGATAAGAGATATGGATAAAACTATAAATGTGTGGGGGTTTTTTATATTTACATTTTTTTTCCTTTTAAAAATGTTTTTGGATATATCTTGTTAGTTTATTTAGTTTACTTAACAAACCGCAGCTTTTATTTAACAAAGCTGAACACTATTTGCTATAACAAGTAACACATTTGTTTACAATTAAGTACAGATACAGTTTCATAGTTTTGGCGTGTTTCACAAATGCAGCTGACAGAAATGTGCTACTTAAAAGGCAAATATAAATTAACTTAGAACAGCAAAGCGTTAGGACATAATGATTGTTTTTCGGTTTTTTTTTGTTTTATTGGAGAGTAGTTTTAGATACATTGTTAACGCATCTAACCTAGATTAATTATTCTTGAGATGAAAGTATGTTACATATATTTACTTTTTATGAATCTCAGACAAAACATCTAGCATATAATATTTGATTGAATGCTTAGGGGGCGAAGAAAGCCAGGAAATTTCTACGAAAGAGAACAAAATCGCTTTAATTTAACAAAATTGCTACACACAAACTCACCTGTTGGTGATTTCCGCCAGCAAAACTTGTTTTCAAACCAGCTTTTGACTGTTCATATAAAAACCGAAGAATAGTTTCAATTGTATGAAAAATGAAAAATTATGTGTATAGATAGACTTATTGTAATCAGAGTAATTTCACTAAGTTGAATTAAATGCGTAATAATGGACACAATCAGACCTTATTGGTTGAAGTATTGAATTCTGAGAGCGTTTCAATAAAATACCCGCTTATCGTAAGGCAATCGAGAAACAACATTTATTTCATAACGGTGCCTTGATAATAATGTTCATTGTCTCACAATTACTTTATCTTTTTAAGAAATGAGAGTTCAAGAGAGACAGAGGGAGAGAGAAGAGAGAAGTTTGATTTGTCCCCCTTACGATTACAGATAAGAAGTTATAATTTCAAGATGATAGGCGATTGATAAAATTGGTATCATCATATGCACTTCTGCTGAACTTAAAAAAAAGGAAGCTCAATAAAGCTTGAAAATTGAGATAAAAGGCATCATCATTTATTTTTTTAATTCATAATTTTTTTTTTACCCCCATAACATTCATTTTATAATGTAGACTTTAAAAAAAAAGAGATATACTTTTGACATGAAGAAAAAAAAGGCTGGTCAATCAAATGAAATGTTTTATTTTTTATGCTTATTAACACAATAGTTAACTTGTGTATGTTGAATGATTCACCAAAATGAAAGTTAGAAGTCATGTTGCAAGCGAGATATAGCAAAAAGAAGAGAGTGTTATGTAAACAAAGCTACAGTCATATATTTGTTTACAAATATTGTAAGGTATAGAAATAGCCATTTCTTTGACAAAACTGATTAAAGTGTTAACAACAATATTTATCAACAACAAAAAGCAATATTTGATTGAAACGTATACCAATACAACACATATGGAAACAATAACAGGACTCAAGCTTTGTTTACAAAAGAAGAATTTTAACTTTTGTCAATCACTTAAAGCTCGATATTTGACTTTTGAATTTAGACGAAGCATTAAGAACATCAATATTGACTCTTCTATACACTGGGAATAAAAAAAATAAAATTTGTGCTCAGATGGTGTAAAAGTCCCTTTAATCGAGGGTGAAACCATCTCCATTTTCTAATTTTTGTTGAATGAATCGGTTGTAAATAGTTTTTGAAATTAGTTTATTGAGTACCGGAAGTATAAACTGTTTAAGCAGATTGTAACAAACATAGAAGATTAAATCATAGCATACAATCAGTTCTTAATTTCATTGACCTAAACTTTCATATTATCTAGTGCATTTAAGTTTTAATCGAAGATATGCACATAGTCTTAGAAATATACCCATGTCACATTGCTATTCTTCAAACAATTTAGAAAATTCACCTACTTTGCATGCGACTTTCCATGCTTCGTATAAACAACTGAACACCGTTTTGAAATATAACTATTCTCCCCAAAAACGTAGGTCGCCAAAACATGTACAAGTTGAAATCAGCCGTTTACGATTTAATATATCTGATAAACACGTAATGATATGTTGTTTTTTTTAACAGAACATTATCAATGTAGATCAATGTTTATATAATAGAGGTATGCATATTGCAAGGATTTTTTTTCTGATGATTGATAAAAAAAATAGAAGCTGTTGAACTTATTAATATTTGGCAAAATATTGCATATAAGCTACCCATATTGTACGGATAACTCCTTCTAAAGTTTTCAAAATAGGAAATTATTGTTTTGCACAAGTATCAGAGATGTGCATATCACTTGGATTTTGATTTTTGATAATTTAAAAACAAAATACCAGTTGTTAAACTTGGTCATATTCTCGCGGAATATTGCATATAGGGTACTTCTATTGTATGAATAACTCCTACTACAATTGTCAAGATAATAAATTGTTGTTTTTCAGATCAAGTGTACATATATTAGAGATGTGCATATTACTTGAATTTTGAGTTTTGGTGATTTATAAAAAAAAAGTGCTGTTGATCTTTGTTATTTTTTCGCAGAGTATTGCTTATAGGTACTTCATTTTCCTGGCTTTATTTAGTCAGGGTTGACATAGTTTATGGAAAAAGTTCATATAAAAGAGAACCCAGTTTGCTGTCACATTAACAGCTTTTTACTTGATTTTTTTTCTTGAAAAATTCGTTTCAAGTTCCTGAAGGAATATTGATGTGATTTTAATTTTGCTATCTGAATCAAGGAAGATACAAAGACCAGAAGAAAGCAGTGCCCGATTAAACAGCATTTGTTAGATTACCAATCGTTTTCAATTTGAAATATCCAAATTAATTACGTACACATGGATACAGTATCAAACGGACGTTATACATGTATGAATTACGTTTTTATGAATTTATTTAATATGACATAGATGCAATTTGAGAGACCTTTCCTTTGATATAAAGAAAAAGGCCTGGCCCCTCACATTAGGGACGCAGAAGGATTTTCAATATTTTATCTGTAGCCGTTTACTGAGGGATATTTTGTACTAGATTATAGAGGAAATATGTTTATCCCACAGTTCTAAAGCGATACAATTTAATGATTTTTCTAATGTGTAACGTGATTAGGTGTTTTAGGGATCAGAATTTAAAATTGTAATCACCTATATCTTTAAAAGGGAAAGTTTTAAGAATCAGAATTAAAAAATGCTCATAATGATATACTTCGCAATACGCAATCTTCAAAATGTCGACCCAAGAAATAGTCTTTTTTTAGAAATTTAAAGAATGGTAGTGAATATCTAAACGGTTTTTGAACAAAATATCATTATAATTATAAGCCTTATCATTTAGTTTAATAAGGGACTGGCCTCTCAAAATAAAGCCTAAGAGTGATCTAATTACTAAATCAATAACTCTTTTCATGTAATGCCTAATTGAAAATTTTAAGGGTCTGGTAGTCTAAGAGTTAAGTATTTTCCCCCAAAATGCGATCTTTTATGAGATGCGATACAGAAAAACATAACATTGTAGTACTTCGTCCCTCTTTCCAGACCATATTTCATAGTGAATGTCATATCACCTAAAAAACGGACAGAAGACCTCTTCGTTGCTTGCAACGAAATCATGTCTAGTTTACCTTCTTTTGTTAAATACTACGTCAAAAACGGGGTAGATACATCTTACTTCTTCCTAACGGGATCATTATTTTAAACGGATATATATAGCTTTCCTTGGGCAAAAATTGTTTTGACTTTAAAATTGTGACATTGTCAGTACAAATGTCTCATGGCTTTGCTCGCTGTCAGGTATATTTTAATATTATGATATGTACTTTTTATACTACATTTTAAATTACACATTAACAGGAAACCCCTGTTCCATGAGTGCTTGCTGTATTATTTTTTAACAATTATTAAAAATAATAAAAAAAAAATGTCAAAAATTTTCGCTTTTTGATATGAATAAAACACTGTGCTGGATAATTTTGCCAGTGCCAAGGTGGCTTTTTTGCACCCGCTTATGATGCAGTTTCGGTAAAATCCATATACATCAAATGATCGAACATTTTCTATAGAGAGTATATAACCACTTTCGTTTTTTTTGTGTTTCACCTGACAGGTGAGATATTTACCTTAAATAATTTTGGAATATCCCATCGGAATATGATAATTCCCATAGAAGATTTGATTCTCTTACAGGAAATATTGACAATCCTATAGGATTTTTTAAACGTTGCCTGTAAATTGGATAATACAATGTATCTGTTCTTTAATATAAAAATACAAATTAACTTTTTTCTTTTGAAAAATTTGAAGAATCAATCACAAGAAATATAATTTTAAAAACTAAAACAAATTTTAACAGTCATAAAATAATCTCACCTGATATGAATATCCTCCTAATAAAATTCCAACATCTACAAAACATGTCTCCAACGCAATATCTGCCTTTGAAACAAAGAGAACCCGTGTATATTTTGACAAAAAATGACCAATCGATACGTAGATAAGTGTCATTTTAATCAAGTTTTGCATTGTAAATAAACTTTATTAAAATATGGACGTTACACTGAAAAATAAAAGGACTACGTGCGGTTTTATGCATTATTTTGCCCCAAATTCAAAGTTTTAAAAAGAACCTTTAAAATAAGGTGAAAAATAGTTAAAATCATATTGAACAAAAGGGTGTAAAAGGTTATCACCACAGTGACGTCATAATGTAGAAATGACGTCATGAAGATTGCATTATTTTGAAAATTGATGTTTTGTAGCAAAATATTGGCGTTTTCCGATGGTTTTTCGACTAGGAAACATCGAGTGCAGGATTGCTCAAGTACCATTTTTTAGTATAATGTGTATAACTATTTGAAGAAAAACATATGTTATAATCGTACTTGAGCAGACCTGCGCTATGCACTTCCAAAATGCAAAATATAAAGCAACAAGAGATGTTTGTGAAACACTTATGTCCCCCTCCCTCTATAAAGAAAATGACACCTAAACTGCAAATAACTTTTCTACGTCTAAGGGCCATAACTCTGTCAGAAATTGCTCGCCCGTTCCCAATATCAAACTTGACCTACATATTATTCTGAAAAACCTGTATACTAAACTTAATTTCAATATATCCATCCTTTGCAAAGAAAATGAGCGGAAACTGCAAAAAAGTGCTCGAACGTACCCAATATCGAACTTGACCTCCATATTATCCTGATAAACCTGTATACCAAATTTCATTTCAATATGTTCATCATCTGCGACGAAAATGAGCGGAAACTGCAAATAACTAGAATTTTTCTACGTCCAAAGGACATAACACTGTCAAAAATTGCTCAATCGTACCCGATATCGAACTTGACCTAGATGTTATCCTGATAAACCTGTATACTAAATTTCATTTCAATATGTTTATCCTCTGCGAAGAAAATGAGTGGAAACTGCAAATAACTAGAGTTTTTCTACGTTTAAGGGCCATAACTCGAAAATTGCTCGATCGTACCCAATATTGAATTTGACCTCAATATTATCCTGATAAACCTGTATACCAGATTTCAATTCAACATGTATATCCTCTGCGAAGAAAATGAACGGAAACTGTTGGTGGACCGACCGACCCACCCACAGACCGATGGACCCACAGACAGCACCAAAGCAATATGCCCTCTCTTCTTCGAAGGGGGGCATACAATGAGAATATTTTCATTTTCAAATATTCGGTAAATTAGATCACCTAGGTGACGTCTTAAATAAACAGCGAATGAGCAATGGTGACTAAAATCAAGATTAAAGTGAGAGGCATTCTCTGTACAATGATTTATAAAGATTTGATTTTTATACAATACTATTTAAAAATTTGTTGAAATCGGGGGTAGATATTTGACCATACTGCACATACAATGTAGTCCTTAATTGAAGCACTCTGGATAAAACAGTTAATGAAAAAATATATAGAGAAAATATAGCAACATTCCTTGACCATTAAAGATAAAAGTAGTGTTACTTCTTTAAATGCTGCATTTCCTAATTCTTTTCGATTTATAAAGCTTATATCATTAAATTCAAAGCATATATTACATATATGTCACCTAAGGTCACTTAAGTATAATGGTCTTGGGTGGACCTGCAATGAGTCTTATGTTTGCATATTAAGCCTCATTGCGTAGTTTATTTTTTTTTCCCAAATTAACATGGGAGTAGAGAACAAGGTTTTATTCATGTTAATTATATTATCATATTTGCCTCCCAACCAAAGGTTCTGAATCCCTGATCATGGGACCATTACATGAATTTCACAATGTTGGTTAAAGCCTTCATGGTATTTTAAAAGTGCTACTAAGTTTTCCCTCACATGTATGGAAGTAGAAATTCTGAAGATTTGTTTTTAAATTTTGTTGCCTTCTTACATATTTTACCATGTCCATGTGGGTCCGGGGTGGTAAGATAATAGTAGCGATTTTTTTATTATTATTCTAACAAAGCCTCATACCATATATAATAACAATTAGCTTTGTAGTTTTGAAGAAATTGTAAAGGTAAAATTGTTTTCAGACGCACGACATACGACGAACCGAACACAGACGGAGGAAAATGGCAGTGAGTCACCTTGCATTGTCCCTTTTCTAAGAACTACTTCGTGTACTTAGAAAAATGTAGTCTCCAGATCATTCATGTACTACTGTGATCTCTTGTCCCAGTTTTGCTTAACATAGTGTTCTGTATGGAGAAAACATTAGCAGATCTAAATATTGGTAAATAATTTTATCAGCACTATACCAGAACGATTGCAAAGTAACATCAAAACTAGTAGAATCATAAATGTCAGCCAGTTTAAACATTCGACTCAGTATCTGGAATATACCTGTAAAAAATGAAAAGTTGTTTAGATATTTTTAGTTTTGATATAAACTATTACTATTCAAATTATGTTTGTACAACGAAAGAAACTTAATCATTGTTTATAGTTTAAGTTTCAAAATAAACAATTTTATATTTATGTATGTTTACCAGAACTCATCTGTTTGAATCGAGTAAGAGCTACTGAATCTACTTTGAAACTGCAGTTTCTTTATTTCTTTTTTTTTTTTCGTTTAATGATTTTCTAAAATGAAACGCAATATGCACTTTGCAATTCGGTTGTTCTTTTAGACAAAACGCAATGAAAAAGTGCTTACTACAACTTTATTCAACGGTTATCTATCTACCAAAGCATTTAATAACATGCTCGCATTTATGAACTGTTTTTCATCTGCATAAACAGCGCCCAAACATTGCTTGGCAACCAATGCAGGTGGTCTCACACCATAAACATTCAGATACTGTAGGTGCACGCCACTTGATTACGTATCACGAACGGGGTTCTGGGAAAGCTAAAAATATTTCAACCTAAGTATTTTTCTTTCAAAGCTGTTGATTTCAATTTCTATAATCTGCATAAGACTTATAAATAAAGGTTCGTGGTGTGAAACGACATTTTCGGACGCTGAGTACTTATTTTGTACGGGGCTTATGTAGATATACATGTAAGTAAATAAAATGAAACATGTTATATCTTATTGATATAATATCGAAAACGGAATGAAAATAAATACTAGTTCGATAGGAGGGGGGGGGGGTCTTTAAAACCGAAACCAAACACTATATTGGTACTTATATATTTACTTCATGTATTTTTGAAGTAAGAATGCATTGAAAAAACGTAAAAAAATATATATATTTGAATAAAGCGTATATTTGGAATATTTAATATACATGTAGTTAGGCTTCCCATTATCGCATCATCATCGAAAAGCTATGAGTTGCGGAAAAAAACCCAAAACGTTCGACCTCAACATGAACAAATAGGTTTAACAGTTATTTTTGTTATAATTTTTTATATAATATTGGACCAGTTATTAAACAAAATCGTGAGGGGAAAATATATATCATATGAATAAATATATGATGTCATTTAATGCAATGAATTGTATGGTTCTCCGTGAACTTTTTCGAAACAACGCTTATCAAATGATGAAAACGTTAAAAAATGTTATCTAACACATATAAGCCACGTCTTTCGTTGAATTAAATTGGTTTTGTGGTATATAATTTGATGATATGATGAAAGGGTAATGTTTAAGTCTAAACATCGAAGATGGACGGAAATCGTCTCAGATAAATGATAACATTACACAATACAAAGCAAGCAATATACATAGTCATCGTTTTTATGTGCAGACACTAACATTAACAAAAATAAAAACTATTATTTTACAAACATCTTTACAAAATCTTATAGAATATGCTCTAACTTTACCATTGAAAGCCATGTCAAAGTTATCCATCAGAAAAGCGTTGGTAATAAAGGATTTCATGTATGTAAGAAATTAGCTATAAAAGTAATTGAATGGTTAAATGATAAATTCTATGGGATAATAAAAAAAACGAGAAAATGTAGCATCCGTGTGCATCTTAGCATTCTTCAGATATTGATGTTCTTCTTTAAGTTTGTATATTGGCCAGGTTTTTTTTTAATTTCCCAGTTTATACAAGCTCTAATTACATTTTATACCATTTAAGTTGCTGAGATTTGCCTTTTTTGATGTCCCTTTGCATTTTGTACATTAATGCATGCAACATAAAACAAACTGGTAGTTTTACAGTGCTGGAATCCCTAAAAACCATATTGAATTTGGATTTTTAGAAAGAATTGATCTTAAAGTCTTTCTTTAATTTGATTTCAAATAAATACCTTTATATTTATAACATAGTCTCCAATATATCATTTGAAACCAAACTGTTTTCAAAGTTTTGTAAACTAAAGCTACATTTAAAAAAAAAACATATGATAGCAACATGTAAAATTAACTTTAATAAGACATTTAAGGTCGCAAAAAAGTAAATCTGAAAGCATGCAACTGCGGTACTGGCTGATTTGAACTGAGGCGAATTGTATGGGGACCGCTCTTTTGAAATTTTGTTAAACGAATAGATTTACTTTGATAATTGGAAAACTCATTACTTACAAGTAATGTGGTATGTAACACCTTCACGTTGTGTGGTATTATTTATTGAAATAAACAATAAAACCAAGTATAATTTTTTAAAGAGTTTCTTTCCCATCATTTCTATCTTACACCGTAGTGCAGTGGTTTAGTGGTTTCCCTACAAATATGTAGGTCATGAGTTCGATTTCCGTTGAGAACAGTATACTTTTTAACTTTCCAAAATTTTCTAAAACGTATTTTTTGGTTAATAATGTGAAAAAAAAAACTAAACCGGTCAAAATATTTCAATTATAATATACTTAATTGCACATTTACATTGAGACCTTAAGGAGATGGAAGAGTTGCTTTAAATTTCTATCAGGTTGGGATACATACTAGCCTTGTCAATTTTCCCCTTTATTTTTTGACTTAGTTTTGCATTAAAGCGAATATATTCACTTATACAGGCCTATAATGAAATATGTACATATATGTATTTTCATTACAGGATTATATTTAGGATTTTTTTCAACTCAGAAATGAAAAGTCCCCAAGGTTTTCGGGCCTTGGGACTTAGGAACGATAACCCTTACCTGTGGAACTTCATACCAAATAGAATTTAAAATATTTGTTTGTGTTTATTTGCAATGATTTTCATTCAATTTTTTATGTTACATTTATCAAAATACATTTTCTTATAACATCAAGTAACTTTTTCAGATGATTTGTCAACTAGGGTAAGAATATATGAAAAATTATTTAGGGAAATACTAAAAAAAAAATGCAATAATAACATTTCTGAATGTTAAGAAGTGTAATATATTTTTTTTTATGTGTCCGAAGGAAATATCCATCATATGACCAAAACAATTCCTCTCAATTTGTTAATAGCTGTCATTTAAAAAAATATTTTCAAAAAAAAAACATTAAAAAATTCTTTAAAAATACCTATAGTATCCCTATCATCATTTTAATATTTGATAAGTATATGTTATGTGGTCTTCTATTGAAAATTGGAATAAACTGTGGGTGTATAGAACTACCTTAACCCTAGAAAAATATCATAAAAATGTGTAGTGGGTCACAATCTCTGCAATTTCAAATATTTCATTGAAATACTTAAACAATTTAAATTCAAATGTTTGATATACAAAGTATATGCGTTCGACATTTTTATATGATACCTATAAAACATATCTAAATATTCATTTAAAAATTTACCCACGACATTGTAAACCGTGCTAAAACATCATTATAATAGATGTACTTTTATTTTTGTAAAACAAATTGCTATATCTGTTGAATTTTTTGTCCACAAGGAGAGGTATGTGAACGAAGTTTAAAAAAAATAAGCCCAAAATAATGTTGTAGACAAATCTATTAAACATAAAATCACATTTTTAAATTTATTTATATGAGCCGCCACACCAAAAATAAGCCTAATAAAGAGTGATTTTGTAGTCCATGCACACTTTAACACCTAACATTGAAAAGTATAAATATTTTTTTCTTATAATTGTAAGGTAAAGTTGAAATCACCTGATGTTTCGTCCAAATTGATATAGACAGAACTGCCTTTGTTCGTAGGACCCATTCTATTTCTCACTAAAAAACAAAGACGGATAAGACGTTTTTTTGTTTATAGATTAAGCAACGTCGTGATAAACTGTAACAATTAAATAATTGCTTAGTACATGTATAAATCAATTTTGAGTTGATGTGATACTTATAAATATGTATATGATTAAGACGTTTAAACAAAGTGAAAGTTGGTATTCGTGCAGTAGGTAAAATGATGGTAAGACAACGTCACTTCATTTCATTGAGACAGTGCACTGTGTTCCATTGTAAACTTGCATACGGAATGTAAGTCGCATGTACCTAATACATGTAATATTTAATAAAGAAACCAGATCACCGAAAGAATAAAAAACAACAAAGTTAATTATGTATACATCTAAAAAAGCATCTTCTGCATTTGATGTAATACATTTTGATTAATGGTTTTCTGAAACCTCCTTTCTTATCTAAATAGCAAAGATTTAGAGTGAATGCTGAAAAACAGATTAATTACCCATGCGTGATATGGAGGAGTTTAAAATACACATGTCCAAGCACATACAAATTAAGAAAATTCAGCTACTGAGAAACTCTTCCTTGTCCAAATATTGGCATTTCGCGTCGATATTACTTTTCATAAACGAGAGACGCAAACACTGTCATTGACATCAAAAGACTCATAAAGAATATGGTTAAGCAGTTTATTTGTTCAATAATGTAATTGCGGTACTTGAGTGTTTCGAATTAGTGCATAGAATTTGCGCCATTGTTTCGTTTATCATTCAGGACAATGCTTGCAATCGATAAATATCTCTGCTCTAACCGTTTGCATCTGTTTACACTCGGTGTCATAGTTATTTCAAGTTAGCAACTAAAGTACAAAATTAATTTAAAAGGTATAATTTAGGTCATTTGATGGTTTCCATCTTTTAACAAATTCTTTTTCAACTTAAACATTGACTACACAATAAAAAAATAGTTATATTTTATTTCTTAGCGGAATTTTAAACTGTCGTGTCAAATTAATTTTGGTTTTGTGAAAGATTTACGATTTATAAGAGAAAAAAATGGGGGGGGGGGTGTAAAGAAAAAATTAATTATCATATGTATAACATAACATGTATTGACATAAATAAAGAACTATTTAAAAGAACTATATTCCAAATATTACTCATCCTCTTAACTCCATTTACTTGTTTTCAAACATAAACAATGTTTAAAATAAGTAATAGATTTCTATTTAAATTGATATTGGACTTAACGTTATGAAATTGAGAAAGGTTACTACGGACGAAGGTATACTCAATGCAATATCATAAATGGCTCGGTTTTTTTTTCAGTCAATCAGTAGCAAACTTTGTAAGTGTTTTGTGTTCCCGAGGAATGTCTAGTGAGACATTAAGGTAGTCTCAGTGGCTTTCTTATCCGGTTCTCTTTTTTTTTTACACAGCATGATAATTTTTTTATTATAGTTTTGAAAACATCAATGATTATTTGAAATGACTTGTATTTGATTAAAAGTATTGTACAAATATAATTCGGTGGCTTTAGTACAAATATATTACTCTTTTTTGACAAAAGAAGAGGAAAATCATAAATATGTCATAATACTTGGTTAAAAGTTATTTGCCAAAAGGGGTACTACTGCACTTGTTTCTATGTTTCTGCCCGCCAATACAACAATTCTAATATCTACAATAAAGTTTGAATGAATATAGAATTTGAGTTACTGTTAGATAATGTCTATTTGGTACATTTCTATAGCTAATATTTCCGATTCGCAAAGAAAACCTCGTAAAATTATCCAAACAATATTTGAGTATACAGGTTCAAAAGACAATTTAACAAAAACTAGCTGGTCAATTTCCATAAACAATGTTTAGTTGTTAACTAAATATATATTAACTATTAGTAAAAGGTTCACAAAAATAGTACATAAACTGTATACAGTTCGGTATCTCGAACTTGGCAGGACTTAGTGAAAACTTCGAGATGTCCGAAGGTTTGAAATATCAAGGTTGATGAAAGTTGGTCTTTCATTTTTCTTGACACGCAAATGCACATATTTTTCTTTACATGTATACACACATGTATATAGTCATTTATGTTATCGTAATTCATAGGTATAATAAAACACTTAAAGATTTAATGTCTTTTATTTCATTTGTAAAATAAATATATAAACCTGAAATGTTCTTAAATTACATGTATCTTAAAAAGCAATACTTTTTAAAAGAAGACTTGCGATCGTCTTTGTTTGTCAGCAATTCTTATTACCAGTTATACATTACTCTAGTTAAATGGATAACTCGATAACGGTAAAAAGAACAAAAACGGAAAAAGAAAGTCACCATTTCATATACCTTCTCGACTTCTGTTATAGCCTTGAATTTTGTTTTAATGGTAAGCACCATTGCCAGATCATCTAACTCTTTTCCGGGATTAAGACTGGGTCCTACGTTAGATTGTTTATCAGAGATGATGGGTACCTAGAATTGAGTCTCTAGTGGGGATTCATAAAACTCAAGAAGTATTTAATTAATTAGTTTCTTGATTTTTTTTTTCACTTTCATGTGTTTACAAAAAAATCATTCAAGTTACGTTTAATTATCGTGCCATCCGATGTCGCTGTGAAAGCATTGTCGATAACCTGGCTTGCGTTATTATGAAGAAATGGTTTTCAACAGCTTGGGGCTTTTAAGGCGTTAAAATCACATGTGACCTCAGTGATAGCACGTGCTATACTAACGAATCTGTTCAATAGACCGGAAAATCGGCGTAAGGGAGAGACAGTGCACTGAAGGTTTGAAATTACCATACATGTTAACCTACAGTGATGAAAAATAGGTAGATTTTAAACCGAAAAGCGGTAGCATCGCGCGCGGCCGTTTTCGCATATATTTGAAAGCACAGATTTTTATATTTATTTATTTATTAATTAATTATTAATTAATTTAACGTTATCAACTAAAATATAAAAGCCTTTGAAGTAATATTAACACTAGCAATAAAAATGTTCATATGCATTTACCATTATATATTTGATTACCGGTAAGCTATTTTTAAGGGAAAATATTTGAGTGCAGAGACTTTAACAATTGCCTTTGTTCAGAAAAATATGTTAAGTTACCAAAATTGATCATATAAGAGAAGAACTAGAAGGAAAACGTATCTTCTTTTTCAATATCAAAACGATGTTCACATGCTTATTTATTACAAATGCAGCATTCAATAAATTGAAGTCAAATTTACTGTTATGGCCAAGTTAAAAGATATATTAAGTCCTCGTTAAAGCCACGTGTGGAATTGCAAAGTTTCTTCTTCCTTTGCGAGGATAATATCGACATCGCTTGTAACTAATGTAATCACGGGAAGTGGCTTCTTTCATCGTTCAATGTAAAACACATGCTTGAAAACTTGTCATTCAAGCGACTTAATAAAGCCTTTGTGTGCCTCCAATTCAAAGTCACGCGCTAATTTCAAACCCAACGAGAATTTTTGAGCACAATGGCTTCCAAAATGGCTAACTATCAAAACAAGGAACGTATTTTGAAGAAAAGCGGTAGATTTTTAAATAAAAGCGGTAGGCGGGAGACAGAGCTAAAAAGCGGTAGACTTCCGCGTAAATCGGTAGAGTTAACATGTATGAAATTACTGAGGCGGTTAATTGACTTGAATTTGAGATAACGCATGTCTTTTAGTGACTGGGGTCGTAAGTTTACTTCGAGATAAGCGGGGTATTCGAGATTTCCGTGTTTGACATACTGGTTTTTTTCATTATCATTTATATAGAAAAACTGGCCGGGACCACAGATATACCTCGAGGTGTCCATGGTATTCGAGATATCGGTGTTCGAGATACCGAAGTGTAACCGTAATTTTTAAAGAATTTCCAAAAATATAAAATGTTGTGAATTTTTTGGAAGATCAAATATAATGTTTATTGTAGATTTTCTGTAGAAAATCAATAATACTCTTTTATTTAACAAAAATCACAAGATTTTCTTAATTTATAACCTAGTATCGTGTGTTTTAGTGCGTAATTTAATAAATTATGAGATCCTGCTTCATTGTGTTAAAATTTGTCTGTTGAATTTTTGGACCTTGTGAGCTTGTTGCTAACTGGAGGGGAAAAAAGTGCAAAGGTAAACATGTTTTGTCCTCTGTAGTAAGCATATAAGTTGTTTAAATTGTTCATATTAAAACAAAATTAGATTTGACACAAAATTCTAAAACACTGGGTTTACCTTAATTTATAAACAGTGATGACCTTTGTATAAACTTGTGAAAAAGGTATTGCACCTTTTTCCAATTCAACACAAAATTCCGCAGAAACGGGTTGAGACAATAGACAGAAAAACGTTAATCAATTTAAATGTGATTTTTTTTTAAAAAACCTCCTTTCGTATCTAAATAGCAAAGATTTAGAGTTAAAGCTCAAAAACAGATTAATTACCTATGCGTGATATGGAGGGGTTTAAAATACACATGTCCAAGCACATACAACTTTGGAAAATTCAGCTACTGAGAAACTCTTTCTTGTCCAAATATTGGCATTTCGCGTCGATATTCCTTTTCATAAACGAGAGACGCAAACACTGTCATTAACATCAAAAGACTCATAAAGAATATGGTTAAGCAGTTTATTTGTTCAATAATGTAATTGCGGTACTTGAGTGTTTCGAATTAGTGCATAGTATTTGCGCCATTGTTTCGTTTATCATTCAGGACAATACTTGCAATCGATAAATATCTCTGGTCTTACAGTTTGCATCTGTTTACACTCGGCGTCATAGTTATTTCAAGTTAGCAACTAAAGTACAAAATTAATTTAAAAGGTATAATTTAGGTCATTTGATGGTTTCAATCGTTCAACAAATTCTTTTTCGACTTAAACATTGACTACACCATAAAATAGTTATATTTTATTTCTTAGCGGAATTTTAACTGTCGTGTCAAATTAATTTTGGTTTTGTGAAAAATTCATTATTTTTAAGAGAAAAAAATGGGGGGGGGGGGTAAAGAAAAAAATAATTATCATATGTATAAATTGTGCCATGGTTTAAGAAGTGTGTCATATTTGTATCGCGTAAAAGGATATCAAATTTTGACACAAATAAAGAACTATTTAAAAGAACTATATTCCAAATATTACTCATCCTCTTAACTCTTTTTATTTGTGTTCAAACCTAAACAATGTTAAAAATAAGTAATAGATTTCTATTTGAATTGATATCGGACTTAACATTAAACTATTAACAGTTTTAACAACTGTTTTTAACAACTATATTCCACAAACGATCTTAAATACTTCTATGGAACTTATATTTTAATTATAATTTAATCTTGAATAAGCATTATTTAAAAAAAATGTACTACCTCAATTTGAAGATGTTTCCTGACTGTCGAACGAAGACATGAGTACGGATAGAAAATATGTTAATCAATTTAAATGTAATTTATTATTCAAACCTCAATATATATTCAAATATCGAAAGTTTAGAGTTCAATGTGACCCGGAAATACCTATCCGTAATATTGACTGGTTCACAGTCCAAGTGCAATCAACTTTGGAAAATTCGTCCTCTTTCAAAGCAATTTTCTTTTCATTAAGGTAATATTAGCCCGGAGAGTGAAATCATTAGATTTTAATAAGGTAAGTAAATTTCATATTTGACTGAATTTTCCAAAAACAAAATGATAAAAATAATACGATTTATATATTGTAGTTAATTTAAACGGCGTAACACAAAACGGAAAGAATATTTTTAGTGCGTTGTGTTTTAACTTCTTAGGTAGCACAAAACGTTTTCAAAACATTTTATTCTGGTTGTAAGGATGATTTTAAGAACATTTTCATAAAAACATTTTAGAAGGTTTTAAAAACATTTTATTTTTGTTGTAAGAATGTATTAAGAAAACATAATCAATTCAACATTTCAAAAACTTTTCCGTTTAGTTTTGACAACGTTGTAAAAATATTATGAAAAATGTTATGATTATTTAACATAAAAACATTTCTAAAATATGTTACAAAATTGTATTTTTTTCTTGATTTTTATAACACTGTCAGTTAGAAATGTCTGATCAAACTTGCTTTCATTGTATTGGTATTTGAAATGTATATTTCTTTATCGTCAGAAAACTGCTTAACATACAGAATGAAAATGTTATAAGACAGCATAACAAAAACATTACCCGCAATGTTTGCAAAACGTTTTTAAAACACCTAAATAATGGGTTTGTCTCTTTATTACGCTAGAAATTGGCATACATCAGTTATGAATGCTACGGCCAAATTAAAAGTTAAGCAATAATTACATTTTAGAACGAACACTATGTATTAAATATCATTATTAAAAAAAACAGATAGAATAATTTGCATATTTAAAGTGTCGTAGTTTTATTTAAATAATGAAAAGTCAGAGCTTGATAAACATGCAGTTTGATAAAACATGTATCTAACTGTGAAAAATATATGAAAAAATTTAGAGTTCAGGGCATTTGGGTTTTCCCTTTCAATGTGTTTATTGCGAGTTAATTGAATGTCAAAGCGGGATGCCATGGCCAGGGTGAATGCAGCCGATCCCAGTTATACAGTTTCCGCGCTATTTGTTATCAATTTTGAAAAACCCACGCCGTTATACAAAGAGCAAGGATTTAGAATGGGGGATATTTTCGGTAAATGTAAGTATTTTTTATCCGTTAATGCAGAATAACAGCTTTGGTAAACCATATCATATCTGTAAACTGCTTGTGTTATTCAATAGGCAATACATGTGTACATCTTCTAGCAATATGCAACACATTTGTGGTAGTTCCAATACCATGTTGTTTTCAACCTATAAATACAGTTATTATATTTTACCATTTAGTAGGGGCTGCTCCAAAAACTTGACTACAGTGTACCATTCTAGAGTGAGAAGTTTATAATTAGTTTCATTGTGTTGATGTAAGTCTAAGATATTACTTTCATGGAGTATCAAGCATAAGGTATTTGAAATTCATCCCCTAGCATTATATATGTGTCTTTATATAAACTACATGCAATTGTTATTGAACTTGCTAAATGTATCACAACAAGAGAAACAATTCTAATGATTCAATTTCACTGACCAGATGATTTATTTTTGTTTGTTTTTTTTTTTTGGTTTCTGTTTCAGGGCTAAGAAATTCAATGAAACAAAATCTGTTGCGAGTATGACAATCGAAATGTGTGCAATTTGTCAGACAATTGTGAAACTGTAACCATTGGAATGCTGTGAACTCTAATGACAATGGATTATACTGTGGATATATGTCGTTCATTTTGTAAGGAATACAGTTGAAAATTTTTAAAGGATGTTGTTTTGTTGTGTATGAACATGTTTAAGGCGCATGTCTTTTAGCATTAAAACTATGGTATTAAAAATCTTAGGTTTAAAAAGTAGAAAGAAAAATTCATAAGATATTAAAATGAACATTCCCTAAATGATAACAAACAATGTTTGGAAAATATTTCTTTCAAACGTTTTGGAAACATTTCTAATGATTTTAGAAAATGATATTATAACGTAAAAAAAAAACCACACAGATTTACGATGTAATAACGTTATTAAAAATGTTTTGGTAACATTACTGCAACGTTTTAAAACGTTGTCAAAACGTTCTTGTGTTTACTGGGTTATAATTAATATATACCCCGGTATAATTTAAGAAATATAATAGAAAAAACAACACGTTATAGTAAATGAATTATATGTTTATTATCATATATCTGTAATACCTTTTACAAGTTACTGAGAAACTCATTCTTTAAAAAATGAATAATTGTAAACCGTGTCCGAATATTAATATTGATATATCGCGTCGGTATTTCTTTTCATAAACGAGAGACGCAGCACTTTCATTGACATCAACAGACTCATAAAGAACATGGTTAAGCAGTTTATTTGTTCAATAATGTAATTGCGGAACTTGAGTGTTTCGAAGTAGTGCATAGTATTTGCGTCATTGCTTCGTTTATCATTCAGGACAATGTTTGCAATCTATAACTTTCCCTACTTTAACTGCCGGTATCTATTTACACACGGTGTCAGTGACAATTCACGGTAAAAACCATAACTCAACATTTAAAGAATAGGTACATTTGATCTTTACATTCTTTCATCAAATTCTTTCACGACCCGAACATCGAAGATGACTCAATGATATGAATAAGTTCTGTTTAATTCAGTAATGGCATTTTAACTAAATAGAGATGACAAATAGTTTAGTCCCAATTTCTAAAAAGAGCTCTAGGAATACGTGTTAACGTCAAATAATTTTTATTTGGTCCAGCATTTTTTTTTTCAAAATTAAAGTATGCTGAGTCTAAAAAATATGCTGGCCTTCATGAAAATGCATAGGTCAAAAAATGGCGGACATCCAATTTTCAAATTTTTCTATTACAGTCTCTTCAATGGGAAAAAATGACAAACACTAATGAATTGATAAGAATAGTATTTTATTATATCCAATGTGTGCTGAATCTTACAAATTATGCTGGCTTTCCATAAATGTGGTTAATTAGGTCTAAGTGGCGATTTAAAATTGTGGATAACAAAATTTTGTTAATTCGTCTTATAATTTCTGAACTAGACATAAGCTTGAGACAAACAATGAATATTAAGTCCAGCAAAGTTTTTGATAATAACGAAGGTGTAGATAGTCAGAAATAACATGACATTTTCAAAAAAATATCGTAAATTATCTATAAAAAAATGGCGATTTATAACGATGGACATCCAGGTTCTTAAATTGTATAAAAGCGGGAAAAAACAATTATAATTGTTTTAAAAAAATTTCAAATCATAAATAAGACTTGCTAAGTCTGAGGAGCCATGCTGGTTTCCATTAAAGCTATGCTTTTTATGTCAAAATGGCGGACATCCAGATTTTATATTTTTTTCTTCAATGTTTCCTAAAAACTGAAAAAACACATGAGACCAACAAGTTTAATTTAGTCAAACAAAGTTTATAAATATAACTAGAAATATGCTAGCTATGTCGGAAATTCCGTAAAATCGGTTCAAATGGCGATTTAAAACGGCCTACAGCCAGATTTCATCACTTTCTATATAATTTTCTAACAAGAGGCAGAGCATTTAAACAATTTTAGACCGGTCCAACTAAAAGTTTTTATTCATAATTAGGATATACTGAGTTTGACGATGTATGCTTACTTTTACAAAAATGGCATTATTTGTGTCAAAATGGCATTTCAAAATGGCCGACAACCAGAATTCATATTCTCTTTTCAAGCTGTTTACAGGAATGAAACGTGTAAGTATTACATTATACAAAAATGCAGATGAAAAACTAGATTGAAAACTTTAACGAAGACAAAGAACAGTTCGTGCAAAATTTCCTGAATTACTAAGAGTGGAAGTTGTCCAAGATCCAAAAGAGGTTTTTGCGAATTCATCAACATTAATCACAAGAAATTAGTTTCATATCAATAATTGTAACTCTACTTAAAAATGCCGGCCCAAACTTTTTTCACAGAAAAGCGTATTACAGCTGCAAGATCTTCAGCTCCACTTTTTTAAGACACATATATTTGCTTATACGAATCATCAGTTTTAATGATACCCTCCGTCCCCTCGGCATTCATGAACATGTATAGCTATTTTGTTGTACATGATGTACAGGCATTTCTTTGGAAGGGGGATGCTATTTTATAGCCCGTTTAAGGGAGAGGGGGTTACTTTACAATACCGTTAAATAAACCGTTTTATAAATCAAAGTAAATGCCAAAGTAGCAGATTAGAAGCAATCAATAATAAGGCGACGAAATATTTTTATATATATTCATGTCAGCTTTTAGCAAAATTAATTTGCCTACTGTCCTGAGCTATTAGAAGAAAATAAAAAATATTGCTTTTTTGTAAGTTGATTTTAATCAACTCTCCTTTGCAGTTACTCTGTTAAACCGAAAATGAAACAGTGTTTGGACCTAAGCACATATCATCACCGCTGACAAGATTTAGTTCTTGAAAATAATAGAATAATTCGATGGAATGTATGCTGAAGCATTGTTTTTCAAGAAAACTAATCAATAAACACTTTTTTAAAAAAGTCAGATTTTATATAATTCGAACAGCTAAGATATATTTATAGTCTCATGTATTACTACGTCAGAGCTTAATATAGCCTCGTTCAACCAAATGCTCGGTTGTCTCCGGCTGCTTGTCGGAAATTAACGGAAAGCCGAGCGTCTGGTTAAACGAGACTAGAGTTCGATATCGATAGTGTAAAATCTTGGTAAATACGGGAATAAATTGACAGATCCTCCTCCTCATCACTGTCCTGTACATAATGGGTAGTCTTATCATGTTTCAAATAAACTTTTCCCTGGACTTTACAATGTTGAGCTATGTGTCCAGGTTTCTCACATTTGTAGCATTTAATAGAGTTTCTGTGTTTACCAGCATCCAAATAGTGCTTCTCTCCACCGCGATATCCTAGCTTCTTAGGTCCAGCTGATGTCGGTATTCCTCTCTGTCCAGGTTTCGAATTCATGAAGTGAACCGATTCTGTATTTCCTGCGAATGATTGAGTATCCTTATCGGCAATTCCCATTGCTGTGGCTATTCTGACTGCTCCATCGAAATCTAACTTCGCTTCGGACAACAACTTCTTCTGTATGGCCTCTGATTTGAGTCCGCAAACCAACCGATCCCTCAGAGCCTCCTTAAGAAAGTCACCAAATTCAGTCTGCCGAAAGTGTTTTCAGTTCACATACGTACTCATTCATCGTTTCCCCTTCCTTCTGGTTTCTTTTATTAAATTTAAATCTTTCAGAGATGACTAACGGTTTTGGCATATAGTAGTTTTTCAAAGCACCAACAATGTTCTCAAACGAAGTGTTTTTCGGCAGTTGTGGCTGTAACAAGTTCTTAAGAATTCCATAGGTTGCGGGTCCAATCACTGATAAAAGCACCGCCACTTTTTTTTCATCTTTTACCTCGTTCGCGACGAAAAACTGTTCCATCCTCTCCGCATAATTTACGAAAGATTCCTTTCCCTCCATAAGTTCACCAAGCTTTCCGATATTCGTCATTTCGCTTATGATTCAAGTGTCCTCTTGATCCGAAATAAGTCGAAAATGCTCCACCTCGTCGCCACTGTAATATCTTGGTAAATACGGGAATAAATCACCAGAACACGTGGGAATTCAAAAACACATGTTTATCTCGAAAGTTCAACAACACAATTATTGCAATCTCGATCCCGAGGTAAATTCGCAAACACTACAAATAGTGCTTGGATCTATACAATTTTTAGAATTGCTTCGATTACTTTTACATAGTTTGAAATCTATCTTTAAATATTACACAACATGATTCATATGGGGTCTCTCGAAAAGTCTAAAATTCATATAATAAAAAAGTGCGTAATTCCAATACTGACTAAAAGCTACTTGCCAAGATAAGTTGATTTTAAAATAATTGTACAATCGATAAAATCACCTCCCGTCAGTACTTCGGTACTTTGATTGGATACAATACTTTTACGTTATTAAAAAAATCATTTTCCGGAAAGAACTATTTTAAACGTTTAATGATAAACCAATTAGTGTTGCACCTAATGACCATTTTTACTTTAATTACAGATGTCAGCTTCTCAATCACCCGTTTCAAGAGAGATGCAGCGGCTGGAGTAACAAAATTAAAAAAAAACAAAAGAGTTTAAAAACTTATAAAAAATACATTAATCACACAGATGACGAAATTATTTGTGTCCTTGAAGCCAAAAATTAAGAAAGAAGAGGAATTAAAAAAGTGCTATTGGATTCAATGTATGGCTATTTTTAGAAAGGCGTTTATTATCAGTAGACTATATTTGAATCAAGATTTTGTTTTATTGTACAGTACCATATGCTTTCTTCTTTTGTTTGTAGATTGGTCCAAAAGGTAAGTGTTTCAAATAAGACGACATTTTATTCAAGATATGATATTAGATACAATTCTTATGACAAAATTAGAAAAATTAAGAAAAATATATATCTTATTTCAAATGATTTCTAACAAAGTGTAAGTTCATTGTGTTAAAAAGGTATCTAACCAACCATCAGACAGATACAAATCGCGGCATATTGATTAGTAATTTATATAACTGCCGTCACGAGAAAAGGGCCCTTGAGGTCAAAATTTCACACTCACTTTTTTGTCAATTCCGATTACTCAGCTCTTTCTGAATACAAATATACAAAAGTATTTAAGATCTTACGTGTTTTTAGCGTTTTATGACAATTTTAGTAAGACATGTTTACAATACTTTGTGTAGTATATTTATATGATCTAAGGGAAGTAACTGTTTGAGTATGAATGTATGAGTATGATTTGAGTAAGAGTTATGGTTCTTTGTGTGTATTGTTTGAGAGTATCATCCGGGGATTGAGCACGGGAAAATAGCCATGCTGATGATGTGTGCGTGGGTGAGAGCATGATGTGGACTTGTATACATGTGTCATGAATAAACCTATTCGTGAATTGATTTAATTCGTTATATTCTTCACTGGCGACGAGGAGAATTATACAATGGCTTCGCTTATTGAACTGAATGGCGTTCAGAAGTTCGACCCAAACGCAGAACCGTCACAGTTAAATCAGTCTTGGAAACGGTGGCATAGAAGTTTCGAACTTTTTGCGGTTGGAAAGGGGGTGAGTAACCCTGAACAAAGAAAAGCTTTACTGTTACATTGTGCAGGACCAGAAGTTCAGGATATTTATTATACGCTGAATGAAGTCCGTGCAGAGCAAGAAGATAGTGTGTATACCGTGGCTGTCAAAACGTTAAATAAACATTTTGAAAACAAAGTGAATGTTCCATATGAACGGTACGTATTTCGTAAGATAACACAAAGTGATAAAGAAACTGTAGAACAGTTTATAACGAAACTTAGACAGCAAGCAGTATATTGTGATTTTGCAAATCAGGATGAGCAAATTCGGGATCAGGTGATTGAAAAGTGCAGGTCTCATAAAATCAGAGCTAAGTTGTTAGAGAAAGGAAAAGACTTAACACTGGAACAGTTGAGGACAATAGCTGCGACATTTGAAATGACAGAGGCACAGGCAAGACATATGGATACAGAATTAGTGGCATCAATAAATAAAATTCATGGACGTGGGCCTAAAACAGAGAAACCAAGACGTACTGGTAGATTCGAGAACAGAAAGTATGGAAATAAGTGTTTTCGTTGTGGACGAGAAGGACACTTAGCCAGAGATCAATCATGTCCGGCAAAAGATAAGGAATGCAGGAAATGTGGGAATGTGGGACACTTCATGAGCTGCTGCTTAACGAAGCCAAAACAAGGAAAACGTATGGCACAGAAATCTCAGAGAGGAGGACAGATTCATTCAGTAGAGTCGGAATCGGATTCAGATGTGTTTGCATTTATTCTGAAGACATCAGACAAGTCGTCAGACAAAGTTACGGTCAGTCTTGGAGGACATCCAGTGGAATTCGTTATTGATAGTGGTGCATCAGCCAATATTATAGACAAAGAACTGTGGGAAGTTCTCAAGAAGAAACGCCTAAAATGTTATTCTGAAAAGTGTGAGAAGAAACTCTATGCATATAGTTCTACAGAACCACTGAAATTGTTAGGAAAATTTCGAACACATACCTTGATTGAGGAAACAGGCAATGGTAGTGAAGAAGAATTCTATGTGTTGAATGGAAAAGGACCAGCACTGCTAGGCAAAGATACCGCTACGAATCTAGGAGTTCTTAAACTTGGTGTCAACAGTGTACAATCATTTGACATTGTTCGTGAATACCCAGAGTGTTTCCAAGGAATAGGAAAGCTGAAAAACTTTAAGTTAAAGCTGCATATTGATCAGGACGTAAAACCTGTTGCCCAAGCTATGTACAGGATTCCATACAGTTTGAGAGAGAAAGTTGGAGAGCAACTTGATGACCTTGAATCTCAGGATATCATTGAGAAAGTGAATTCTCCTACACCTTGGGTCAGTCCAGTCATTATTGTACCGAAATCCAATGGTGACATCAGATTGTGTGTCGACATGAGACAAGCCAATGCTGCGATTATTCGTGAAAGACACCCTATTCCGACTGTGGACGAAATACTCTACAATGTGAATGGTAGTGAAGTGTTTAGCAAGTTAGACCTTAGAAGTGGATACCATCAGATTGAGTTGGAGGAATCTTCAAGGGAGATCACTACATTTGTAACATACAAAGGCCTGTATAGATATAAAAGACTGATGTTTGGTATTTCATCAGCACCAGAAAAATATCAGCAAGTGATTTCACAAGTATTTCATGATTGTGAGGGAGTACAAAACATTTCAGATGATATTGTGATCCATGGGCGTGACAAAGCAGAACATGATAAAAGACTTTGTAAAGCATTGCAGAGAATTAAAGAAAAAGGACTTACGCTGAACCAAGCAAAGTGTGAATTTAGCATGAACAAAATAACATTCATGGGTCATGTTATGTCTAAGAATGGTATTGGGCCAACAAGTGACAGGATCAAGTCATTACTGGATGCAAAAGAGCCAACAAGTGGATCTGAAGTGAAAAGTTTCCTTGGACTTGTAAACTTTAGTGCACGATATATACCAAACCTAGCGACTGTGTCAGAACCGCTGAGGAGATTGACAAAGAAGAATGTGAACTTCGTATGGGGACGTGAACAGAAGAAGAGTTTTGATACGTTGAAACGTTGTTTGTCAAATGTGGAAACTTTAGGACACTACAGGTTAGATGCAGAAAAAACACAGTTAGTGACAGATGCTAGCAATGTAGGCCTTGGAGCAGTCTTACTTCAAGTGCACAAAGGTGAAACGAGTCATCTGTTATGCAAGCCGTACATTGTCCGTGGCAGAACGCAATTATTCGACAACAGAGAAAGAAGCTCTGGCAGTTGTGTGGGCATGTGAGAAGTTCCATATTTACTTGTATGGTGTAGAGTTTGAGCTGATTACAGATCACAAGCCATTAGAAGTTCTTTATGGAAGAAAATCTCGACCAAATGCACGAATTGAACGCTGGTTGTTAAAACTTATGGCATACAATTTCAAAGTGCGTTACTTACCTGGACATCAGAATATTGCAGATGCATTGTCACGTTTGGTGGAAAACAAACCTGTGGAAAACAGTAACTCTGTGGAGACTGAACAATATGTGAAATTTATAGCGAGGGAAGCTACGCCTCATGCATTGTCTACTCGAGAAGTAGAAGAAGTTTCAAAAAGGGACGAAGAACTTGTCAGAATTCGTAGATTCATTAAAGAAGGGGAATGGGAAAAATCGTGTGTTGACTATTTTCCATTCAGAGATGAATTTTGTTCTATTGGATACCTTGTGTTACGTGGATCTAGGATTGTGATTCCGAGAAGTCTGAGAAAACAGTGTGTTCAGTTAGCACACCAGGGGCACTTGGGCATTGTTGGGACAAAACAACAACTTAGGACGAAAGTTTGGTGGCCTGGTATGGACAAAGAAGTGGAAAAGTACGTGAAATCATGTCATGGATGTCAGATTACTAGTGCATATCCAAAACCGGAGCCAATCAGTCCAACACCTTTACCGACAGGACCGTGGCAAGAGTTGGCAATTGACTTACTGGGACCATTAACATCAGGACAATATGTGTTAGTTGTAGTGGACTACTTCAGCCGTTATTATGAAATTGAAATTACCAAAGACATTACAAGTGAGAAAATCATAGATGCTCTAGAGGGAATGTTTTGTAGACATGGAATTCCATATCAAATTACATCTGATAATGGACCACAATTCAAGTCTAAGTTATTTGAGGATTATTTGACAGATAACTGCATCAAACACAGAGCAGTTACACCATTACATCCGGCTGCAAACGGGGAAGTTGAACGTCAAAACCGGTCATTGATGAAAAGGATTAGAATTGCACAAGCAGAATCTAAGGATTGGAAGAAAGAAATCCGGAAATACTTGTTTGCATATCGAACAACTCCACACAGTACAACTGGGGTGTCACCTGCAGAATTGATGTTCCGCCGTAAACTGAGGACAAAATTACCACAAGTAGAGAATCTACAAGAAAATGTGTTTGATGAAGAAATGCGAGATAAGGATGTGTATTCAAAGTACAGAAACAAGCTGTATGTTGATGAGAAACGTGGTGCAGTGGATTGCGACTTAGAGCCTGGAGATTCAGTCCTTTTGAAGAAAGCAGTCAAAGACAAAATGGACACTCCGTACCATGCAGAGCCATATACTTTGGTACAGAAAACTGGAAACAGCTGTGTTGTTGAATCACCAGAAGGAGTCACATTGAAGAGGAATAGCGAGTTTGTGAAAAAGTATCATTGTAATCAAGAACCGGGAACTTCCGAAAGTGATGTGTCCAATATTCCAGAGACTTACAGTGAACCGATCATTGTATCCGCTGATACAGGTGATGAAGGACAGCCTTCTGTGAGGGAACCTATCGCAAGAAAACCAACAGAGCCAGTCTTGAGAAGGTCAACCCGTGTAAAGACAGTTCCGCAACGTTTTAAGGACTTTAAAATGTGAGCCGTGTCCGTGTGTTTCCGTGTGAAATTATTTGTATCATGGAATGTGAACTGTGACTGTCTTTGTAAATTTTGTAAACTCTTTATAATGGACAGTAATCTTATTAAGAATGAGAAATCTGATTATTAATATGTTTTTCAGTATAATAGTTAAATCTTGCAAAGGGGGGTATTGTAGTATATTTATATGATCTAAGGGAAGTAACTGTTTGAGTATGAATGTATGAGTATGATTTGAGTAAGAGTTATGGTTCTTTGTGTGTATTGTTTGAGAGTATCATCCGGGGATTGAGCACGGGAAAATAGCCATGCTGATGATGTGTGCGTGGGTGAGAGCATGATGTGGACTTGTATACATGTGTCATGAATAAACCTATTCGTGAATTGATTTAATTCGTTATATTCTTCACTTTGTGGTAGCTGGTCGAAAACGTAACGGCGTCAAGAACGTCAAATTCTGTTTTGCTTTATTTTTTATCTATTCTTCCTTTAATAGTTTGTAATTTTTTGGATATGAATTAATTAAAAATTGTCCACAATTCTTGATTGTTTTTTTTAAACAATTTTAACATAACATTTTAAATATCAAGATATAGTTACGATTCTACAGCTAATCCAAATACACTTCCAATGAATCCACATGCGATCCCCCCCCCCCCCCCCCCCCGAAATCTGACTGTAATTCACAGCTGTATAGAAACTGACAGAACTGAAATCTAAACGATCCAGTTCTAACCATGCAGTGTAAAGCTCGGTCAAAATGTTCAGCAGAATCACGGATTGTTCTAGCTAATCATGATGATGTCAAACTCAAACTCCCATATAAGAAGCTTTGTTACATCCTTGAGCTGCATCTTTTACTTTTCTTCATATTATTGCACTCAGGGTGCATCACTTGTCAAGATAACTCCTCCCACATGTTTCAAGATAGGGTTTTTTGCATTTTACATGTACCTGTGCAAATATGAACAATAGAGATAACCATCATACTCTGTTTTTGGTTTTTTCACTAACAAATGGATTGTTAAAACTGTTTACAAAAAAGGAAATCAAGTTTCTTGTCACATTAAGGGCTTTCTATTGTAATTTTTTTAAAGAATAGAGTTACAATTGCTGAACTTAGGGCAAAACTGATTCTTTTTGCACTGTCACATTAATGATATCATGATACTAATAAAGGATTTTTTTTGAGTGATAGTTCCATTATTATGGAATTTTCAGTCATAGTATTAATCATTATATACATTTAGGCCCCAATAATTTTATTTAAGAAAAGTTAAGAAAATAATGAAGGGTACATATGATGTTTTCAATACTACAGTGAAAATCTCTCTCTCTCTCTCTCTCTCTCTCTCTCTCTCTCTCTCTCTCTCTCTCTCTCTCTCTCTCACACACACACACACATGTAAATGGGTTTTTTGGTTTAGTTTTATGGCATAACTGTAATGAAAAGTAAATTAGTATTTATAATATGTAAATAACATTTTTTTATCAAACACCTTTTACTAGCACCCTTTCGGATGAAATTTCGAATCTACAAAGGCGAATTGAAGAACTAAAATCATTAGAAGAACTTGAGAGAGAACTCGACGAGCTTAATCAGCAACTCCATGGTAAGAAAAAAAAGTGTGCTAAGAAGTTCCGTCCAGTAAGATATATAAAATATCTAAACAGGTAAGAAAGCTCATATTAATAATCAGAAGTAGTTCATACATTTTGTATCCGAAATCAAATGTTCTTCGTGTATTAGGAGTCTATTACTATTAGTAATCTAGTTTCCATACTTATGCTTAAAGGCCGACATTTTTACCGGGTGGTAAATCTCAGGTGAGGGCGGGGCTTAATTTCCAGAGGTGTGAAAGCCCCCGGGGCTTGCAGTCTACCTGCAGTCGTGAACGCTGCTAATCACTATACAGAGGAAGCAAATTAATACACAGGAAATAAATAATTAGTCAGAATTGGTCTTAGTTTGAATATGTTATTGTTCTTATGACCATACGAAGCGATTTTATACAGAAATGTTTTGCATCGTCCGAATTTTCTCTAAGCACACGTGTTTAAAGTACAATTGAAAAAAAAAATCAGTAAATTAATTCTGCTTTAAAAATAAAAGTCGGTACATGTGTTCAGCCCTTGGCATTGTATAAGAAGGTAATTCTAATAAATATAATTGTATAAGAAAACCATATGATCAGTTGGAATGCTGAATGTAAAGGCAGCGATTAAACGGTGACAGTGGAGTTCATTTTCCATGGAGTGACGTTTTCGTGCAACAAGTTCCAGTCGAGTGCATTACCAGTAATTACGGCTTTAGTAGCTCAGAAGAGTGTTTAAAAAAGAAAATTGTATGTGCTTTGGAGCTGTTCATGCATCTTCGTAGAATTTATTAGATCACATGCATTCAACACGATTCAAATATAAGATTTAAATATAAATTGCGTATTTTCAATTACTGAATAATTATTTTTCATAAACAATGTTAATACTGGTCATGTTAAAAATTCAATTTTTAATCCCCCTTTTAATACGTGACGGAAGCTATCAAAGATAACTTGTTAATTGCTAGTAAACAGAAATCCGCGGACCTGGCCAGATCACGCTCGGACGATCACGTCAATTAAACTGGGTTCTATTGTTTCAAACGTGATTGACAAGCGGCATCTTTTTGAAGTTTGTACAGGTAAAAAAGGGGTCGTTTGTAAAATGTTCGGCCTTTAAAGAAAAAATCCACATGACAATGCAATGTCAATACAAAAAAATGCGGTTTCAGAAAAAAAAATGCGTTCCTATTAGTTATGTAGACAGAGCTGAATTTATGAAAACAATTTTATACTAATTCTTGGGTTTTTTTTTTTTTGTTTATTGTGTGTTGTTTTTTATTTTTTAGATATTTCTGGACATGGTTTGGGACAGTATCCGGGATCATTAGATAACAAAGTAATCGTTATTTACGTGTCACAACAAAGGTGTTTCAAATGAAACATCATGATAAGAGCTTTTACAATTGTATTTCTCTGCAATTATCAAACGGATAAGTCAGGGAATGATAAAATGAAGAAATGTTCTGAGTACGGTAAAATTGTCCCACATGACAAATGAATTCCATGTTGCTTGTAGAAGGTTTTAATTCACAGCTTTGCATTGAAAAATGATTGTCAATAGCATATAGAGCAGAGTTGTTTAAATATGATTTTTTTAAAACTCGTCGTCAATCAAAGCACAGGTGACAGCTGGACCAACGAATTACGCATTATCACATACTTTTTTTAAAAAATATTCAGTTAAATAAACTCTTTTTTTTGTTTTACCCCTTTCAGCTGTATCTAATGAATAACTAAAATATTTCAACGCATACATAAGAACTGTAATATATTAAACTACTAACCATAAAAAACGTTTTCTTAAGTGTAATATATATTACGCCGACCACATTTTTTTTCCTTGGCTTTATTAATTATTTCAATTTTATAGATTGTTGTTGAATATCGAAAAAAGTTTAATACATTACTGCCTGAGCTGTCGCCAAAAGTGCCATCCATCAATATCATTATGATCGGAGCAACTGGCTCAGGAAAGTCTTCTTTTTTGAGGACCTTTGCCACCGCCTTATCAAACAGTGATTACATAAAAGATATTTACAGAGTATGTCCTAGAGAAGTCAGAGAGGATAGTGCAACAAAACAGGTATGATAAAACGAACCTGGTTGCTTTGAATTGCTTTTTTTGAAGCAAAACTATTATTAAGAATATAAATGCCTATTCTAAAACAAAATCTCTGAAACTTTGTACAAATATGGCCCAAAAAGTAATCATTTGTATTTAATTTACAAGAATTAAAAGTTTTTAACGATACTGTATGTGTCGTTAGACTATCTTTGTTATACCAAGGCAAAATATGTTGAACTATTGTTAATGTTTTTATCTGTGTAAGATGAGTAGAACAGAAACTATCTTAATTAATATTTTATCTTATAAGTTATATAATGATATTAAGTATTTACATTTACTAATGCGTTAACTAATTCCAAGAAAAAATAGAGTTTAAGAGCATGGAAATGAATAATGAAGTCCAGACTGTTGTAAACAGAGAAAGGAGTTCGGGTAAAAAGCAAAAAAGCATTCGACAATGCGTCACAAACTGAAAATATTGGATATTTTTTAAGACAAGCAAAAGCAAAATAGAATTCCTTAGCTTGCATTAAAGGAGAAATCTGAGGAAACATTTGGCAAAACATATATCGGATTCGTTCTTGTTTTTTTCCCAAAATTATGAATGGTCATTCTTTCTGGTGCCAAACATATCATGTATATGTTCAGATGTTCAGGCAAGAACTATGAAAATATGAGCAAATGCGACACTTTTTAATGAACTTCCAACTGCCTAAATATGATCTATTAATTGTTATATTTAAAAAATGCATTTACCTCTTCCAATATGTTAGAGTAGCCGGGACAACTATTAAAAAATGAAGTTTGAGCCATATACTAACCAAAGAAGGAAATCAATGTGTGAAAATATTTTGAACCGGTGAATTTCAATAACATATTTTATAGGAACATTTTCAAGTTATATAGATGGATTAAGTCAGTAATGTTTGATTGAAGGTTTATATTTGTGGAGTTCATTCTGTATACATTGTTTAGTATACACGCTCTAAAAAGCAACTTATATCATAATTCTGCTAACAACTGCGATATTGCATCAATAAATTCTATTAGGATAAAGAAGCCACATTTTACAAAACAATTTAGTTATCAGGTTAAATAACGTTTAACATTTTTCATATAGATTAAATGAAACATGAAGTTTTTTTAAACGGCTTTGATATCATCATATTTAAATGCATTAACCCATTTTCTAAAGCATTTTACATGTATCATACGCGTTACAAGGCTTATAAAACCATCTGTTACATTCCTCATAAGACATTTCACCGTCGACAGAGAGTTCATCATAGAAATACATATTACGATAGTTTCAAAATGATGAAATCTTTTTTTTTTCGTTTGCTTCTGTTTTTACTTCGACCTCTTTCTTGCTTTGTCTTTACATTAGCTTCGCGATGTCCTTAATTTTGTGTTGAATTTCTTTATTGATCGCAAATTTCTCCAACTTTTTATTAGATCTCTTTAGCCTTTTTTGTGCTTTATTTGTTTCGATTTCCACTGCTATTTTCTTTTTTGTTAGACAACGTGCTAGTAGGCAAATTTAGCTTTTTTTTAAAGCCTCTCCATTATAAGTAGAAATGGTCGCTATTTCACTAAATGATATTTAAACTAGTATTCTAGTAACTAGTAGCTCTCTGTCTATGAGTAAAAACTTGCTGCCATCATATAGCGTTCTATTGAGATACATTAGCAATCAAACCCATATGAAAGCACTGTCCCTTTTAAGATAATCACTAAAACGGGATATATGACTCGAATGCATTAGCGCGTTAAAATTGAAATAAAGTACTTGTTCTTTGTTTCAGGTAAGCAAATCAAAATTTCAAACAGAGGAATTTATTTATAACCGATCGAATGTCTTAAAATTTAGAGGCAAACATCAGAGTAAGAAGTCCAAGACTTGATTATACAGAAACAACGATTTGACTAGATATAATGCAAAATTTATTTTGATTGACTTGAATAATCTTCATCTTCAACAAAGTAGAATTATATAATTGAAAAACATTTAGCAACTGAAACAGTAAAAGCTCAACAACTGTCAAATAACAATATTCTAATTAACTAGAACAATGTCAGTAACTAACTAGTAAGTTATGGAGAATGCAAATACTCGATGTTTCTGTCTTAAAGTTCTTGCAAATCAATAATGTTTGGCTCTTAATTTGCATAGTTTTACATGTATCGGTTGACATGGTTTCTACATCCTACATAAACAGAACACACTCTTTCTGAAGACACAGTTGAATCCAGTTCTACCTGCAAAATATTTTCTAACTATATTTTCTAAGTCTGGGATACACATTTTTATGGCATAAGTAGCAAGGTTAGGTGATTTCATAAGAATTGTCTGAAAAATTGTTTTCTATTTATTTATGCCATAAAAGCTCTGAAGTAAATTTCGTGTTTAATTCTTGGTTGTCACTGATTGAATAAACTGTCGTTAGCCTTATGTTTGGTAAAAAATGAATTTTAACAACGTAATCCTATATCTTTCTAATTACATTGCTTTAGAAAGGAACAAAACTATTTATTTGTGAAAACTCAAAAACATTTTATTTTTGATGTAATTGGAACTAAGATTGGTTAATAATGAAATGTAATAATAACGAACAGTGTTAAAAATCAAAAGTTCAAAGGCAATATACAAAACAGGAACAAAGCAAATACAGGCCTCTACAAAAAAAAGAGTTAGGATAAGGTGCATTGTTTGACAATCTGTTCTAAAGACAAAGTTAAAAACCGGTTTGATGGCAAGGGGAAAGTTCTATCAAAAAAAATATTTAAAAGCTATTTTAGGCCATTTAAGGTTAAGCTAGATATTTTATTCTGTTAGATAGAATTGTAATTTTCGTTTATGTAGTTAAAACTGCATGCGATGTTACTGTATATATTTGTCTGTTTTTGTGTTTGATCATTATTATTATTGATTTTTTATACATCTTTTAAAAGGGAAAAACGTATTTTCCTTATTTTACATTTTTGGAAAGAAATATATTTTATTTGGTATAAATATTTTTACAGATACACATTGAGCCTATACACTTGGGTGACAGAGGACAGAAAGTACCTTGCAATTTTTTTGATATGCCCGGCACTGTTGAAACTGAAAAAATCTCTAAAGATGACCTAGAAAAGATAGTCAATGGGGAACTGAAGCTTAATGAAAAAGTGAGTTATGAAATTTCCCTTAAAACAATACTTTGATTTTTTTAAGTCAATAAGTCAAATAACCCCTACTGATACATGTAAGATTTAATGTATATGTTTTATAAGGCGATAAATTATAGTGTATTTTTGGTATCATGAAACATCTTAAAATTTATGGTTTACATTTCTTCAGATGCATCAACAAGGAGACATACATAAACCTAACCCAGCGGATGTTGTCCACTGTATTCTTTATGTTATAAGCCCCTGCAAGACAAACCTAGACGACATGTCGATATGCATGAACTCAATGATAGAATTTCTTAAAAGCAAGAACTCAGAAGGTAATATTTGGTTATTTTTATTAAATACATACACGACTTTTTATACATGTACGTTTCAATCCTTCCATTATGTAATATCAATACTTTTAAAATCATTAGCGGAAAATGCACGACGATTTAGCAATAGGTCAGAGGAAGAGCTCAAGATACTTAAAACACAAACCTTTTATAAATTATAGGTTCAGAACATATTTGTAGGCATAAATTTGTTTAATATTTACCAAATCAAATCTTAAGACTTTGATAGACTTGTGGCAAAACTATCATACACATATATAAAAACGAGAAAAGCTGTCAATGTGACAGCAAATTGTTTTTGTTTTATCCAGAAAAAATGGGTATGTATATGTAATATGTTGCCAAATTGATGAAGATCAAGGCGGTATTATTTATAAATTTAAAAAAAATTAAAATGTAAATTTCTGAGTTAAGAACAATTGGTCTGCAAAACAACAACTTTTTATCTTGAACACTTTTGGAGGAGTTATCCATACAACATGAGTTCCCTTTTGCCAGCTGCCCGCCCGATTCATCGCCATTATCACCATTTCAATTACCGATTTTTTTTTCGGAGGGGGGGGGGTGGGGGCGCTTTAAAAGTCCACAACGTTTTAGGGTAATATTTGAAATCTTGAACTTTAAAAAAAATGAGTAACTAAAAAAATCAGTTTCAGTGCCAATCGAAAAAAGTGTGCAGCTTAAATTACATTAGTTTTTAATTTCTTTATTCAGTCTGATCATTATGGATCATTCCGAAAAAAGTGATGATACTGTTACTTCTTCTTAAATACTTGCAACAGATATTTACTAGCTAAAATTGCATTTTATGTGCAAAAAGGCCAAATCAAATGCACCACAGCTCAGAGAGAAAAATATTGACCCCTTTTCCTTTACTTTTTTGAAGTATGTTTTATCTACATGTTTACTTCCCAAGAAGTTCGTGAAACAACCATATAAAGGAGAGAAACACATTAAGCAGACTAATTTACACTTCGAGGTTTTTTTTCAGATGGCGTTAGACAGTTTGTTGTAGTCACATCCATTGACAAATTAGGAGTCCCTAATAGCGACATGAAAAATGCATACAGATATCCACGTGTTTACGAGTATTGCAAAAAAGTGTCCGAGGCTTTCGGTGTAGATCTACTTCATGTCATTCCGGTGTCAAATTATTTTGATGAAGTGGTTCCAAACGACGCCAAAAATGCCATGTCTCTCTTTAACCTTTGGCGTGTCTTTATTTCTACAAAAGAATATATTGAACGACGATGGCTCAAGGAAGAAACTGTCATGATTTCACAAGAGTGGTCATGCAAAAAGAACAATGTTTGAGAAACTTCATGTCAACTGTTGAAAATGATCATTGACAATGAATTATTTCTGGGGTTTTGTTTGTATATTTATTTATGTTGACGTTTTATCGATGTCAATGTTTGAAAATTTTGAAATATCCAAATTTGTTCGTTTTTTTAAATTAATTTGTGGTTTTTTATGTGTGTTTTACGTGTGCACTACAGTTATAGTTACAGCTACACGTCAATATGTTAAAATATTTAATGGTTTACTTGATGTTTTTACAGATAAAAAAAATGATTGCATTATGCATTATTAGATTAGAAAGAGAAATATTTTCCCATCTAATAGATAGATTATATCACACATTCTTTACTCATAATTTTTTGTCTATTTGAGTGTATATTGAATATTCATTATGATTATAAATATTTTACTCTGTATCCTTTGTGATTTAAAAACAACGAGAGATGGGGTGTTCTTTTTATAATGTGTGAAAAGTATTTTTTACCTTCCTTTAAATAGTGACGTCGTTTGATGTCCATGTATTGTATACTATCATGATGCATTTTTGTGAAAATTGTAATAAAAATTTTGAGAATTTTATTTATTTGAAATGTTAATCATATCTATGCATGCAATTTAAAACTCTAAGTGATATGACCAGTAAGTGTTTAGGTAGTAAGTTTAATGTTCAAAGTATTCGATAAAAGATCTTATTTGAAAACAAAAGAACTTGTTTTCAGGAACTTGTAATTTCGAATGTTTATGTAAATCACATTAAAATCAGGTGTTTTAAACGTTCATTTCTATGAACCATAAGCGGTAACAATGTGCTTACAATAGGTTTTTTGTGCTCATTTACCGAACGCGAGGTTAATACCCTTAAACTCAACATGTACATATTTTGACTTATCAAAGCCGTTTTGTATTCATATTGAAGTTTTGATCACTTCAATATACATCACAAAAGAGGAATTCACAAGCAACACATTAGCTGCAAAAATTGATTCCTCTGCTATTTTTTGCGAAGAGTATACTTTTTAACGCGTCCGTCAGTTATAATAAGTAATTCAGTCGTTCAGTGCTGTTATCGATTTCGTTTTATGGAAAAGTTTGGACCTTTTGAATTTTGACTATATATTGAATTTAATATTGAACAGATTGTTAGCGCAATTCCTTTCAAACCGCTGCAAGGATTTCGGGAATCTGTGCAGGCATTAGTACACAAGGTGTATAAGTGAGTGTTACCAGGAAATTATGAATGTTACATGTATCAGAAATTCTGATGCAATTATCTTTTTCGGACTCTCGGTCATTTGAACTTTTATTTTAGCCATGTATTTAAAATAGTATTGAGACGTTTGCAAACATAACTCTTCTTAAACCATTGCACGAAATTTGTAAAACATGGTATTTTTAAAATAATGTGCATGTTGCCTATACATTCAGATTTCAATGTTTTTTTTCTGGTAATAATTGCAGTATTGAATGCATTAGTACAGTATGATCTGTACGATCAAGTCCCTAGCTCTGTTCTTCATCTTTGTTTACTGGAACACTGGCCGAGCCAAGAGGGGACTAAATGACTGACATTATATAAATAGTGCCTGTTTGGGAGGGTAACAGTTGAAATTGACACCCCGAGAAAACCATTGTCAACCGAAGCGAGGCGGAGCTTGACAATGGTTTTCGAGGGGTGTCAATTCCAACTGTTATCCTCCCAAACAGGCACCATTATTTTATTATACTGAATGTCTTAATTTTAAAGAAAAAATTACTGCTTTTATATAAGAATAACGTGAATTCTACAGCAAAACGTACGCGCATAATATTCGCGCATGTAACAATTTGTAATGTTACCCGTTGCTAAGTGCGTTGCTAACGCTGAGGGTAATAGAACGGATTATGAACTGCGTCTTAACCAATCAGATTTCAGTATTTAACATAAACGTATAACAAATCGCATTGTTAATTTTTCATTGATTTGTTTTTTATCCTAAAAGAAGCAAATGTACAGCAATTTACAGAAATTTCTGTAATGCATGATTTAATTTAAAAAGACGAATTCTCTTTTTATACAGTATCACATTGTACGAAAACATTGTCTTGGATCAGGTAAACCTTTCTGTGTGTGTTTATAATATAATCACAAACTACGTTAAAAGTGATAAAAAGTTCAGAATTTGGATTTAATTTTCTGACCATTGGAAGATTTATACTAGCTATAAGGATTCATAAGAAAGAATGAGGGAAGGGAACTAACTATGTTGAATGTTATAAATTGACAGTACACCTTTATTTTAAAACGACAATTTAGCACTTCTTCTAATATGTTTTTTTTAAATATGAATTAATTGTTATATAATTATATTAGACCATCAATGTTTATCCAGTTCATTCAAATTGTTATAAACTGTTAAATCTGAACATCCTAGTTTTGAGCCATACATTTTATAAAATTATGATCATATCGTTAAAAGAAATATTATTGATAAAGGATGAAATCCTATTGACATTTCTCCGAAAATTGTTTTATGATTGGCTACAATATGTTTCTTAGTTTTTCTCTGATGATCATTTATTCAATCTGATTGGTTTTGATATACTCAAGAATATATCCGTTAACGTTTGCTTCTTAGTAATAAAAATCGAAATAAAAGAAATCGTTATTTAATGATTTAGTTAGTTGATTCATAAGTTTACTATATTTTACAAAATAGTGAGCTACATCTTTTGCATATAAATGCACCGATGTTCAATAAATAGTTTATTCCAGTATGTGTATTGTAAATAAAGCAATCGTGTTCTTTTATCAAATTAAACTGCACTGAAAGATAGGAGGATATCACACTTAAAACACAATAAAAATATTTAATTTTATTATCTTTGCTTTATATTTGCCATTCTCTGTTTCCTATTACTTTGTCTGAAATATCTACGGAGCTTCTTTTTGCCAACAGTCCTCTTTGTACGATTTTCGGCTGGATTCTCTTCTGTATTACGATTACCGAGTATTTTTTATAATCATAAGCAGATGTCTTACGTATTCTTAATTTTCTAGTTTACATGTAAAAAGGGATATATTGCTCACAGACTTGTAAACTACATGAAAATGATAAGCCACTTTATATACATGAACAGGCCACCAGGACATTTATATTGGACAACTCATTATCTATCTTTTCAACTAGCCAGTTCAAAATTGTAGTTTTATAATTTTAAATTTCTATTGTCATTTAATTTTGCTTTACAATACTAATTTGGTTAGGAAGGTTTAAAACATTACTAAGGAATCATTTATTTCGTCGTGGCTCAACTTTTGTGGAATTTGCGGACACCGCTAACCCACGAATTAACATCCTCCACGTATAAAGAAATTGAGACTGTAAAGTCATATTTCCTTTTGTAAGTACCCAAGAATACACAAAATTACGTCCCAACGAACCTGTAAAATTAAAGTAACCCACGAAAATTGGCCCCCACGAATTTTAATGATTCCACAGTATACACATTCCTGTGCTGTTCGTAAGTGCAACAGAGCTTGTAAAAAGTCTCAAAAAACATGTTTTCTTCTTCACTCCTAAAAGTCTAATATTTGCAATACCACAAGATAACGCTCTGATCGACCGGCCTACCCGTAAATGGTCTTACAAAGTCGACATTTATGTATATATATAACTTATATATTGAAAAAAATATCCAAATAAGCCAGGAGTAGATTTAAATTTTTTTTTATTAAAATCTTATTTTGAATAAAAAAAATCCAAAGACATAAACTTACACAAACAAAGTAAGTTATTTGCAAATAATCACAAAAAAAAAAACAACTAAAAACATGTATTTTCAAGAAAAGAAAAGTACAATGAAACCAGCTCTATACAATCAAAATGAGTAAAATATGTTTTAGAAATAAAACAAATAAATTTAAGCAGATTATCCTTATTACTTTGAAGATAGTGTTTCCTCTGTAGTTGTGTTCAAATCTGGGGAAAAAAAGGAAAGATAAGTAAGTGTTAAGCGGTATTAAAATTAAATGATAAGATATTAGTTTACCATTTCATATAAAAAGAAACTTTAAAATGAAATATTTGTGAAAAGTTGATTATATTTATGCTTACAATCTAATCCTAGAAATGGCGGTCCGCAGTAGGATCCAGCAGTCCCATCTGGACAACCTGTACACAGGAGTTTAGATCGTTTTAATGATCTTTCAAGATGTTATTTCTAATATTAATTACCTATAATTACTTGTAAATTGGTTTTTGCATTTAAATTTGTTTTTCTAACTTTATTTTTCCATTCATTTTACATGTTTGTCACTTAAAGTTTTAGTTTTCTCATTTGGATGGTTTATTCTAAAAGTAAACTTAGATTTTTCCATTCATCGTGCATGTAAATAATTTTCCTTTAATCTTCTGTACATATTTTGTTGAATTTTAGAACTAAAGAAGTTAAATCATCGTCATAAGTCTGATCACTAAAATTGCATCTACATTACTACACATAAAACCTGCAAAATTAAGTAAATCAAATGCGATGAAAAAACGTATTGTTAAAAAGCGAAAATACTATACAGAAGGTTTACCTCCGTTGCAATGGATGAGACAATCACGTCGAGAAAGAAAGTTATTGCCAGTGCCCCCACATCCCCCATATATAAAGGTTTCACAGCTGTATGTGTCTTTGTTGAACCCCCACCTTGTCAGGGTAGAGTTACATGGTCCTTGGTTAGTGGGTAGCCGACATCGAGCTTTGAATGTAAAAGTACAATATTGTTATCTCAGTCCACCTGTAAAACTATAGTTTATTTTGTTTGCATACTAGAATACAAATAGATTAAATATGATAAAATGTTTTTTTAAAGAGAAAATAGATATATATATGTTTATTTCAGACAAAACAATAGAATATGAGAAAAACAAATTAGAACTTACGCGGAGTGATACCAGATATAATAACCTAAAACAAGAAAATACATTCAAACGTAAAAAGAGGGATAACTCTCATTTAATAAGTCATTAACAAGCGATAATGGAATACTTTAAATCGTGGCATTCTACACGTTATGAACCGAATCTTACCCAAATCAATTATATTGAAAACTGCATAGCTATAATGATTAGTTTTTTTTTATAAAGGTTACCTTTTTATCTTCAAATACCCACATTTTCTTTATCTGTTTCAGAACAAATAGTACGGTAATGCCTGATTTATGTTGACAAGAATATATTAAGTATTACTTACAAAAAGAACGAGAAAGTACATCAATCGGATCCCTGCGTTCATATGCATGTCTGAAGAAGTTTATGTATTATGTGCACAAGAGATTATGTGTAACTTAAACTGCATGTCTTGAGTTTCTTATATAGTGAGCATATATAATTAATAGGTATAACGTGTGTTTGTGGATTGCAGACTTCCTTATATGAAAAAAAATAGCGGTTGTTGAGGTTTAGAACTAAATCCTTGTTACTGATTAACATAAACGGACCTTGTTTTTATTGTTCTATATGTTTATGGAGATTCTTCAAAGAACGCAAAAACCTAATTCGCCATAATTATTCATCAATGATAATCACATTACATCTATACTTCCGTTTGAAGGGAATCAAATTTGAACTGATTCCGTGTTATTAATCAATTTATGTTATTATTGTTTGAAGTATTTGTGATATGTGCAAGACAACGCCATTCTAAATAATTATTTAAAAGTTTATCCTGGAAACAGACTGTTTATCAAAAGAATTAATCTAAATCAACTGCTATTTATGAAAACACAAATATTTGTTTTAATGTACTTTCTTCTATTGCTGTTCCATTTGCCATAAAAAGTATAGTTCATATGTGTTTAATAAAAATGTCAAAAAAAGAAGACAAGGTAGGAATTTCATTTTGACAGTTGCAAGTTTTTTTAGCAATCAATCAACTGAAAACAGGAAAAGTTACACTTCTTACCGACATTTCATGAATTGCTGAATCTGATTGGTCGACCTACTGCCGATTCGGTCTCTGATTGGTTAGCAGAAGAAAAATGTAAAAGATAGCACTGTGTGTTAATGTTATGGAAACTTACGAAAATCAGCAATTACATAAATACTTTTTAAACTACATTCGCTAGTTATGTATAACCCCTTTACTCCCGTTTTGCCAAAAAAACAAACAATAATATAGAATTTTTGTAGCATATCATCAAAGAAAAATAAAGTCTAAGTTTACCTATACCAAAGTTTGTTCGTTACTATTGTGTAAATAGAAGCAAAGGATAAGCGAATAATTTTTTGAAAATAATTAGCTAAATAAAATTTCCCATGAAGTCTATTTCTTGATAACTGTAAGGTGCGTGAATTGCCAAGAATATATTTTTATGGAAAATTAAAAAAAAAAATAAAGTTAATGAAATAAGTTTCATATTTAAAAAAAATTTAAGCAAGCAGTGAATTACATGTAAAAAATCGGGGTTTGGAAAAATATAAAAGGAAAATAATCAAAAAGGATATTCGCTATTGTTATGTAAATAAAGTAAATTATATAAAGAGATATTCAATTCTTAAAAAAAGATTAGCTTTCCGGAATTTCCGTTAAGTTCTTATGCATTTCATTTGTCAAACTGAATTGACCGGTATTTATTATTATGGAAAAGAAAATGATGTTAAAAAAAATAATAAATACATGGAAATCAATTCTAGAGCTAAAAAAGTGGTAACAATTTGTTTTAAATGTTCATCTCAAAATGCATACGAGTAAGTGTATTTTGTCCCAAGTTTCTGCTCCAACTACTTTTTGCTCGATGTTAAGGTAATTATAAATATATCAAGCTATGTGTATCCATTAGCATGAAGTGTCTGTTTTAAATTGCGTCCGCTATCGATTTAGGTTTTAATACACAACCCATAATAGGCATGTGCTTCTTGTTTACAGATTAAGACTACTTGTTATTTACATTTACTTGTAAATTATTGAATTTACATTCACAATCAAAGCACCTCGACTAAAAGATTATATAATTAATAGGCATGATATTATACGTACCAAATTTCAAAGCCATGAGCGTTCATTTTGATAAACTCTAGTTGCTTGTTTACGTATTCCGTACGGTAAGCGAATGGAGCAATCAATTGCTGGTGTATTTAAAAGACAATTTCATGTATAAACTTTATTAGGGTCTTCCGTCTTCAGCGGAAGACCCTACTATTATTCTATTGTTTCTTTTTCACTTTTCTTATTATTCTTTTTATTCTTTTTTTGTCTTACAAATTTTGTGCAGGCGATTTCTCGAAGATGGCTCATTCGATTTTCTTCAAATTTTAAGGGTTGATGTGTCGGCATCTGAAGTTCGTACCGCCGTTTCCTTTTTTTGATAACCACTTCCGGTCGGAAGTTATCGTCCGTTTACGATTTTTAAAAGTCAATTTTGTCGGCTAGAGATCCAAAGAACGAATAAAGATATAGGGCTGAAATTTTCAGTGAGGATAGACATTAATTTTACCTGTTGCAACATGGTCATAAAAACGTCCGCCGTCACTTCCGGTCGTCACCGGAAGCAAAGATAAAAAATCGTTTTTTTCAGCTTTTTGCTTTTTATATATTTTTCTAATGGGTTGATAGAGACTCTTTTACTGATTCGGAATATGTAATTTGTTTTGAAATCGATTGATGTGTTCCCGAGATATTAAGCATGAAAGTCCTGAAGCGAGAGTTCGAGTAGCACAGTCGTTAGAGTCGTGGACATGTGCCCAGGCGACCCGGGTTCAAGCTTCGGGTGCCGAAATTTTTTCCCCTAATGTTTTGAGTTGATTAACAATTTAGTGTTAAAAGTGAAGGATTTTATCTCATTTACTCATAAATCGGACGGAAGACCCACTCGTTGCTCGCAACGAGAACGATCTAGTTTTCTGTTAATTACTATGTCCGATCTGTTGTTGCTGTTTTTAAATCCTAAGAAATTTAGGATTTTAGCAATAGACGTTTCTTTATAATATCTTTAGATTTTCTTATTTTTAAATGTACAATTCATCTTACAATACAAGTAGTACATATCAATACATCAGGAATTGAAAACGTTAAGATGGATGTCAAAGATTTTGCAAACAACCATCTTACCTTCCGTTTTAATTTAATACATGTAATCTGTAAATTTTATTAATTTCTTTTTCGAAGTATTGTTGAGACGATGGAAAAATTTATCCGCTTGGCTTTATACATTGTGCAGCGTTATGGGTTGACAATAAAATGACCTTTTTAATTGCGACTCACAGCACAAGTTAATTTGATCTTAATCCAGATATGAGGAATAAGCCTAATGTTTTTCACCTTTAGTCTATATTTACTCATGCGGAGAATTGCCTCATCTGTAACCTGTATATACTGGCCAAACATTTCTAACGCCTTACTTTTATTTTATTTTTTTATTATTTACAAAAATTTAAATCAATTTTTGATTCGTTGCATCTATCGACTACTGTTCAAAGTGATCAACTGTTCCTGTCAAAAAATTGTAATCAAGTAAGTAATTACTCGACCATGACCGTTTTTGTTGAAAAGCGTGTTCGATACGTTTCTCGGATACGTTTTACAAAAGGACTCGATTAGATCGATTCTCTATCTTTGACTGATTGTTAAAAACAATTATGAAAAATGCAGTGCATGTCTGCCCAAGAACCTTCATGGTCAGTCAGCGTGGTCCAAGCATAACGCGGTTCACAGTTGGTTTGTTTCCTTTCACAATAATTGCTGTTATATTTTTAACCTTTAAAAATGAAGTCCTAAACAATAAAACAGCTTTTCTTGTTCATAGTTTTCATTACAGATCGCTATTTTTTTTACAGACACCACTTAATTATTCTAAGAATTGACCGGAAGTTCAATGCAACCGGAAGTGTTAAAGACTCAACACGAATGCCAAAACGACATGGAACGACACGTCAACTAATACCGCTACATTAGAATTACTCATCTTTCCGATAGACACCGTACAGCACGCGCAACTGCACAGCACATTTTGGATCAAATCAGTGGCCTTTCTGGGCGAGACAATATCAAATCAAGAGTGAGAAAGTTCCTCAGCATCCGAATTTCGCAGAGCTAGACCATATGAACTTAAGGAATAACCTTCCACAAAGGTGTTTTATTTTATCATGGGACCTCTATGAAATGCTATTATAAGTTCAAATGGGAAACGTATGAGGTATTTATGTTGTGATGTTGATATCTTAGGGTACCTGTACCTTTTCTATTTTTCATAAAGCCGTTTCATTATTTGTGATTGAGTTTTTAATGAATTGCTTCGTGATTCTTTTTTCTTTATATTTGATCATTGTCATGGTCAAAATAATTAGAATTACAAACAGTATAATACAAGCATTAGCCTGGGGCGTTAGAAAAGCGATGAAGACTGAACTATAAAGTTTTGTGGGGGGGGGGGGGTTAATAAAAAAACAAACATGTTATCTTATCATTCATAAATGAGATTAAATGTGTCTGAACAATTATCGCAGATAAGTAGATTAATTATTATTTTTTTTATCTTCAATCATGCATTCATAAATTTGATTAAAGAGTTGGTTAAAGTTTGATGTTCTGCCTAAAGACAAAGTCACCCACAAAATACACTTTCGTATACACTAACATTTTAGGAAAAAAATTGATCTTATATGCAAATATTTCAGTATTTGTATACAGAGCTCATAGTCTGTACAGGGTTAAAGGGTTTGAAACCCAAAACGTAGTTTTATCGTTTTAATTGTCCACAATACATGCTCAAATTGATGTTTTAACCATATGAATAGCACACCTTTAAGGCTAAAGTATACTTTTTAGGCACCAACAACGCGTGTGAACAACCCAAACCAAAAACCTTTTGTGATGATGCAGTGATATGTTGCTATAATTTATGTCTATGTCTTCATATCATAATATTTGCCCTCTCAACAATTTTTGTTTAAAGAATCCATCGTTCAGGAGTCTTTTAAGTCTGAACGAAGTCTTAATATAAAACAATGTACTAGTAATTGATAACTGATGATTGATCCACATTAACTGATGACTGATCCACAATAACTGATGATTTATCCACAATAACGGATGATTGATCCACATGCATTTTATAATCTTAAATTTTTGCTCCGTGTTATGTGTGGTCTTTGTCATTTTTGACAATTAATAATTGGGACCTACTATTTCAGCGTGAGCATAAACCTCAAAATTGCGGATAGTATCTATTTTTGTATCTAACTAAGAATAGGTAATTACGACAGAAACAGTAAAATACAATAACAAAGTTTAATCATAAAAATAACCTAGAACATATCCCAAATACACCGACAACCACACCTAAAAAAAAAAGAAACAAACGATCAAAACAATTATTCAAACCATATCAACAATCTTAATCAAAACTTCTAAGAGAATCTGGATTTATATATTTATATACATAAGTATTTATTTATAACTTATAATTAATTAACTCTATAGTTTACCTTGAAGAATTTCTTCTTTAGTAACTGTACTTGAATTTCTTTTGGTAAAGGTTATGCGATGTCAACTTTTTCCAAGGGTAGTTTGTCTTGCCGAGGTATCCCCCATAGCCCAAACTTCTGTACCCTGAACTGTAATCATCCCCAAGGGAAACCAATCCATCGTCATCGTCCCCTGTCAGTCGATAACTTGGGTATCCCCCAGAGTAAAAAGGTTTGTACGGGTATTTACCATACGATCGTTTCAGATGGTACCAGGGTTTCTTTCCATAATAACCGCCGCTCTTTAGGTACCACGGTTTGTAGGATGAAGTATAGTATACACTCCTGTATGGTTTGTATGGGTAATACGGTTTATAAGAGGTGTAGTAGGAACCGCCTTTCTTATACCATTTACTGTGACGTTTGCGATACCACGACCCCGTGCTATAATCCCCTCGTCCACCGTACAAAGGAGATGTGTAGTCGTCGTCTCCTCCATACAAGGAATCAACGCCATAGTCTGTGCTAATGCCATTTCCGTAATAGCTTTTACTAGGTTTCCAAGAAGTTTTTTCTTTGTAGCCTTTGTAAATCTTTCCGATTGTAGCCTTTATCATCATATCCCCCATTGTCCATGTCGTCATATTTGTCTTTACCGTTGTATTTGTCTCCACCATTCTTGTAGTCATGTCCTCCTTTACCTTTTGATCCACTATTTCCGTTATAGCCATTGGGTCCATCATCTCCATTATAATCGTCTTTTCCATTTGATCCACCATTGCCATTATAACCATTGCCATTTGATTTACCATAGTCATCGTATCCACCGTTTCCGCTACCTCCATTATAACCATTTCCATATGATCCTCCATTGCCTTTTTTTCCTCCATTTCCATTTCCTCCATTATAACCGTTTGATCCACCATAGTCATCATATCCACCGTTTCCATTACCGCCATTATAACCATTACCATAATATTCATCTTTGCCGTTATACCCACCATTTCCATTTCCTCCATTATAACCATTACCGTTTGATCCACCATAATCATCATATCCACCGTTTCCATTGCCTCCATTATAACCATTACCATTATATTTATCTTTGCCGTTATATTCTCCATTTCCATTTCCTCCATTATAGCCATTGCCATTTGATCCACCATTGCCATTATAGCCATTACCGTTTGTTCCACCATTGTCATCATATCCACCGTTTCCTCCATTGTAACCGTTGCCATTTGATCCACCATTGCCGTTATAACCTCCATTTCCATTGCCTCCATTATAACCATTACCGTTTGATCCACCATAGTCATCATATCTACCGTTTCCGTTACCTCCATTGTAACCGTTACCATTATATTCATCTTTGCCGTTATATTTTCCATTTCCTCCATTGTAACCATTGCCATTTGATTTTCCATAATCATCATATCCACCGTTTCCGCTCCCTCCGTTGTAACCATTTCCATTTGATCCTCCATTTCCATTTCCTCCATTATAACCATTACCGTTTGATCCACCATAATCATCATATCCACCGTTTCCGCTCCCTCCGTTGTAGCCTTTTCCATTTGATCCTCCATTTCCATTTCCTCCATTATAACCATTTGATCCACTATACTCATCATATCCACCGTTTTTGCTACCCCCGTTGTAACCATTGTCATCAGTATAGCCGTTACCGTTGCCATTTGATTTCCCGTTGCCGTTATAATCACCATATCCATTATCTTTTCCATTACCATTGGAATCGCCAAAGTAATTGTCATAATCGTATCCGCTTCCATCGTTATCGTTGTAACCATTTCCATTCATGCCATTCCCGTTTCCACCATTCTTATCGTACTTGCCACCATTACTGCCTTTCCCGTTACCGCCGTTGTAACCATCTAGTCCACCGTTTCCGCCTTTGCCATTGTATCCATCATCTCCGTTCCCGTACTTGTCCCCACCATTTCCATTAGACGAACCAACGTAAGAGTCGTCCTTACCATCAAAGTAGTAAGGTTCATATTTACCAGATTTGCCGTAATCGTCTTTGCCAGCATACCCTATTCCTTTGCCAGATTTGTATTCGAAAGGATTATAATCAAACTTGCTGTCGTATAAATGCCAATAGCTGCCTTTGTGTCCTCCCTTGATGCTATAATCATCATAGGTTTTCCAGTGACTACCTTTTTTACCACCTTTCTTCCAATAATAGCCTGCAGAAGATAGATCCACCACCCAAGCAACGAGGACTAAGAGACACACAAAGTAGGTCGCCATTTCTGAGGCACGTTTCTACAAAAATAGAATAAAAACAAAAATATAAATGTATGCATTACTGAAGAATTGTTTATTTATTGAATTATTGAGCTTACCTAGATTACTTCTTTAAAGCCATCATAACTTATTTTTTTTAATATGTCAAGTTCATCGTGTAGCTTTACAGTTAGTTACGATTATTCGTATATTAGAAAGGTCTTCCCGATTGATTTTATTAATAGACTCCCAAATGTAGTAATGATTTTAAAAAGTTTTTAAAAAGTATGTATAGAAACTCAAAAATGGAAATAATCCAACGAATAAACCCATCTATTAGGCAATTCTAAAGTAATGACTTTACGTTTTTAGTTTAGAAATATGTGATTGAATTTTTAAAACAAAAAAATCAGTTCTTAATATAAAGTCGTAATGGGCAATAGATGCACATTTATTTCATGCTGGTGTAAAATAATGATAAACCTTAAGTGGTGCGACATATAGTTGTAAAACAGAAAAAAATGCAAAGATCACGTCACCTGATTAAAATTCTAACACAATTGTTATAATATTTTTGTGAGACACATGTCTGGGTTGTTTTCTTATATATAATTGTAAGATTAGATATACATAGAAATTGAATAAAACGATTAAAAAAATGCAAAGATGGAGATATTTCAAATTAAGTCTTACCTATCGAAAGTTTCCTCAGATGGTACTCTGTGATATTCTTTGCAAGCTGGGTCCTTATATACCTGTAAACCCCTCATTATATTTATTGCAAAAAAAAACTGCAAAGTTCACTGCTTTTACTGATTTTACTGTATCGTAATCATCGCCCTTTTAAACAATGGGGATCAGTATGGGGAAATTTTCGGAGAGATTCATAGTTTGCATCAATGTTTTTTTTATTTATCTTTTTATTTTTTTTTAAAGGCAATATGACAGAGCATCGATTTTTGTGTTAATATATGTAATTATAAATAATATTTATGCGTGTTAATGAATTTATTTTTCTACATTTATTTGTATTTGTTTTATTTTGTATTTCAAGTTTCCTTTTAGGGCCCCTTTCTCTCCTGAACCTGGGATTAATATGTTATCCTACCTCAGTTTTATTAGTTTAAGGTCAACCTTCCCTTTCGTGAAATGTCACCTTTTGAGTTTTTGTTTCAATTGTCAGGGCACGCAAACTTAATAATTGACTGGTAAAATGCTCGTCACTTTGACATTATAGTTGATTAAGCATGTATTCTAATTAGCCAAGACCGCAAACCCATCCATTTATCACCAGACATGTATTCAAAGGTTGCACATTCTTATGCATCCATTATTTATATTTTGTCTGAATTTATCATTAATATTACAGACTCAAAAGTGGGTCATATATATGTTTTCTTTTTATATTTCATCAGTATATATTTTTTCACTTCAGGATTATGCACAGGTATTTGATTTTAGATAATCCATCATTTAAATGATAAATCTACCCGATTGCAAATTTTTGACTAGGATTTATAGCTAAATAACCAAGGGGAGTTCATTTAGTCTGTCGCAGAAAAAAACAGTTTCAAGTATAAAAAAATATGACTGTTTGTCGATTATCTAAAGAACTTGTTCAATTTAGTTTTTTATTTCAGTTTTGGAGACAAGTTTGAATGAATTTGTCTTAATTTTAGTTTTGCCAAACTGCAGGGTAATTGCGTAAAATAAACTTGAATTTAAACACATTATTATATACCAATTTGAGCTTACAAAAATACATGTAATAGCAAATGTGATGTTTTGTCGAAGTTCAGTTCATTTACTAAATTATATTCTTTTTTCATCCAGGTGTATGAAAAAAGGATGTTCTATCTTTGTCAAGCAATTTAATTTGCTCATGTAGGCTTGACTGCAACAGATTAACAATCAGATCTTCATAAAATTTTTCGAAATGAATCGGGACGCTCAAAAGTATAATAAAGTAAAGAAAATTTCCTATATTTAACCTTTGAAATCAGGGTGTTTTCCTATTCTTTTTTATTGTAGTGCTATTCTTCAAAAAGGGTCTGTACAATTTTAAAATGCTCAAGGCCATTAAATTCTTTTTAAAAAACTTGAGAACAGTATTAGCTTACACGTATCGATAGATGCTTTGAAATGACGTATTTACAATTTGAATAGCCATAATGAGTTTCATGCAACGTGCAACAAATTGAATTTGACGCTGTTGTAGAGAAAAGTTATAATTCATCGGAACAATGTGTAGAGAGTTGCTGTTGAAAATGTGATTAACAATTCTGCTTTTTAACATGGAGAAACTCAGCAAAACATGGTAATAAAGTTAATTAAGTTTTTACTTAAATTGCAACCCGTTAAAAACACACATACTTATCATCAATTATGAATTGTCAAATAATCAGGTTTGGCGGGATGTTCATACAATATTATTGGACAAATGCATAGCTTAAGAGGAAATCTCATGATATACATGTATTTCGTTAGAGCTCATATCATTCACGTGCCATTATTTAGACATGTTCAAGACAAGTTGTTCCAGCTAACATTGGTTTGGTAATAGCAAGCACCTGTGCCTTGCTACATCAATATTAAAATGCCGACAGAGTCAACGACTTCCATTTGTTGGTTATAAAACATGTAAAGTTCAAAAATTTAAACTAAAGGAACGTTTAATTAAGCAACAAATTGATTTAGACATTTAAGAACAGGACAAAACATATAAAAGATATACAAGTTGTTTTTTCAACAAATTACTTTCTTTAAAATAGTCAATATGGTTTTTTTTATAATTCAAAATCATTTTATTTTCCAAAGTTACAAATAATTTATTCCATGCATGCAGGTGTCTTAATAAACATCCATCAATAAATTGTTTATTGCTAATATTGGTTATGCCATCTTTGATATTTTTTCTATGCATTTATAGAAGGTCAACGTGCTTTACTTTGCTTTGGAGAATACTGAGTTGATAGCGTGTGATTGATATACACCTGAACTTATTACGATGTCGTTAACAGGAGAGCAGATTTACCTACTTTTGTGCAAAGGTCTGTATATTGAATACTTTACGTTTCAAATATTTAACCCGATGCATTTCAATTTACAGCGAACATTGAGCATTGTCATTTTTTAAAGCTTTATATTTCAAAGGATTTTTTATATTTTTGCTTTGATTCATGCATAGCTCATCAAATCAAAATGAAATAAAATCATTGAGATCGTAACACCAATATCTGAAGTCAAATCACCAATATTTGTTGTAAAATCAACAAGATTTGTAGTCAACAAATTCTCTGGAAAATGTTATACTTCTTGCTTGGATGATTATATGATTTTCTCAAAATTAATCAAACAATTTATTTTAATGAATGTTAATGAACAGTTAGTATTTCAAGCATTATTTATCAAACATTGAAATTCTATTTCTATTTTTGTTTATTTCATTTTTAAATCTGGATTAAAATTAAACACTTTCCGTCTCTGAAAATCTAGTTAAGGTTTCTATATTATAGTCAATAATTTTTTTCTGTATCATTACCTCTTGGTAATGAATCAAACATTTGATTGTATCCTTTCTTTTTATTTTTTTCGGTTTAAGTTTTTTTTTCTGTACATCTAAACTCTATTCAATTTTGCTTTCCCCACTATGCACATGTACTTTAATTAATTATGATATGTGTGTAAGGTAATTGATAGATTTTTGCAAATAATTTACAAGTATTGCTATCATTTGTAAAATAACACATCACCATTTTCTTTTACAAAATTAATATACTATACGTTGTTTTTTTTTTATTTCTGTTGTTTGAACGTTTTTAGTATAATCATATGATGTACAACAAGTTTTAACACACGTTTTAACAGCTTACAAAATTCTCACCAGAATAAAAGCATTTAAAATTGTAATAAAACACAATACTCCTGTAGAATTAGAAAAGTTAAGAAGAAATAGGAAAACACAATCTAATACTTGTATTAATCTACAAAACTTCGTTATATATATTTTACAATTATCTAATTAAGAAATGCAATATTGCGCTTGAATTTTCATGTATCTGTCTTTTTTGGTTTGAATCAAAAAATATTTTCAGTGTTTTTATTGTTCCTCAATGTAGAATGAAATGATATTAAGAAAATATTGTTAAGAAATTATTAAAATTTGCATCAAACTACACGTGAATTTTTTTGGTTTTTTTTTTCTTTATTTTAAGTGAAAAAATAATTACACGAGTAAGAACATTTTTCTTTATTTATATTTGCCATAAATGTAGGAGATTGAAAATCAATTTGAAAAGATTTAAAGTAACTTGTCTCTTAAGGGAATGCAAATTATTCAGTAAAGAATCAATAATTCTGGAAAGGTATCTTCCGAAAAATTATAATCCTACTGTGAAATAAAATTCGTACAATGGCCAAATGAACTACGCATTTTTCATCAATTCATTAACCGAATGTGTGCAACTTGCATAAATATGTATCAATCACTTTAGTAGGTGAAAAAATCGGTCAGGTGATCAATCTTCGACAATCTAGTGTGATTAGGATGCAATGTAACCGATATCTCTAGCTTTAACCAAGAAAAGCATGCAATTTTATCCTGCAATGAATTAAACTTATTTTCATTTGTTAAAAAAAAGAATCTGTTTCATCAAAATTTTCTAGTGCTGGTTAACACTAAACATTATAAGTCAAAGTTAATTCCTAAGCTATTGTTTAGAAATAGTTTGCATTGTAAGATAATGAACTGAAAACAGATCTTTTCAAATATAAAAAAGGCATGACAAAATTAAGATATTGATGTATGAATACCATATTGCATACATTATTCTGTGAAATCCATTTTTACAGAAAATGCCGAATTAAAAGCAAAAAAAAAATAAAGGATGATAGAACTATATAAGCAAAACAATGATATTTGACGTATTATTAAACATAATACAAATGTGATTGCGTTGATTAAAATGACAAAATGCAGTTAGATATCCAAATTTGATTGAATCTGTAGTAATTTAATGAATTTATCTACTCCACTTAAATAAGTAACGTATTCAATTTCTATTTCAACTGTGCGTACCTAAATGATTAGGAAATTGCATGTATTTCACAAAGAAAAATGTCTAATTGATATAAATACTGCATCGTGTTTGAAATGTATCGTGGATTTCATGTGTATAAAATTACACAGCTATTTGTGTTCTCAGGCTGTCAGTGCGAATGACCATACGCTGTGCTTTTTATTTCTTAATAATAAAGAATTGAGCTTAAAATACTTTCCTTTTTTCCATAACAAAATGCTTTTGGATTTGGTATGTTATTTTTAAAGTTTAAATGTAAAATAATTAATGAAATCTTAACTTATAAATAGAGACAGCTTGCATAAAAATTACGAAATGTTTGCATATGAACTACTGTTTACGCGTGTGATATTTTAACGCGTGTAAGAGAATTCTCTTAAAATATGATTATGTTACACATGTAGTTGTGCCTGTTCAGTACTATGTGAAATTGATGTAAAGCACAAACTTTCTTTTTTGATAAACTACCCCCGAAAAATAAAAACTTATATTAAATTAATTGGACATGATTTAGCGGATCTAAGTTTACTTGGTCTGTTTCAAAATAAGTACATGTTTTTGCAATGAAATACTATTGGATACTAACGAAAAGAGTAATTACATATTGACCGTTTTGTTCTAAGTATACCTAAGGTTTAGGGTTGAACACTTATTAATTAAATAAAAAAACCGAAATCTTTTCTTAAAATTTGCGATTTAAGTTGGGTTTTTTTTTTAATTTTCTAAATGATACTTTGAACAAGATAAACAAGAACGCCAGCTGACTAATTAACACCTAATTAACACCTAAGTAGAAAGTGTTTTGCGAGTTCATCATATATGGAGCAGATGCCTTAAATCGGACAACTTTCGTTTAAAGTATACCAATATATATGCGTGCAATTGCCTTTTAAGATAAAATAAATAAGATTGATTGTAAACTTTATATATCAATAAATGAACCATGAACGCGGGCTTCATAACTATACGATACGTATTCATGAAATGTTTTTTTTAATAAATGATGAACGTGAAAGCGGAGATGATGCATCAGGATAGGAGAAGGGCTTTAAGCCTTACCTGCCCCCACCCACACACATACAATTTATTTTAAGATATGCTTTTGGTGAAAAAAATCTACATGGTGAGTTTTGAACAAACTGTTCTAGACTTTTTTTGTGCAGTGTTAATTTTAGATAAAGACAAAATTTAGAAAAGACGCAAAAACCATCTCTGTTTTAAACTTAAACTCTTACTGAACGTATGTGCAATTGAGGGTTGACAATTAAATGCAATCAATGCGATAGAAAATCTAAAGATAAGGAAAAATATTCATTCCAAACAATAAACGTCGTATGGGACATAAAGCTAAAAAAAAAAACCAAACAAACACAAACAACAAAAAGAAACTTTGTAATTTTTCAGTCAGCAGGAGCAAAAGAAAATTAAGCCTTATGTAATCAATTTCAGTCAAGATTTTTATCCTTGACACGGTATGAAAATCTGGTTCAACAAACAAATCTCATTTGTCATTGTGTAAAGTGATATGTGCAGGTTTTCATCTAGAGTTATGTTTATAACTGAATGATTATGATTTTACTCACCTAAAAAATTCTAATAAAACGGGTTTTTAATTCTGAACCAGATTTTTTGTTTTTATTACTGTCTGAATTTCTATTATGAATATTTTAATATTTCTAAAGACTGTAATAAAAAAGGAACTGAAAAGATACATGAAATTAGATACGGGCAGTTTAGGGGAGAGCATATGCATATAGAAGAATATCGCTTGGTGATTTTTTTAAAGATCATTATTACAAAAAATTGAAAAAAATTAAAACAAAACGCTTCATTTTTGTAAAAAGTTTATTAGTCGTTGACGACCTTTAGGTTTGTTTCTATTTTGTTCTAATTCTTTTGATTTTACGCACCTAAATAAAAATGAATCTGCTTCGTTACGGTAATTTAATAATAAACCAGACATGTGATCAATCAAATGTGGTTACACTTTTGACAGGGTCTGCCTGAGTGACAAACCGCAGTTAGTGTTTAATCGCAGAAGAGATTTGATAGAACAATTATCGCACCTGTTGCTACCTTTTTTTATTTAAAAAGGTTTGCTGGTTATGGTTGTAACGATAAGGCACTGACAATCTTCTTTCTTGAAGCCTAACTATTTATATTTTTGTATACTAAATTTTGTAATATTTTCGTCCTGATAAATCATTTTTTTTTAAATATAAAGAAGACCTAAAGACTAATTTGTTGACAACACAACCTTCTTAAACCTAACATATATTTTCCTGATAAATTCCTCATATGATTATCATTTTTTATAATACGACTTATTTTAGAGAGTTAGAAAAATGCATTTAAACAACGTCATTTAATAATATCCCCTATTTCTTGCAGTTTTTACAATTTGTTTCATCTTCACTAACCATGTTGCCGATCGGTTTTTCTCAAATGAAAGAGGACATACTAGTGCAATGGACTTTTATTGGCTATGCACGTCATATTTTCTGGTTGTTTTTCATTAATTGTCTTATCAAATTTATATGTACGAAAAAAAGAATTAAAAGTCAGAAAAATTCAAAGAACTTATATTCAAAATATTCGTAATAAACTTTTTTTCAAATATCTTAAAGGATTTTACAAGAATGTTTGTTGTATAATGTAAAAATACGTTGAATTTTTCTTAATTGCTTATATATATTTTCAACATAGAGTTATGTTATTACACAAGAATTTTCTTTATCCTCTTACATACGTACGATCAGGTGCCAATCAAATGAAATATATCCTTACTTCTTGTAAGTAAAAGCGAGATAACTCTTTGTAATTTCTAATGTTCCAGTTAAAGATTGCAAGTTATATGCATGTAATCATCTTTACTACAAACACAAAACCACTATTCAGAGTGTCGTTCAGAAAATTAATTAATTAATTAGTCTGACGGAGATTGGTTTTTAAAATGTACGCCGGATTAGGCAAAATCGCGTGTGGCATTGTTTTATATTAAACTCATATTGACTGACCTTTTCTATTTTTACCGAGTCCTCTATCTTCGTTGTCTGAAAATGGCCGTGACCATCAAGCCCCCTAATATTATCAATGCAGCTATTCAATATATAAAGAACTAACTCTCTCTCTCTTTCTCTCTCTCTCTCTCTCTCTCTCTCTCTCTCTCTCTCTCTCTCTCTCTCTCTCTCTCTTCAACATGGTAATAAAGAATTCAAAATATTCAAAAGCGTTTTACTTTATTTTTCTTATCTTTATTTTTATATAGGGTAGAGCGTTCTACTTTTATTATGTTATTGATAGATATTTTAGCTATAGGCAGGAGGTAGCAATCCTATAAATCACGAAAAACAAACTTCCAACATAATAATGTTTCAATATGAATGTATAATTAATTTACTAATGATCTTTACATAATTTCTTCATGTCTTTGATTAATTAGCAAAGCTATTAGCACTATTAGCACTACTTTCACGGATCTATATATGTTTGTCTATATTTATGACTAATGAAAATATTCACTCATCTTCACAAAGACATGTGTACCAAATCAATCATAATTCAGCCTGGTGGAGTTAATAAACATATCCATGTTGGTGATGTTTTTGGAAGTGTAGGTATTTTGGCAGCAGTCTGAGACTGTTTGCCATCGTTCTTTTTATTCAGATCATCGTTCTCTCTCTCTCTCTTTTTTTTTTTTACTTTTGCCTCCCTTTTTCTTCTTAGTTAAGAATTTCTGATTGAGTGTCCACAACAATTTACCAAGAGATATTTTGTGTGTGTCTTTTCCCTTCACTGGTGTATGCAGTACTTTCTGTATATTGTGGTTTGTAAATGTAATAATTCTTTGAGGGATTGTCTTTATTATTTTTCTTATAATATCTACCTTGATCTTCACCCCCTTTTCTTTCTTTACCTTTTCCAAGATGTTTTCTTCTACTTTACTAATACCATTTGCGACACATTATTTTTCCTTAGTTGATGTGTAATAAGTTTTAACCACATCTCTATCACTCGTTTCCCGTTTCCTTTATCTTTCGTTTTAAGTGTTTCTAATCCACCATGATCGCCTGCATAATATCCTTTTACATTTTTATAAATCCAAGCTGGATAACGGCGAGAAGTTTGTGTCTGCATGACCAGAAAGGTCACATGACACCAACCATATTTACAACCCTCTGGAAATGAAAATGAATGAAGAAAATATGCCTATATTAAGCTATTTTTAACTTTCGTTTTTGCTTTCTCTAGAAATTTCCAGATCATCGTTTAAAATGTAATAATACTAGATATCATGTATGACGTTACATGTATGTAGTGGAAATAATTGGTTCTTTTTTGATGGGATTGATATCAATGAAAATGGAGCGAAGCATCCCGCTCATATTTTGTTTATTTTGCAACATTTATCTGATTAAGTCCATTTCCTCCGATTGTTCCAGAAATAAATTGAGCACGTATAACGCATTTACACATGTAAACTTAAAAAAAAAATTCAAATTGAAGATATGGTGACAGATAGAAATAGTTTTCAACTTATGGATTCCACTTCACCTAATTGTTCACTTAAAATTGGTTAAAATGATTTATATAATTGAAACATTTTGGCAAAATTAAAACAACAGGACTCTTATCGTGCTTAGTTGTCATTTTTATAGGAGCTGGAGGGTGGTCAATACAAAATTGTAAAAATGACTCAATTTGTGGAGCTGAATTAAAAGAAACTTTTTGTCCTAAATAAGTTTAAAACAACCATATTTATAAATCTAAGGCAGATTCAAGCGTCAATTTTATAACTGCAATGCTAAAAAAGCGGTTTTATGGCATAGGAAATTACCTTAAACGTTGCAAACATTCCAAAAAGAATTTTACTGATGTGATTGTAAGACATACCATTGTTTCTTTTTTTTTCTAATATAATAAACTAAAAAACACGTGCAGATAATGTCGTACCTTTATTGTGATGACAAGGTTGGTGCAATAGTTGAAACGAAAGGTAATTGTTTACATACATCCGAATAACTCTAATTATGCATCACGAACATTGAATTTTATTACATTGTGCAGTTTGTTTCAAATGTCACATTTACATAAAACAGTGTCGATAGTGGAACGTCTGTGTGTCATATGCACAATGTGACACTTGGAATAATGAAGTCAATTCTACGCAGTGATGAAGGCTTAACTCTAGACGTGTCGTTCTGTTTGTCTTTCAGTCTTTCTGTTTAAAACTTGGTTTTGCAGATCTTTTAATACGTTATGAATTTCAGAATTGATTTCAAACCTGCTATTTAGCTTTACAATAAAAAAAAACTAGAGGTAGAGTCTACGTTTTGTTCAGATTAGTCAAGAAATAATGTAGAAAATAAATTTAAACAATTTTTTATTTCTTATGAAGCGTGTCTGTTTAAAATATATTTTAACGAATTTACCAAAACCTAATTAGGACATCAATCTACTTTATGATATTGCTAAGGGACATCAAAACTCTGTTTTATTAATTGGTAAATACAACACATAGGCATATCATTATTGTATACCTGTATACAAAAAAAAAACTTTTCATTCAATTATAGATGTACATTATCGATCACCTCCTGTTCTAAAAACTATTTCACGGCCTTGTAATTCATCTCTTCTTTCGATAATTATTCGCATAGAAATTTGTATACGTAGTTGTTTTCTTACCAAATTTTGATTAGCATTTCCTTCTTGAAAAATGATACGCTCGTATATTGTAATAGATCTAAACAAAACCCTTGAATGATATAAATACATTTCAAAACCAAACCATGGGACATTTTGAAAACACAAACATAATGTTTCATTACCAGGTATATATTTGAATAGTGATTTGTTTGTTTGTTTGTTTGTTTGTTGTTTGTATGTTTGTTTGTTGTTTGTTTGTTTGGTGGTGTTGTTCCTTTGTGGAGGTAGTGAAATGTAACTCGTTAATTGTTCAAGAATTTTCTGAAAATAGCATATATATCTGAAAATCAAACCTTTGATTATCCTCAGCCAGCTTTTTTATGTTGACTCAAAATTTTTGGCGGCCGGGGAAAACTGCTAAATGATACTTAGATCAAGTCTCATTGTTTCAGAGGTGTCATATTGAAAGTTAATCATCTTTACACATGCGTTACAGCAGAAGTAAATTTTAAAGATTAATTTAAGATTAAAACACTAATAAGAATCCCCTGTTCGAAAATTTATAAGATGTTGTTCAGTTTTTTATTTTGCACTTCATCTACACTTCATCTACATCTATTTTCTCATGTCGTTGACACTTGTTTAGCTTCGAACTGATTCTTTCCATTATTAATCAGAGGAAATTATCTGATGTAATTTTTGAGAATACGGTTGTATTAGAAGGAAATCACAAACCAGCCAGTCAGTAATTTCTCGGATTTTTTATAACGGTATGACTGTGCTAAGACTTTAGCATTTGCTATAGGACAATCGATGTATATATGCAGGCCGAAATTTTTTTTTTAACAAAAACCAGTTTGGGCCAAAATATAATGTTTCAATCGTTCAATTGTTAAAAGGAGACCGATTCTGGTAGTGTTAATATTTGAAAATCTATAAAATCTATAAAATATTTCGCTTGTATGGAAAATAAATTGATACTGTTAAAGCTAAAATGTCATACAAAGCAGCTTTTAAGCATCATTGCTTTTGTCAATGGTAAGAAAATGAATTTCACCCCTTTAAAAAGTAAGTAGGTCTTTCAACATATTTATGAGTCATTTTTACTCATGATATTGACAAACATCTGTGACACAAGTAGATAATTAAATCTATCGAGCATCTACAATGTAATTTTCAATGAGAGCTAACTATACTTGACATATTATTAACTATGCTACAAAAACTACTTTTAAAAAAATAGTTTCATGTTTTAACTTATTTATTTTCCGTTTAACACATAAACTATTGTACAAAGATATCCACTATCACAGAATAGAATAAATAAAAACACAAGTAAATTGAGAAACGTTGATTTTGTGATGGACATGAAAAAGGATCTATTAAATGCCAATACAACATGTGGTATCTGCCTATGATTAGACATACCAGTGCATCTTAGGTCCCCATTTTGAGTACATGTACCGCTTCTTGTAATATCTAGGCTTCATCATTCTTACATATGGTGAACGCCTTCTGTAAAGATAACCTCTTCTATACCCACCGTATCTTCTCCCCCATCTTCCACCATAGTATCCCCTTCCATGATGCATATATCCTCCTCTTCTGTAGCCCATGTTTTTAATGATGTACATTTTTGGATAATATCTTTGTCTGCCCATCATATATCCTTTCCTATATTTGTACATGTAAGGCTTCATCCCATGATATTTCATTCCTCCTCTTGGCTTCCTGTATTTGGAACCAGAGCTACGCCTTGCTGGTCCCTTGTTATCTTTTCCATTCATACCGTTTGATGGTCCGTTGCCCATTTCACCGTCAATATAGGACTGCTCACCTCCTTTTACGTTATCGTACATATTTCCACCTTGACTACCATTCATATCACCGCCATTGCTTCCACCATTATCAAAACCACCATTGCTTCCACCATTATCAAATCCACCATTACTTCCGCCATTATCAAATCCACCATTGCTTCCGCCATTATCAAATCCACCATTGTTTCCGCCATTATCAAATCCACCATTGCTTCCGCCATTATCAAAACCTCCGTTGCTTCCACCATTATCAAATCCACCATTGCTTCCGCCATTATCAAATCCACCATTGCTTCCGCCATTATCAAATCCACCATTGCTTCCGCCATTATCAAATCCACCATTGCTTCCGCCATTATCAAATCCACCATTGCTTCCACCATTATCAAATCCACCATTGCTTCCGCCATTATCAAAACCTCCGTTGCTTCCACCATTATCAAATCCACCATTGCTTCCGCCATTATCAAATCCACCATTGCTTCCACCATTATCAAATCCACCATTGCTTCCGCCATTATCAAAACCACCATTGCTTCCGCCAGTACCTAAGGATCCTGCAGCTCCACCTCCTGTTCCACCATTGTCGTAGTCGCCGTAATCCCCACCAAAGTCCACACCATTATCGCCAGTCCCGGTGTTTGTGTTTCCGTTTCCATTTGCACCTGTGTCTGTTCCGCCGTAGTCAGAAAAATCATTCCCATTTCCACCGGTTCCACCATTTCCACCAGTGCCACCCCCGTAATCTTGGAAAGTGGTCGTGTCAAAGTTTTGGCCGGTCCCATTTTGTACAGCTAGGAGTGCCAACATTAATGCCACTAAACCACGCATTCTGAATAACCTGTTATTAGAATGTTTATAAAGATAAAGATTTTTTCAATTAAGAAGGTAATTGAATATATAATGTAAGGGAGAATCACGCTTGCTTTTGCTAGCTATCAGTTTTATTTACAGATGAAATATTTTTAAAAATGATTTTCAAAGTGTTCACAAATGACTGCTTAAGTATTTATTAAAGTTGGTTTATTTTGATATTTTATAACGAAAGCAAAGTCAAATTTTCATCTATGTTTTTTTTTTCTTGGAATATTTTTTACGTTGTCAAAAAGGAAAAATGCAATTATCTACTAAAATCAGGCGTGAGTTATTCAAATTTTGTAAGATAAACAACTGATTATTGAAAACAAAAGATGCATGTACATGAATGAGAAAACAAAAAAATCTGAGAATAACTAATAACAGTTAAAAAGTTTACTTATCAAAAACGTTTACGATTAACATTTACGGGCAGTTTTCTTTTTTCTTCTCTTACATTTAAAACACTAAAAATCAATTACATAAGAAATGGCTGCGTATCAAAATATGTTTTTATGTTATTAATGTAATATTTTAATTGAATTAAACATTTGGAAACTCAGATCTAAGCTTGAACATGGTCCTTACGCCAATTTTCAAATGATTTTGAATGCAAGACAACTTTTACTTTTTTATGAATCGTGTCATCATATCCTTCAATTACTATCTTATAAGTCGAATAACAAGACAAATATTAAAGAAAAAATGAAACATTATTCTTTTATATATTGCTTAACATTTAATTTACCTTGTATAGTCCAGAGAACGAAGGGTCACTGAAATTTTCAATCGAAGGCTCGGCTTTTTATACTTATTTTTGGGGAAAAATCAATTATTACCTTAATAATGTTAACCTATTCTTTATTTATCAACTAATAGCCCAGGTAAATCATTGGGAAAAGGTCGCATTATCATAAATCAATTGAAAATATAGGATTTGGTTGATGTTTCTCACCTTAAATATGTTTTATTTCATATTGACAGAATCCTTAGCATATACGCTTAAAAAATTGCTTCCATTGTCTAATATCAAGTTTTTCCCTTTCTAGTCAATTTTATTGGTTTTTTCTTTTTATGTAATGAACCAAATCAAAGCAGACATTTATAATAACTAAACAGAAATACGCTTGCGTGCTATCTAAATTTATGCACTATTTGTTGATAGCTGCTTCAAATGCAAATACAATACTGTGTCCAGTTGTTTTAATTCTCTTCTTTTAACTTCATTAAAAACTGCATTAAAAAGTGCATAAGACTTCTATTGCTATCAATATTAATTGAGTTTGTTAAGCTTTTCGACATAATGTTATCGCTAATGAATTAATTGCTGGTGTGGTATTTGACATGAAATGATATTCAAACATACCACACATGTCATCTTACGCATTTAATTTCTTTTTTACAGCATCATAATTTACTCGACTCAAGGTCAGAGAAAATACTCCAAATTTGTTTCTTGTACAATGTAGCTAAATCCTTATTTTTATTTAAAAAAAACGAAGATTCGCATTTGGAACAAATTTGAAAGATTTTAAATAAAAAAAAAAGATAACCTTCTCTTCATGAAACGCATGTCAAATGCGGTTTTAGAACATGATTCACCTATTCAAATGATGTTTAACCTTGTCTGAATTTAAACATGTTTTTAATAATTTACGCCATTCTACCAGTTTAGGAGACTATTTGGCCTTTTATTTTATAGGAGTTTTTAAAAGGTCACTTGCTTTGAACTAAAAAATGATACAGAATATGACCTGACCGCTCTGTAAAGGTTATGCATGCATTTCAAAAAAAGGAATTTAATAATCCTAGTTCAGAGTTAGAGTCCATTATTTTAATAAAGACAATATCGTAGGTTTTGATTCATTTACAAAAATGTTGGATTACCTCAATTGAGATTATAATTTCAAAGTACATTCAAAAGTTGAAATTACAATCGATTAAGGCATTTTTCAATTTCAGACAAACTCTTTTTTGATTTAACTAATTGTCCCCCTTCCTTTCACTTTGAACGCGTGCGCTCTTTTTTCATTTGATTCAAATGAAATGAGTATTGTTCAAACAGTTATTATCGTCCAGTTATCAAAACATTTTATAGTATAATTACACGTTTCAATACCACCTTCCCAAATTAAACAACAACATTAAGATAATCGCTTTTCAATTCATTTATAGTTGATTTTAAAATAACGTTATTGCTAAGAGGTCCCCGTGTATCAAATTAAGTCGACGCCATCAATCAATTCGATTAATCAATATGCAACAAAAAGATAATTCTTTAAAAAAAACTAGAGGAATGTCAATGTTAATGTTATTCGCAGAACATGGTATTCACGTAATGTGTTAAGAACAAATGACAACGTTAACAATTATATTCTGAAACATGAAATTCAAAACCAGGGTCATGAAAACTATAAGAATTTTTTCATTTATTTTTTAATCATTCACAACAAACAAATACATATAAATAATTCCTTGCTTTTTGTGTGCAGTCTCATTAACATATAACGAATATATTTATGGGTTACAGAGGGGAATTAATACTGGTTTCAGTTGAAAGCAATTTTCCTGCAATTTTTTCTACAAATTATTGGCGGGAAAATCTGAAAATTAAACTTTTCAGACACTGGTCATAAAATATTTTTACCAGAAAAAAAAAATTCATTTTTATTTTTCATTTAAAACTCTACTTACATTCAACAACGATGTTGTGTTTAAACGTTTATTTCGATAGTAGGGATGGAAAAACCGCCTTTTTTCTGCAATGTTTGAACCAAGCTACCATCAGTTTTAAATACGTAAAAGTATAAGAATGAAGAAATAATAACCCGGAAAGAAATTAAATATTGACTTTTTATGAACTTTTTAAGAAAATGACCAAAAAACCCGTGTTTATTGTAATTCAATAATGTATAATGTTGATGAATGTTAATGTGGTATTTCTTTGATGATTCCATCTGACCAGATAAACGAATAAGTTAATATTATTTAACCTTAAGTGTATGTTTGTAAATAATTTACAGTACTATAAAAGCAACACTATCATAAAAGTTCGTTAGTTTTCTCTTCTCCACTGAACAAAGAAAGGTAAAATCTTTGAGTAATATGTATGCTTTAACTAACGAATAACATGTATATTGAATTCCAACGTATTGTATTAGTTATTGTAAGAAAATATAATCTATGGTTTTCAGTGTTCGATAATTTCGAGAAAATCAAATTCATAAGTTAGCTAAGGTACATTAACGCGATGAAAAGTTAATAACCAATAAAATAAAGTCTAATGATCTTGATTCATTATTTTTACATGCCCAAAAGCAATGTCAAGACAAAATGAAAATCAAAATCACCAGAATATATTTTACACAATTTCGCATTAAAACAAAGTCAAACATCATCAAAGATGTTTTATATCTTACTAGAATATCATTGGTCCATGTAGATGTCTAGATAAGCATTCCTGTTGAAGTTAAAATATTTCATGTATAAATAGAATTAATATAATATCTATTTTTTGCGTTCAAATTTCATCCATATATATTGACAGGTATCTGGCCATGTACCGCCATATTGCCGTTGTGCTACTCACTGTGGCCATTGCTACACAAGCCTTCCTCTCAGATGTATGAAGGGAATGGCGACAATGGTTATGTAGATAACGGTATGGGCTATGAGAAAAAAGATGGAAACGGCGTCGAAAATGGTATGGGCTACGAGGGAACTGGTGGAAACGGCGAAACCGGTTATAATAGAAACGATGGAACCGGTTATGAGGGTGGGAATGGCTACGAAGGTGGAAATGGCGGTAATGGCTATAATGGTGGAAATGGTGGAAATGGTTATGAAGGTGGAAACGGTGGAAATGGTTATGAAGGTGGAAATGGCTATGAGGGTGGAAATGGTTATGAAGGTGGAAATGGCTATGAGGGTGGAAATGGTGGAAATGGCTATGAAGGTGGAAATGGTTATGAGGGTGGAAACGGTTACGAAGGTGGTAATGGTGGAAACGGCTACAAAGGTGGAAATGGCGAAAATGGTGGAAATGGTTACGGAGAAAATGGAGGGAATGGATACGGAGAAAATGGAGGAAACAAAGAATATAGACTCGACTCTTATACCGATACCGACGGATACAATGGAGGAAAAGGTGGTGATTACAGTGTTGGTAAATCCTATTCGAAAGGCTACAAATCCGGTGGTTATGCTGCCAAGTACAAATTTGGTGGAAAGGGTCGCAAGGGTAAAGGAGGACGATTTTATAGAAAAGGAGGAAAAGGTATGGGATATCGAGGCAGAAAATATGGAAAAGGAAAGGGTAAAGGTGGAAAGGGACATTATGGAAAATATGGAAAGGGACATTATGGAAAATATGGAAAGGGGAACCGTGGAAAATACGGAAAAGGCGGTAAGCGAGGACACGGAGGATATGGGGGGAAAGGCAAATATTCCAAGCCAGTTTACAAAAAATATGGCGGTAAAAAGTGGTAAACTTCCCTCTTGTACATCAGTTAATCCACAAAATTGCTGTATATATAATGTAGAACTTGTAGTTATAGTTATTGTTAAATCAAAGTTGTTATTTCAAAGAATATGTAAATAAAATCAGAAATTCATTTCTTTTCATACGGTAACAATTGTTGCCTAGAAAAAATTGGAATTATTTGCATAAATAAAATTTGCAATTGTTCAGTTCAGTTTCCTGAGTTTTCACTTATCTCTTTTAATTTAGTTAAGGGTCATTTCATAAACTTAAGTATGCCTTTAAATTCCTATTTACAATGCATGTTTCGATCCAGCACAGGCATATTGTATAAAGCATGTAATTTTTTCTAGTGTGTTTTTGGTACAAATTTAATGCATTTGGCATTAGGATGCCTACCATTATTCACTTTATACAAGGGCATAACACTTTTTAATACAAATTAAGAGAATGTTTAATTAATCAATAAGTGCTGCGGCTTCAATAAAACCAGTAGAATAAATTAATAAGACGTAAAATATAAAGTAAAGGTCACATCAACTGGAGCTTATTTCCTTGATATTTATTCTAATAAAAGATAAAGTCTATACAAAGAAACATCACGTTTCAAAACCTACTAGAAACATAGAATTAAGTTATCATTTAATTTTTTCATTTAATATGGGTATATCATTGCGATATTGAAATGTGTTCATGACCTCTATTCGGGAGAATAAACAACACATATTAGGTGACTGTCCAATCAGCTGACAACACTTCTGCGTTCTTAGTGAAGAAAATAGTTTAAAGTTGAATACGCAGCACAGTTAAGGCTGTCAATAAACTCCTTTTAGACAAAAAGTACGGGAAATGTGCATTATGACATTATTACAAACCTCGAAAGTACTTATTAATCTATTTAATATCAAAATTAACTTATGCTAATCTTTTAATTGAAAACAACTAATATTATCATTTACAATTTTGATGTCCGTTATATCGTACACACTGAAAAATAGGCGAGATGTCGTTCTCGCTGTACTACAAAATATGACGTCATATGCTTCAAAATGACGCATTAAGTTTTATAGCGAAGAAAAATAAATGTCATAGATTAACGGAAAATTATAAATGGATATTTTGTGTAACATTATTTTTAATAAATGCTACCTATATAGTCTTATTTTCATTTTGGTAAAAGTATGCATCGTATAAAGAAGCAACCTCGGTTTTGTATAAAATATCGTATATCTGAAAGCTGAGTACCTAAATAAATCACTTAATTTCAAGGGCATACACTTACCTGATCCTGAAAAACTTTAACATGTGAATTTGAAATATGCTATGTAACTTAAAAACTTCTACGATCCTTGTAAAATCTTACAAATTAATTATTTTTTAATTAAAATAACCCTGTGACCTTCAAAATTATACAACATATCAATTATAAATTACGGTTTCTACTAACAAATATTCTTATCTTATAAAGTTCGCACCGTTTTTCAAAATCTACGATATAACATCAAGATATTTTATAATTCAGTTGAATTTTATAATAATTCAGGGAATTTTAACATGATTATACCCTTGCAATATTGAATTTGTTTTAAATGACATCAAAACCACAAATACATCTGCTTGTACCATGCTACTGCTATATCAAGTGACCACTATGAACATAAAATATTGTACTGTTATATATATATATATATATATATATATATATATATATATATATATATATATATATATATATATATATATATTAGAAATATATTGCATTTGAGTAACTGTTATTGATTTTAAAAGGACATGCCAGTTGAACTAAGTAAACGTGTTTTCATCACAAAAATTTGCCTATATTTTTATTGGCCGCCTTAACTGTACTGCGTATTGATGTCACCAAAATTAATTTGATAATCATTAAGATGTTCTTGAACACAATAGGCCTTTTTGGAATTGTTAAGATTTTTCTTAATTCGTACATAGAATTTTCTAGAATTTGTTAAATTGTATTGAAGAAGCATTCGAATTTTTATTGTTTTTGTTTCAGTTACACTTGTTATTGATTTTCGATATCTGCTTCTTACAAAAACTCCCAACTTTACCTTCGATATTAAAGAAGAGGTACTCGTTGTTCTGCAACGAGCGCTGCCCTAGTCCTTAATATACCTTTAGACATGTTAGGTTACTTCATTATGCAAAGTGAACTTGAACACTAATATGCACTTCTACAATTCTGTTAAAATTGGCTTATAATTTTTTAGAATATATTATTAAAACATAATTTACTTTGATATGCCTCATTTTTCATTTTCTTTTTTTAAAGTGCTTTTGAATCATGCTTTGTCATACCATAATCTCCATTATAATCTCATTGCCAATAAAGAACTTTTATTCATTTATTTATTTATTTATTTTTATTTATTACTCATTTTTTTATTTATTAGGAGAAATTTGATGATTTGATATTTAAATGTAAAAACCATACCACCTTTTTTCCAAAACACTTATATATAATATCAAGTTGAACAAGACCTTAAATATCGGGTGGTCGTCGACTGTATTTCTCTCCTTAAAATGATAAGTTCTGTATTAATATATATTAAAATACTTGAACTATAGAACTGACATATTTATATTTTCCCCCATTAATAATTACTTTATGACCAAAATGATTATGCGTCAAAGTAAAGGTAGAAGTGCCGGATCATTTCTTTTATCATAAGGGCTCCTTATAATCTGCCGATTTTTTTTTTCTTCTAGTTAAGTTTTTTATTAAAATTATTTTATCAAAATAATTGATGTAAATACATTTGTTCTTTAATTTATATTTATTTACTTTATGTCAAACATTTATATAGATATATAATCTATATCTATAGTCACAAGCAAGGACATATGTCTGATTGGTTTTCTTTTATGGGTTTTCGTATAAAATATATATTTTATTGGGTTTTTTTCGGGGGGGGGGGGTCTTTTCGATTTTATTTTTTTTTTTTTGGGGGGGGGGGGGTTCGGTTTTAGTGTCGTTCTTTTTTTCCTTGTCCGTTATCCAACTAAATTTACATAAAAAACAAAATGAAATAAATCATTTTGAGTAATATGTAACGAAAGAATTTAACGAGAAATAATAACATTAAGTGCGAATATCATCAACCTTACCATAACCTATTGTTCAATGAAGTTCAACCAATTTGTTTCAATTTATTTTACATTATCCTTGCTCAGCAGAACGCCTTTTGCATATTTTACCTGGATTCCTTTGCAAATGTATTAAGTTGTTATAAAAAAAACTTCCAGGGAGAACACATTTTGCTTAATGTGTTTTATTTAACATTAAAAAATAAGTGGTGCGTAACGATTTATGGTTTAACAATCAACTCTGTCAAGAATTGAGTTCAAATTGTGAATGTTCACATAATGTAAATGTCCTTTGGATTAAATATCAAATATGTTCAATTTCATAAAACTTAGAATATTTATATTTTGAATAGATTAAATCACTGTTTTAATCTTAAGTTGTTAATTTCACAAGATGTAAAAATCGTAAATGTTGTTTCTCGCTTTGTTTTCGATAAAACAAATTGAGTTAAACCGCTTGAACAATTTATCTTAAGGAAATTTAAAATACGTTTTTGCAAGAAGGTTTCGTACGTCGTTTAGTGTGAGCTGGGTTTTTTTTTTATTCTAGCTCTTCGAGTTATAAATTATTTAAATACCTGATCTTTCTTTCTGTTTATAGTTACATGTAATACCAGAATTTCAGTTTGGCGTGTGTAAGCAATACTTGTGGATTTGATTAGATAGCTCGTTTTCTTTAATTTAAACTTTTACTTATCAATTTCGGAGAGCTTCACATGCAATTATCGGTGAATCAATAAACCGGTTTGGTTGTATCCTACAAAAATTTAATATCATTTACCTTTTATTTCAATCTTGTGATTTATGGTCTCAGTTTTGTAAGAAACTTGTTTTTAAAAAAGTTAGTTTCTTTGATAGCTACATCAATAAAATTTTGCTGGATTTGTTTTTTTCTACTTGTCTGATTTGATACTATCTATAGTAGGGAATTTTCAAAATAAACCCGGTGAACAAAATATCAAGTTGTGTCTGTTTGAATGTAAGCGACAAAATAAAACTTCATAAACAAAAAAAAGAATAAAAGTTTAACCTGGAAAGGTAAACACTACACATTATCTTATTCTCTATATAGAATACAGCGTCTTCTCACAATTTCGTCTTCTTGAGATCAACGATTAATATTAACGGCAAGGCTGGCTGTTCCAATTCAAGGAATAATTAGACTGATCAAAGAAGCATATACTCGTTCACAATAAGTATAAAATGCTTTTCAAATTTGGTAACAATTGGTTTTAATTTAACACACGCACATGATCGGTCATTAGAATAACTAGACATTGTATAGCAAAAGTATAAGTAGAGGATCAACTCCTTCAGCGTAATCCAAATAATGCAAGATATACCAATAAAGCGTCTCACTAATTTTCTAGTTACCGCAACATTTAAAAAAATCGCACGTACATAAAATTCTTTGACAGATCTAGTTTTGCTCATGATCGCATCTCCTTGCATCAAGGATATGCCCAGTTGTATATTCCAGCGATCTAACTCACTAATGACACCAGTTTTAACTAATCTTGCTACACATTGAATAATATTCTGAGCCATCGCATGTATTTTCCTTTCGTTTTTAATTCAGCCGGTTTAGATTTCAGCTTTCTATTTGTAATAAATCCATTAAATTCAGCTCAGTAGGTCTACATCAGCTGAGGGTGCATCTATTTTGAATATTGTTGCTGTTATTGTTTTGCATTTATACGCTCTGCTTCACTTACATAACTTACATTATTTATCAATGACCTTTCACGTTTTATGATTTGAAAAAGTTTTATTAAATGATAAGAAAATATTCACTGTTTTAATCTTAAGCTGTTAATTTTTACAAAATGTAAAAATCGTAAATGTTGTTTCTCGCTGCTTTTTTCGATAAAACAAATAGACTTAAATCGCTTGAACAATTTATCTTAAGGAAATCTACAATACTAAAACTTTTTGCAAGAAGGTTTCATACATCGTTTAATGTAATCTGTTTTTTTTTACTCTAGCTCTTCGAGTTATAAACTACCTGATGTTTTATCTGTTTACAGTGACATGTAATACCAGAATTTCAGTTTTGCTTTTGTTAGCAATTATCGTGGGTTTGATTAGATAGTTTATTTTGTTTGATTTAAACTTTTATAAATCAATTTTGGAAAGTTTACACCCAATTATCGGTGAATCGATAAACCGGTTTGATTGTATCCTATATAAATTAAATATTAATTCCCTTTAATTTCTTGTGAGTTAGATCGATGAATAGGCATCTTGAATTTATCTTAAATTTGATTGTGCTTTCAGTTTTATAAGAAACTTGTTAAAAAATAGAAAAGTTATTTTCTTTCATAGCTACATAGATAAAATTTTGTTGGATTTATTTTTTCTTACTTGTCTGATTTGATACTATCTATAGAACGGGAATTTCCAAAATAAACACGGTCAACAAAATATAAAGTTGTGTCTGTTTGAATGTAAGCCACAAAATAAAACTTCATGAATAAAAAAGAATAAAAGTTTAACATTGAAAGGTAAACGATATACATTATCTTATTCTCTAAATAGAAAACATCGTCTTTCTCACAGTATCGTCTGCTTAAGATCAACGATCAATATTTTCTGCGATGCTGGGTGTTCCATTTCAAGGAAAAATTAGACTAAACAAAGAGGCCTATTCTCGTTCACGGTAAAAATTTTGTTCAAATTTGGTAACAATTGGTTTTAATTTAACACACGTCCATGATCGGTCATCAGAATAACTAGACATTGTAAAGCAAAAGTACGAATAGAGAATCAACTCCTTCCGCGTTATCCAAGATATACCATTAAAGCGTCTCACTACTTTTCTAGTTAACGCAACATTTACAAAAATTGCTCGTACACAAAATTCTTTGTCGACATAACTAGTTTCGCTCATTATCGCATCTCCTTGCATCAAGGATATACCCAGTTGCATAAGCTGCTGTATGAGTAGTGCATCAACTCCTTCGGCGTATTCCAAGCGGAAGATATCCATTGAAGTACATCACTGGTTATCTAGTTATCACAACCTTGTATATACTATTTTTGTCGACGTATAAACTATTTTCGTCTACGATCGCCTCCCCTTGCATCAAGGATATGCCCAGTTGCATATTTCAGCGATCTCACTCACAAATGACACCAGTTTTAACTAATCTTGCTACACATTGAATAATATCATGAGCCATCGCATGTATTTTCCTTTCGTTTTTAAATCAGCCGGTTTAAATTTCAACCTTCTATTTGTGATGAAGCCATTAAATTCAGCTCAATACATGTACTCCTACATAAGCTGCAGGCGCATCCATTACGAATATTGTTGCTGTTATTGTTTTGTATTCATACGCACCGCTTCATTCACATAATTTACATTATTCATCAATGGCACTTCACATTTTTTGATTTGAAAATGTTTAATTAAATGTTAAAAAATAAATTTTATGGTTTTTCTATTGATATCAGGATTCAAGAAAAACTTTTACGCGCTTTTATGAAGCTTTCCCGTCAATTTATTTTATATATATTAATAGAAAAATTATTAAATTCATTTTTTTAGAACGTAACTCTAAAATTTTAATACAATGACGCTGTTGTAAGAAACATTAGATTAAATTTAAGTACCTTCTTTATTTCGATATTCATTGTAAAGTCATATATGAACCACTTTTGATATAAAATGAAAAAGGCCAGATTTGAAGAATATGGTTTACTTGTTAGGAGGACGATGTCTAATTTTTACATTTAATCTACGAGGCTGATAATCAGACTTATCCAAATATAACATATGAACTACATCTTGCTATAACAATATTAATTCTCATTCTTCAACATATATTCTATGTAGCTATAGCATTTGTATGCATTCAATATTCATGTTTACAGGTTTTCGGATTTCCTTATTTAAAATCATCCTGGCTTCGAGTGGACGGACGTTTTTAATAATTTACATGTTTAGCTTTTTGTTGCCTTTTTGTTTTGGATTGTGCATAATAGGCGCATTCAAGGAATGCTTCTCTATAATAAACACCACATCTTTAAAAATCGTTCTTCCTTAAATAATTTGTTATTCGTTATCCGAAATGAAGAGATGAATTCAGTTCTTGAGCCAAATCAAAAAATATTCAAAAAAAACTCTAACTTTTTTGTCTAAACCATAGTTTGAATGCAAATGTATTTCTTTTCTGTATTTCCTTCGGCATACCTTTTCTCATAATTTACAGATATATCTGTTTTAGGTCTATGTAAAAAATGCAAAGACTTGAGTTAATTGTCATATTTTTGGTGTGTCTAACTGGACGGGTGATATATTTAACTTTAAAAATTTATATCTAATAGAAAAATGATAATTCCCATGGAAAAAATAAGTTTCCTACATGAAATATTGAAAATCATACAGCAAATCGATAATTCAATAAAAACTATAAATTACATTTTGCTATAACAATATTAATCATCCTTTTACAACATATAATTTACCTGGCTAAAGCGATTGTATACATTGAAAACTTGTGTTTCAAAGATCTCTTTGGTTTTTTTTTTAGATTGAAATCATCCTTTGAATAACTTTAAGATGATAAACGTTTTCAATAATGTGCCTGTTTAGCTCTGTTGTGTCTTTTATTAGATTGTAATTATTACGTACATTCTAAATTGAAAATCCTATTGAATTTTCTAAAAATCCTATTGGAATTATAAGTCCTGTAGTAGAAAGGTATTTCCTACGGGATTTTTTTTTTCAGACAGGTAGTTTTCCTATGGGGAATTAAGATTTCTTATACGTCTCTAAAATCCTATGGGTGTTTACTTTCATTCCTATTGAAATTTAAATTCCTATTGGAAGTTCTTTTATTCCAATAGGAAATTCCAAATATTCTATAGGAAAATTGTTTTTCACATGGGAAAATATTTATTCTGTTATGAATTATTTTTAAAGGTGAATATCTCACCTGACAGGTAAAATTCATTAATAACAAAGTTGGTTATGAACTTTTTAAGCAATGGTCTATCATATAGTTTACAATGTATATAAATTTGTCAATGCATGTAACCTACACGGGTGCTAAAATGACACCTAAGGACTGGCATAATTTTATCCGGCACAGTGTTATAAAGTTTAGAATATTTTAAAGAATATGATAAAACGTAACGTCTAACCATGATTTCATATCATCTTTTTGCTACTTAATTTTGCAAAGCTGGTCTGTTGTAACCAACAGCAATATGATTATCAAAAAAATGACAATTTTTCGTATATTCAAAACTCAAAAAATTGATAAATTTATATTTTACAATATTTTTAAACATCAATGTTTTGAAAACAAAAAAATCATCATAAATTGTAAGGGGTGTTCTTTACATTTAATAGTAATTGACATCTACGTTAGCCAAAATTTGCTACAATGTAACATGTTCAACTTCTTAACAAAATACAAGTCATCATTTGGTTTCTTGCAGTTCCCTATCCACCGTATACTCCATTTCCACCACCGAATTTTCCGTTGTTATTGTTATAGTAATATTTGCCTCCCTTTCTTCCCTTTCTTCCACTTCTTCCACTACCTTTTCCAAATCGACTACCACCTTTGCCACCTCGACCTTTATTTTTGTTGGATTTTTTGGGATATCTTCCATCATTCTCTCCACCAAAGGATGGGTATTTCTGTCCGTAGAAAGACGTTTTCACGCCATATCCCTCGCTGTATCCTTTTCCATTATCACCATTATTTTCTCCTTCTCCGTTATAAGCATCTACTTCATATTTCCCGCCATTTTCACCATTACCACCATTACCACCATTTTCGCCATATCCATTTCCGTAACCGTATTCATCATTGCCACCGGTTTCGCCATTTCCACCATTTTCACCATTATTTTCATGCCCGTTGTAACCTTTTCCTCCATTTCCACCATTGTCCCCGTAACCGTTTTCACCATATCCATCCTTTCTGCCATTGTTGCCATACCCGTTATTCTCATATCCACCATTTCCACCATTATTTTCGTTGCCGTTATCTCCGTATCCTCCATTTCCAACATTTTCCCCGTAACCGTTCCCTCCATATCCACCATTTCCACCATTATCTCCATTACCGTTATCTCCGTATCCTCCATTTCCACCGTTATCTCCGTATCCGTTTCCACCACTGCCGCCATAATCGTTTCCTTCATTTCCATATCCACTCTTCCTTCCGCCATAGCCTGACCTGTATACCACAGAGGCAGAAGTAGTGTGATACAAGCACTGGCGCACAATAAAGCTAAGCATAGGTGACGATTCATGCTTGAGTCTGTAAAATGAAAGTATGACAGAGAAAATGATTTCTTTGCACTTCTATGTATGCGTTTATATCATTATTTGCCCCCCCCCCCTTCAGTTTTGTCTTAAGAAACCTTTGTTATTTTTTTTTTATTTCAATGAACCATGAAACAAAAGCTGTCATAAAAGAATACATTTTTGAAGCCTCGTTGAAGCTAACTTTGCCACAGTACTGTTTAAATATTCTTGAGAAGCAAGTAATAACGAATGAAGCCAACAGCGTTATGGGTTTTTTTATTTGAAATTCAGCTTTGGCAAAATATCATTCAATAACGAGAACTCCGTTTTTAATTGATTATGTGTAAGGTAGTTTTATTACTTTAAAATGCTAGTAAAATGTCTACTACCTGACTGTATGTAAAATTTAAGAGGTTAAAAATGTTGAAATTTATACTTTTTAAAATAAAATCTTGTTTGTTGTAAATTGAAACGTACCAGTATAAGAGCACAATGAATACCATGTTGCAAAATTTATATTTTTTAATTTAAAATATTGCTATTAAACATGTGAGAGCTAAAAAAATTCATAACAAGCGTGTTGATGTCATTTTTTTAACTTCTTACTCAACAATACGCCAGAAAATTGTTTTGTGTGCTTTTTGTAGGTAATTATGAAAATATTTTAAGCATATGATAGAAAAAAAATCGTTGAAATTTGTATTTGGTTCAATTAACTCTCATCTTTATTTCTGTCTCTAAACAAATACATTAAAACATTTTAATCTTACCTTATGAACCACTATTTATATTTGTGTTTCATTGCAAGTTCATATAAGCATTATAATCTTACCTTATAGATCAGCCACTGAACAACTGAGGCAACTGTTGTGCATTCCTCTTTATATATACTTTTAGATACGTTAGTTTACATTCAGTATGCAAAGATGACTTACAAAATAATGCACACAACTGCAATATCCTCAAAATCAGCTAATAAGTTTAAATGTCATATTAACATGATTCAATTGGATATATATTATTTTTGATTATCTTTTATAATGCCACTTGATTTTAGCTGCGTCATGAAAAAAACGTAAATTTAGGGGGGCTTCGGGATTGATTTGACCAAGAGAAATTTTCATAATGCGTGTTCTATTACCAACAGAGAACTAGAAACTACAGTCAAACTTGTATTAATCAGTCACCTGCGGGAGGCACCAAAAGTAGGTTCTTAACTGAAGTGACCATTGAATAGAGACTTGTGAATTTGCCAACATAAATATCTTATAAAAACAGTTACTACAATAAAACAATATTGTATCAAAATGATAGCTAAAGTAATTGATTATATGGTTTTTATAGTATCTATTATATTTACAAATAAGTACAAGTACATAACAATTGTGCATGCATTTTTTATATTTTTTTAAATTATTCAAAAAAGTCATTACTTTGTAAAACCTTGTCGCTGACTTTTTCTTAATTAAAACACTAACTATTTTTATGGGTACCGTACATATAAAATACAAACACTTTTAATACAAATCAACAATTAGGTTTTGAACTGAACTAAAAATCATATTAATAAAATCAAACACTTCTCTGTTGCCTCGCCACGGAAATTGTTACACCTATTTTATTCATGTTTATAAAACAAACATTGTTAATACGTGTTTAAACAATTTACTTGATTCCCATTCGTATCTGATCTGCCAATTATGTCTTACAAATACATAGATTTATTTGGTTTCTTTCGCCTCAAGCGTATCATAATTGTTTACATTTATTACCGACATTCGGAAGCCATGTTTAAAATTCCCGGGTGTAAATCATGTGACCGGCAAAATTAGCCGCCTAATGCGTGTCGACTGTACAGATTCAGATCAAAATAGGATGACCGATGAACGCGTTAAGACAGGTGACCGCTCTTTAGAGGGCAATTATTTTGGATTTTTCATCGGAAGGAAATTAAATTACCGCATACGAAAGGTGGACGGCTTAGTAAGGTGTGGCCGCTTCGGCAGTTTTTACTGTATCATTGTGGAATCAATTGAATTCTGAGTGCCAATTTTCTTGGATTGCTGGTTGTTTGCTTCATTCGGGATGATATAGTTTTGTGGATGCGTCGGTTTTAAGTTTTAGTTTGAGAGATAATTCTTCTTAAATGCTTTTTTGTCGACGAAGGGTAAATTCGTTTTGGAGGGACACCCACGAATTCCACAAAAATTTAGATTTCACAGAACATGTATATATTAGAAAAGGATTCGATAGAAGGTACGTTTGAGTGTTATATATATATATATATATATATATATATATATATATATATATATATATATATATATATATATATATATATATATATATATATAGTAATTAATGTATTTTATCCTTCATTTTGTTTCGTTTTTTTTCCTTGAAACATTATTGACAATAAATCTCAATAACAACGAGTTTTCTTCATTGTTGGGAATATAGAGGAAATAACATTATATCCAAACACAATAAACATCAACATCACCTACTTTTTGACAAAGTTCAAACCATTTAATTCAATTTGTCATAAATTGTCCTCGCACATCAAAACGACTTTCGCATATATTACCTAGATGCCTCTGCAAATGGGTTTACCTGTTCAGAAACATTTTCAAGGAGGACATTTTTATGTGTTTTAGTTAACTTCTAAATGAGTGGTGCGTAACGATTCGTGGTTTTACAATCAACCCAGTCAAGAACTGAGGGCATAATACTGTTATTAACAACGGGTTGTTGTCCTTTCGATGAATATAATACAATCTAATTTTCGTTTATAAAAATCATGAAAATCGAACCTAATTTCTTTTCATCGTACGAGAACTAATTAAATTGTTTATGGTATTATACCTCATTATAATCATTTACACAAAATTCTCCAATGTGTCATTTTCTCTAAATTACAATAAGTACATGTAATACGTTTGCTTAGAGGGGCGGAAATTCAACCAATAGGAACAAAATTTCAACTTTTTATACATTTTACCTCTCTTTATGGTATTTTTTTTTTCATTTTCAAATAACTAGATCAATGACCTACCTTTAAGTTACCTCTTAATGTTTATTGAAAAATTTGTCAAATTGGTAAACCCATACCAAGGTTTCCTAATTTTAAAATTATTAGAAAAAATAAATCAATCTGATGGTTGGAAAATGATAAATTACCAAAGTTTTCATTACTTTCATAATTCAATTTTCATTTTTTTTTAATTATTAGTAATAGTTTAGATTTTAAAGTTCAAAATTTGATAGTTCAAAACACGGCAGAATACAATACCTACAAATATGAAAATATGTTCTTTATATATTTTTTATTAAGCGTTATAGATTTTTCTTAAAGTGAATTCAATACAACATTATAACAATTATCAGCTATTTTTATATCTGTTTGTGATATGTCGTATATTCTATCAGAAGGAAATCTGAAAGCCAAAGATTTTTTTAACATCAAACCAAGGACAGATTATTAAGCCGTTTTAATATTTCAAGTCGCAGAAACATTCCAAAAGTCAGTTGTATATTTTTCTTGGATTTTTTTTTTATCGAAATGCAAAATTATAGGTAGGATTATTAAAATAGGTAGGACGCGTACTTTAAATAAGAAAGGTCTTTGATTTTATTTTCTTTTTTTTTCTTTTTTAAATATTATCCAACTTTTTCAAAGCATATTTTTGGGGATATTCTTTATATGTACTCTTATATGTATGTAACCAAAATAAAACCTCAAAATTGCTTAGGGTTTTTTTTTTTTTTTTGGGGGGGGGGGGTTATTTATTTTTTTTTGTATTTTGATTTATGTGTGTCTTTAAATGCAGTAATTTTGTGTCAAGTATATTTTCAAATGCAATAACTCGAATAAAATTCAAGGCCTCTTGAATTATGTTGCCACAAAGCTTTCACTTTGTGGGCTTTTTAAATAATAAAAGACTTTTCTGATGAATTCGTACGTAGCTTATGAACCACAAAGTGAGATATACTTAATACATCTGAATCCCTTTGTAATATCTTACCTTTTTAATTGAATTATGTTTAGCTCAGGAATTTGAGTTCGAAGGCCTATTTTGATTCATCAAGTGCTTTAGGCAAGCAATAGTCGAACACTCAATGAATTTCTAAAACTGTGTTCATTTCAAATACTACCATTAATTTTATGCATATAAAATCGATGGCTTTATTTTACGGAAAAGGGGTTATCTTAATTTTGGTCGGGATCGGCCTGCGGCCTTCTTATATCATTAAAGTCTGGAAACTCGGGGTCAACATTCTTTTCCAAAAGTTGCTGCATAGAGAGTAGGTGGAAAACGTTTAGGGTAGAATTTTTCTAGCTGTTTGCCGTAAAGTTTTTGCATCCGTCTTTAATATATTCGAGATTCCATTAATGGATAAACAAAATATCGAGGGGGGGGGGGTACATTATTTTTAATCCGGCCTCTATATTTTCTATTGATAGGGCCAGAATAAAAGCAGGGTGTTTCCAGCATGCACCATTCATATATATCTATATAATTTGTTAATTTTAAGTCGACGTTTTAGAAATCGTGTTTTTAGTTTCAACTGATGTATTGTATGTGAATTGTTCATTTTGATGACAACAAAAACTAAGAGGAATTGCCAACAGGGGAAAGGATAGAGGTCAAAAAGGTCAAGACTCGACCAATCAGCTCCATCCGCTGACGATCAGACATCAAGGGAACCCGATCCATAACGAAGCAGAGGAAACGTCATCGCATTAGAAGGTGAAGATGTGGCAACTGTGAACCAAAGTTTGCCCCCTGAAACATGTTCCTTCTTTAGCTATTCAATCAGGTACAAGCATTGGTGTTGAAAGTCAATACATAGATAGCATTCATACATTGCTATCTAACAATATGTTTAACTCATTAAATTAATAAAAAATATTAGTTCATCATACATTGACATTAGCTTATTGCTTGATAATACCTCTCGAATCTGACGGAATCTTTAGAGATAAAAAATATTATTTTAATGATAAGGGCGAGTTGGCCACAAGAGAGGTTATAAGGCCCAGCATAAAGATTTAATCTATAGATGGAAATATTCATTTCTAGTATATTCAAGTATCTATGCTTTAGCCCATCCAGAATCTTTTCAAGGTCTTCTTAAATATTTGCATGACATCAGACTAGGGACATCAAGATTGGGGGGGGGGGGGAGATTTGAGATGAAAGAAATATGATGAACAATTTAGACTTTGCCGCAGTATCGATCCCACCTAAGAAGGTCTAAAGTAGACTACGAGTTACGGTTGATATTTATGACATAATCTCCACAATCTAAAGTTACACTCAGCCCAAATCGCCCAACGTACATGTATAACAAGTGTTTTTATTTCAATTTAAAGGGAAATTGTTACAAACCGTCTTGTCAGTACATGCAAAAGTGTGTAAGATGTTCAGGGTCTCATCCACAATACCAGTGTCCCCTTTCCCTCTCTCTAACCATATATTCAAGGCCACATATTGCCCGAGGGCAACATTGCAGAGACAATCCCAGTTTAGACCCCCTGTGTCACATCCAACACAAATTCCAAGGCCACAAAGATATATGGGCCCCAGGATCTTACCCTATTAAAACTTAAAAAATTTGGATCTATATTTACAATCATATCCATACAAATATGCCTCTTATTATTAAAAGTGGGTTTTTCCATGAATTTTGAAATAAATTATACTGGCCAAGGGTTTCGTGTGAATTCAAAACAACTCAAGTCTACAAACGAAAACCATTATCATTTGTGGATATGATAAATAAATAAATTAAGATGGGCTGGAATATGGGTCCTTTTGATCAACTGCCTATTTCCAACCTTCACATTTCGCCAGTTGGTATTGTTCCAAAATCGGATGTGGGTTGCGAATGATAATTCATTTATCATATCCTAGTGATCGTGGGATCAAAGACTTTGTAGACCAAATTGCTTTACAATTTTTTTTTCAAAACAAATGACACGAAATGATATTGCATTATTCACCTCATATTTAAATTTCAAAGATCCTTTTGGGTTTTTTTTATTTTGAAATCATCCTTTAAATAACTTTAAGATGATAAACGTTTTCAATAATGTGCCTGTTTAGCTCTGTTGTGTCTTTTATTAGATTGTAAATATTACGTACATTCTCAATTGAAAATCCTATTGAATTTTCTAAAAATCCTACAGGAATTATAAGTCCTGTAGGAGAAAATTATTTCCTACAGGATTTTTATTCAGACAGGTAGTTTTCCTATAGGAAATTAAGATTTCCTGTAGGTCTCTAAAATACTATTGGTGTTTTGTTTAATTTTTTTTATTCCAAGAGGAAATTCTAAATATTCTATAGGAAAATTGTTTTTATATGGGAAAAATGTTTTTCTGTTATAAATTATTTTTTAAAGGTAAATATCTCACCTGACAGGTAAAATGCATAGAATTAATAACAAATTAAAGGTGGATATGAACTCTTTAAGCAATGGTCTATTACGTAGTTTACAGTGTACATGTATTTGAATTTTTCAATACATGCAGCTTATACGGGTACTTTGCACTGGCATAATTATATCCGACACAGTGTTATCAACTTTATAATATTTAAAAAAATATTTAAAACGTAACGTCTTTCCATGATTTCATATAATCTTTTTGCTACTTAATTTTGCAAAACTGGTATGTCGTGACCAACAGGAATATGATTATATGAAAAAATGACAGTTCATTTCAATATTTCCACTTACCTGCCTCCTTAACTATTTGCAATTTCCCTCTAGTTCCCCATACAATGCGTCGATATAATTTTTAGAGTGACTACGGTATTACCTCCAGTTATCCCTCTAAACTATAACTCTTCAGTTTTCTCTCGACGCCATTTTAGACATGCGGTTTTCCTCATACAGTGCAAATAAATTTTGATTTTGGCGTTTTTGGATGTAATTATCGCGTCTGGAAGATGGATAATGAGTTTACAGATTGTTCTAAATGTTCTGGTAAGATGAACGTACTAGACGATCACGTTTTTTGTTACAAACATCGTCTTTGTAACGAGGCCTTTCCTTGCGACACGTGTAGAACGTGGTCCAAAGAACGGCGGGACAAGATTACGAAAATGATCGGTAAAAGTCTACAGAAGACGATTAAAATGAACAACAAAGGGCCTCAATCCGTCTGTGGAGACGGTACGGCAGTTCAGGACACAAGTCCGTCTGTGGAGGCGGCAGTCCGCGGGACGAGTAACATTGAAGAGTCCCATGTCGGGAATTTCAACAATGATGGATCAGTCTCGGAGGTCGTAAATTTATCAGACATTATTCAAGACCAAGTAAGGCAACATCTTGAATTATTGCTAAAGCGTAAAGACGTTGATATAAATTTTAATGATCAACATACAGTCACTGCAAACGCGATAAGGACGACCGGTAAAAATGAGAGCGCCATTTCCAAAATGGCGACCATAGACAGACCTCATATTGACAAGTTTAAGGCTTACGATGAACAAATGTCGTCCTTTGAGTCCAGTGCTGCAGACGTTTTGTCAGTTAATGCACAAGACAATGACTTTGAGGATATTGATTCTAATGCATCTATGGCAGGTATGTGTACTATTTCAGATGCACCGGTAGAGGTGCCTTTTGGTGCACCTGATTCTTCTGATCCTCTGCAGTGGAACTGTTTTGTATCCAAGATGGCAAAAGTTCTCAATATTGACATTGAAGCTGAGGATCCGTTGGAGAATGAAAGGAAATCGTTTATTTCTTCACGATTGAAGGGAGACAAGAGTGACAAGAAAAAGTCTCTTGTTAAAATGCCTATTGAAGGTACACTTATTGACATGATCAAGACAGTTGAAAAAGAGGCAACCTCTGGGCATTTGAAAAATAGGTCTGTACGTGGTAGAGATGACAAAGCATTTATGGTTAAGAAAGATGACTTTGATGCATTTTGTAATCCTCCCAAATTGGATGACAATATTGAGGAGGGGTTAGTTGCAGGTCAGAAAGCTAATTTTGGGAAATCAAAAAGTTCTCTCTCACCTTTTCATAAGGAGTTAAACAATGATTTTCGTCGAATTGACAATTCAGCAAGAGCCTTATTCAGAGCCATTTCATATGGTACTATGATAGCGGCATTTTTAGATGAGGCAGAATGCGAGGATGATAAAATTGAAGGACGCAAAGCTCTTATCAACTGTTTCAGAAGTATGGCTGATTTGACAGCAAGATTTATGGCGAATTCAGTCCTGAGTAGAAGGAAAGTTTTTCTTAAAAACGTAGATTTTATCAGCAAAGCGACAGAGAAAAAATTGCTGAAACTTCCTATTTTTGGCAGCCAGTTGTTTAATGGACAATACTTTGAATCTCTCCATACATCGGCAGAGAATTTACGAGATGCAAGAGAAACTCAAAACGTTTACAATACGTCAAAGGGGTTTAATAAGAATTACAAGGGTAGAGATAATAGGAACTCTACTGAATTTGGAAGGAAGAGAAAAGCAGATGTAGCTGAGACTCAGAAATCTGCAAAAATCAGCAAATTAAATGACGCAAGTTTTACTTTGACTGATCAGGGAAAAGATACTTTTCGTACTGGACAAGAAAGCAGAAGGTATCCTTTTTCCAGGAAAACTTTCGGGGGTCCAAAAGGGTTTCCACCTCCAAGGAAGTAAAGATTCCACTCAGTTACAGTCAGTCTGTAAATATGTTTCCCCAAGTAGGGGCACGCTTGTTAGCATTCCACAGGAAGTGGACTTGTATCACTCAGGATCAATGGGTGTTAGAAACCCTAAGGGAAGGGTTAAAATTGGAGTTCTTAATTCAACCCGGACTAAAGATCAGGGAAACAAGTGTACCAAGGTATGGTATTCACGAGTCAGTTATTTTAACAGAAATAAACACATTACTAGGAAAAGATGTTATAGAACCTGTACCTGCCAGTCAAGAAAACGCAAGATTTTACAGCACCATTTTTGTGGTGCCAAAGAAGCAAGGAGGGCTTCGGACAATCTTAAATTTGAAACCTCTAAATCAGTTAGTTGTGCCTCGACATTTCAAAATGGAGACGCTGTGTTCAATTATGAAAGCATTAAAAAAAGGGGACTTTGCTATCTCCCTGGATCTGACAGATGCCTATTTTCACATTCCAATTCACATAGATTTCCAGAAATATCTACGATTCCGATTTCTAGGCCAGAGTTACCAGTTTCGAGCGATGCCGTTTGGACTTCGTTCAGCTCCAAGGGTTTTCACAAAAATATTGGCAGTTCTTGCAGCACATTTAAGGAAAATGGTAATCCGAGTTTTCATGTACCTAGACGATTGGTTGCTGGTCAGTGCAGACAAAACAACTCTCATAAGTCAGAGGAACTATGTTTTACAGCTGGTTCAAGAACTGGGATTGTTAGTGAATTGGGAAAAATCGTCTCTAGTGCCGTCCCAACATATAGAGTATCTGGGGACACATTTCAATCTAGTAGAAGGCAATGCGACACCCACGGAAACCAGATTTCAGAGTATCTTAGACATTGTGCAGTATCTATTTACAAGTCAACATACTCAAGCAATCGTGATTCTCAAATTATTGGGACTGATGGCTTCGTGCATTTATCTGGTTCCGCTGGGAAGGTTACACATGCGCCCTATACAGTTATACCTACTAGCATTGTGGAGACCGAAGATTCATCCTCTTACTCATATGATTGTGATTCGTCCAATTCTACTTCAGCACCTACAATGGTGGATGAAGCGAGAAAATTTCTTCAAAGGAATGCCCTTACAGGACCCTCCAAGTCAACTAACATTGATAACAGATGCATCAGAACACGGTTGGGGAGCACATATAGAGAACTGGGAGACAGCAGGGATCTGGCCTCATCAATATCAGCAGAAACACATCAATTGGCTAGAACTGAAGGCTGTACAATTGGCTCTTCAAGAAGCTCTATATTTGATAAAGGGGAAAGTCATCCTTATACGATCAGACAACACAACAGTGATAAGTTATATCAACAAGCAAGGGGGGACACATTCACCAGAACTGTGTTATCTAACTTGGGAGTTGTTCCAGTGGTGCATTCAGTACAAAATCACAATACGTGCTGTTCACATTCCAGGGAAGAAGAATTTTCTGGCCGATGCACTTTCTCGGGGGAAAGTAGTAAGAATGACGGAATGGTCACTCAACAACACTGTGGTAAATTTGTTGTTTCAACAAATGGGAACCCCATGCATAGACTTGTTTGCAACTGCAGAAAACAAGAATTTACCAGTCTATTGTTCTCCGTTTCCGGACATGAAAGCATTTCACGTAGATGCTTTAACAATCAGTTGGAAAGGGATGTATGCTTATGCATTTCCACCCCCAATTCTTGTACCCAAAGTTCTGCACAAACTAAGGGAAGAGACAAGTGTTGTACTTCTCATTGCTCCAATGTGGCCCAGGCAGTCGTGGTACCCTCAGATATTAGATCTTCTGATAGATATACCAGTCAAGTTACCACTGTGGCCAGACCTTCTGTCTCAAAATCACAATCAGAATTTTCATCAAAATCTAGAGACTCTCAATCTTGTAGCATGGAAACTGTCAAATTGCGGCACAAGTCAAAGGGATTTTCTGAAGAAATTGCAGAAATTATGGCAAATGCCAGAAAGACTTCTACACAGACAGTTTATGATGCAAGACTCAGAATATATAACGGTTGGTGTAAAGAACAGGGTGTCAATCCCATTACAACATCTATACCAGAATTAGCAGAATTTTTTATGTACCTCTTCAATGTTAGAAAGTGCAAACCTCAAACAATAGCTGGATATACGTCAGCAATTGCAATTATACATCAGAATGGAAGCAGTATTGGTATAAATTCAGAGCTATCGTCATTGTTGAAAGGTCTGTTTAATAAATACCCATCAACACGTCAATTAACACCAAATTGGAATTTACCATTGGTTTTGTTAGCTCTAACAAAACATCCATTTGAACCCCTAGAGTCAGCAGATCTAAAGTTTTTGACTCTGAAGACGGTTTTCCTGGTCGCCATTGCCTCTGCTTCCAGAGTAAGTGAGATTCATAGTCTTTCCTTAGATGATGGTCATTTTAGATTGGAGAGAAAAGGGATAAAAATGTTACCAAATATGGAATTTTTGGCAAAGACGCAAACAATGAATAGACCATGGGAGCCTATCTATATTCCTGCTTTCGATTCATACGCTACAGACTCTGAAGATTTGAAACTATGTCCTTGTCGTGCTTTGAAGATTTATATCAATCGAACAAAATCTATTCGAAAATCAAATCGATTATTTGTGACTTACCAACAAAACAATCATGAGGAAGCCTCGAAAGACTCTATTGCAAGATGGATAGTTAGTATGGTTCGTTTTGCATATGATAATGCAGAATCAGAAACATTAAAAATAGTCAGAGCACACGACACCAGGCGATTATCAACTTCATGGGCCTTGTTTTGTGGTGCATCAGCTAATGACATTTTAAGAGCGGCACACTGGGCATCTGAAACGACGTTTACTTCGTTTTATCTGAAGGATGTTCCAGATCACCAGTCCATTTTTGCCAAGACAGCAATTCTGGATTCATCCAGGAGAGGGAAGCAGAAATAGGTAATTATATTATTTTGATCACTTGCTTTTCCTCTCCCACCTCCAAAATTGGGCTGCAAATTCCTTTGCAAATAGTTAAGGAGGCAGGTAAGTGGAAATATTGAAATGAACTTGGATTTTTGGGGGTAAAATCCGTGTTCATGAGATATTTACACTTACCTTTTTTCGTATATTCAAAACTCAAGAAATAAAACTCTTTAAATTGATAAATTTATATTTTACAATCTTTTTAAACATTAATGTTTTGAAAACCAAAAAAATCATCATAAATTGTAAAGGTTTTCTTTATATTTAATTATAATTGACATCTACGTTAAACACAGTTTGCTACAGTTTAACATGTTCATCTTCTTGACAAAATACCAGTCATCACTTGGTTTCTTGCAGTTACCCTGATCCACCGTATACCCTATTTCCACCACCGAATTTTCCGTTTTTATTGTTAAAGTTATATTTGCCTCCCTTTCTCCCTTTTCTACCACTTCTTCCACTACCTTTTCCAAATCGACTACCACCTTTGCCACCTCGACTTTTATTTTTGTTGGATATTTTGGGATATCCTCCATCATTCTCTCCACCTTTCGATGTGTATTTCTGTCCGTATAAAGACGTTTTCACGCCATATCCCTCGCTGTATCCTTTTCCATTATCATCATTGTTTTCTTCTTCTCCGTTATAAGCATCTTCTTCATATTCCCCGCCATTTTCACCATTTTCACCATTGCCACCATTACCACCATTTTCGCCATATCCATTTCCGTAACCGTATTCATCATTGCCACCGTTTTCGCCATTTCCACCATTTTCACCTTTATTTTCATACCCGTTGTAACCTTTTCGTCCATTTCCACCATTGTCCCCGTAACTTTTTTCACCATATCCATCTGTTTTGCCATTGTTGCCATTCTCATATCCACCATTCCAATACCCGATATTACCGGATCCTCCATTTCCTCCGTTATCCCCGTAACCGTTTCCGTCATATCCACCATTTCCACCATTATTTCCATTGCCGTTATTTCCGTATCCTCCGTTTCCACCGTTTTCTCCGTATCCGTTTCCACCATTGCCACCATAACCGTTTCCTTCATTACCATATCCGCTCTTCCTTCCGCCATAGCCTGACCTGTATACCACAGATGCGGACGTTTGTGCTACAAGCACGGCGCACAATAAACCTAAGCATAGGTAAGGATTCATGGTTGAGTCTGTAAAATGATAGTATGACAGAGAATATGATTTCTTTGCACTTCTAAGTATGCGTTTATATCATTATTTGGCCCCCATCAGTTTTGTCTTAAGAAACCTTTGTTATATTTTTTTTTATTTTACCATGAACATGAAACAGAATCTGTAATAATAGAATAGCTATTTGAAACTTTTTTAAGCTAACTTTGCCACAGTACTGTTTAAATATTCATTTGAAGCAAGTAATAACGAATGAAGCCAACAGCTTTATGGTTTTTTATTTGAAATGCAACTTTGGCAAAATATAATTCAGTAACGAGAACTCCGTTTTTATTGATTATGCGTACAATACTTTTATCAGTTCAAATGTAGTAAAATGTCTAATACATGTATGCAAAATTTGATAGTTCATTGGAGAAAGGTTATAATGTTAAAATGTATAATTTGTTGTCATAAAATCTTGGTAGTAGTGAGTCGAAACGTACAAGTATAAGAGCACAATGAATACAATGTTGCAAAATTAGATTTTTTGTTTTAAAATATTGTTTTAATCATGTGAGAGCCTAAAAAATTCATAACAAGCATGTTAAAGTTTTTTTTTAACTTGTCATTTAACAATACGCCAGAAAATTGTTTTGAGGGCTTTTTGTGGGTGATTATAAAAATAGTTTAAGCATATAATGAAAAAACCAATGTTGAAATCTGTATTTGGTTGAATTAACCATAATTTTTATTTCAGTCTCGTAACAAGTATATAAAAACATTACCTAATGAACCATTATCGATATTTGTGCTTCATTACAAATACATATGAGCATTAAAATCTTACCTTATAGATCAGCCACTGAACAACTGAGGCAACTGTTGTGCATTCCTCTTTATATATACTTTAAGATATGTAAGTTTACATTCATTATGCATAGATAACTTAACCTTATAATGCACACAACTGCAATTCCGTCAAAATAAGCTAATAAGTGTAAATGTCATATTAACATGATTCAATTATATATATATATATATATATATATATATATATATATATATATCTTGTAATCTTTCAAAATGTCACTTGATTTTATCTGTGTCATCGACAAAAAAAGTAAATTTCGGGGGGTTGGGGGTTGATTTGACAAACAGAAATTTTCATGATGCGTATTCCATTGCCAACAGAGAACTAGAAACTATTTTTTGTGGAATCATTTAACTTCTGGGTGCTAATTTTCGTGAATCGTTGGTTACTTGCTTATTTTAGATGATGTACTTTTGTGGATGCGTCGGTTTTAAGATTTAGCTGAGAGATAACTCTTCCTAAATGTTTTTCGTCGAGAATGTAAATTCGTCTTGGAGGGACACTTACGAATACCACTGAAAATTAAATCACTAGTAATTCTAATGATTTCACAGTATATATTAGAAAAGGTGTATATATGACATTGTTATTAAATTTGTTATTGAATGAGTTTATTCATTTTAAGTTACAATTAATGACGGGAGCAGTTTTTAAAGTCGTAAATTGTTTATATAGACCTCAGTTACATAGTAATTATATCTCATACATAAGTGTATTTTATCCTTTATTTTGTCTCTTTATTATCCTTGAGACATTACCCAAGTAAATTGACAATACATTTTCATAACAACGAGTTTCCTTAATCGTTGGGAATAAAGGGAGAAATTACATAAAGTGCAAACACAATAAACCTTAACATCACCTACTGTTTGATAAAGGTCAAACCATTTGATTCAATTTATCATAAATTATCCTTGCTCATCAAAACGTCTTTCGCATATTTTACCTAGATGCCTCTGCAAATGTGTTAAGCTGTTCAGAAACATTTTCAAAGAGAACATTTTCTTCTTGTTTTATGTGTTTTATTTAACTTCTTAATGAGTGATGCGTAACGATTCGTAGTTTTAGAATCAACCCTGTCAGGAACTGAGGTCATAACATGAATATTAACATCGGGCTGTTGTCCTTCCGATGAATATAATACAATTTAATTTTTGTTGATAAAAATCATAAAAATCAAATTTAATTTCTTTTTATCGTACGAGAATTGAATTGTTTATGGTATCATACCCTAATCATTCACCCACAATTTTTCAATCCGTCTTTTTCTCTAAATTACATTTAGTAGTACGTTTATTCGGGGGGGGGGGGGGGGGGGCACAAGCGATAGGAACGAACAAAATATTAATTTTAACCAAACGAAAATATGTGCTTCCATAATATGTCGCTTCAGCAGTCTTGTTGGGGTCAAAGCAGTTTTCAAAATTACATTGAATATATTTAACTGGCAATGTATACGTAGATGAAGAAAACAAAGAAGGTGTTGCCTTTCCAGTTAATGGAACGTAAAATACTGACTGATCCATAAATTATAATGCTGTTTTGAATACCCATTACAGTACAAAAGAACAAATTTGAATTAAATAAAACATCTAATGAGTATACAAGAATAGGTAGCCTAAGTGCCGTTTTCGTGCCTTACATAGCTGAACAGGTAAATTATATATTAACATCAAAATAGCAAAATTACGTCCTATGGTTTATTTTACGTTTTTGTTTTGTTTTGCAGGTATAAACGTTTGTTTTATATGACAAATTGACAACTCACCCTGTTCTAAACTTCTGTTTGGTTTTTTCTACAGTTCTTTCAATTAGCAGCTTTAATATTTTTTTTCAAGGGTTTTCCTTTTATTTAATCGTTAATTGAATTACATCAAATGAAAGATTCCCAACCCAGGTTACACTAAGATAAAGAGTAACACAGCATTAATGAAAACGCCATCTGGGCTCAGTCCTAAAGAAAATGACCTTTCTTTAATTTTGTTAAACGATACAACAGTTTTTTATGTGATTAATGTTCTTTTTATCTATTATGCTTTGATCTACTATTATTCACAATTATATATTTTAGATATCAATGAATACAACTTTTGATAACATATTCATCTCTTTATTAGATAATCAATCCAGAAAATCTAGACAAAACAAAAGTCTTGATTTTCCCTATTGTCCAAAATTATCTTTCGCTCTTCTTTCACTATATAATCATTTAACCCAGTATGGTGAACTTTAGTTTTCTACGATCTTAAAACCTTCACTACCCTACAATTCTAAAAAGTTATATGCCAGGAAAAAACTGTTCATCACAAATCGGTTTAGAGTGAACGAGTCTCAAAGTACAATAGCTCAATTTTGTAGCAATTTGGTAAAGGGCACTTTGAAAACCCAACATTAATTATATGACGTCGTAACCTGTATTGCTAGTAGATTACAAATAATTTAAAATTTTAGCCACTGAAAATTAGAATGATACCTTGCTAAACAGCATATATCATTGGTAAGAATTTTATTAAGTTTTAAATTGTAATATATCAGAATTTATAGATCACCCTGTATAAAACAACGGCGACTATATGTACTCAAATATCATCTTATTATCACGTAGGAGAAACTCAGTAAAAATACAGTCATATGGGTAGAACATCTTATTTATGCATTTTAGGTAACTCATTTGTATGTCATTGCCCATATAAAGCCTTAACTCACCCTCGTCCATGATATAACTTAAAATGCAAAAATTATTATTTCTAAGGAGAGTGTCACTTCTGATCTTGTCGGTCAAAAGACAAAAACCGTTTTTCTTATCTTAAAAACATCGCCTTCTGAACATCTACTTAAACAATGCAGTCAGTGCATAAGAATACAGAAGAAAATGCATATCATCCTTATTCTATTGACTTCATGAGAATGATTTTTTGAGTGCGTAAAAGGTTTATTGTTCTTAAAATTCATTAAAACTATTGAATAATAATATTTCAGAAAATCGGATGCTATGCTTATAGAGATGTGTTTTGCATAGGACGTTTGTTTGGGAAAAAAACAGAATGTAAATCCACTTATTTAAATAGTTCATTAAAATGTTATTCTTTTCATGCTTCTTGACACCAACTTTGGATACTTTGGCTAGTAGAAAACTCAACATCTCACAGTTTCTACTGCATTAGTTTAGAAAAAGATTCGAGGGCTTTTCATTAATTAGTGAGACTTTTGCTATAAACCACAAAAATGTGTATTTTCTGTTTGAGTATATTTACTTAAAATAATCACCCTTTACCTCAACACAAGTCTTAATGTGTTATAAAGCTTCGGAATGCATCTCTGTACTACGAAATAAGTATATCCTCGGACATCGATATACCGCTAAACCTACAACGGAAGAGGATTAAAAACGGCATATATTATAAGATATAAAGAGAAATTATGTGAATTTAGAGGCTGGTGCAGTATGTAGTTCATTTTCAAGAAAAACGTCTTGTGTGTACTTTTCAGTCTGCGCAGAAGCATTATCATGTAAAAGTTTGACTCCTCTTAATCCTGATTTTTGTACCCTGATCTTTATTTAGTTGTTCTGTAAACAATGTATTGAAAACAAAAATACCTTTTGTAACTTTAATGAAAATATGGGCAACTACACCATGTTAATGAAAATACAGAATCTTTCTTGTTTTCCGGCGTTTAGCAATATACGTCTTTTAATACCATTCCCATTAATTGTGAGTAGTTTCTTTCTTTCTTTTTTAATTTGCAATCGTATTCGAATTTGGTTTTTGTTCAAAATGTGGGAATCTACCGCACAGGAAACTTTCTGGCACTTAGATGTTCTATAAAATCATGAAAACCCTACTGGATGAAATGTGGATCATTTTTTAAATTGGTTTGCAATCACTCTTCTATGTGTAAATCCGTCAATAATTACTTTCACTGTTGTTGTATGTATGAATGTGAAAAATGTAATTACAAAAAATTGCAAATAAAAAAAAAATAACAAAAAATGAGTTCTTGAAGCATTTCATTTTCGTAATATTTATTAGATTAAGACATCTGATATTCAAAGTTGGTAAGGAAAAGGGTATTTCAGGTTTATATTCATAAGACATCGAAATGTATGCTATACTCTGTCCCAAGATGTTATATATTCACATTTTGCTTAATAACTCGATATTTATATATACCTCAGGGATCAAATGATGTTCATTTAAAATAAGAAAAATTTTCAAGATTTCTCTGTTGAAACGCCCCCGCAGGCTTATCAGGTTTCAGTACATGGATAAAAAGGTGATGTCTACGGGGATTGGTATTGCAGTAAGCCCGAATGATAACGTTGAAAATTGGGCGAGGTATTCCGAGGGACTTCCGAATGGAGAAAAGATATAAACATTTCAAATTATGAATCTCCGTTGAAAATCTGTTTTTTACTATGAATTTTTACGAGGGAAAAATGATAATGTTTATAAATGAAGTTATCTTGGAAATGTTCCCTTTCATCGATTTCAATAGCACGTTTTCACAGGTAGGTGTATTTTAATTAAAAAATCGCCTAAATGTGTGGCATAAATATCTTGGGACTGCCTATACCTGTAGAAGTATCCCGATGCCTAAATACTAACAATACTAAATGCATACAAGTAAAATAACACCACAAAATCCAGTTTCTGTTCTATACCTTTGTCCAAAAAAAAGTTTTGTTTTGGTTTTTTTGGTTTTTTTTTTGGGGGGGGTAGGTTTTTTTTTTTGGGGGGGGGGGGGGGGGTTACATGTACAACAACAAATAACTATAAAAATAAACCCAAACTTTATTTTCATTCAACATTATATCTTAAGCATAGATAAACTCCTGAAATGATTAAATGTTTCAATAAAACAAACAAATGGAACACAATCATAAAACAAATTACTAACCGAAGTAATTGCAAATCAAAAATCTACAAATACATACTTGAAAGGCAATCAATCTAAAATAATTCCAATTTTCAAGAATGTTTCGCAAATATTTCTGTCTTTAAATTATACAAACTTGTTGTGTTTTTTACACACGAAACATGAATCTTATTTTCTGTTTAAGTCACCGTGTTGTAAAGATTTTATCGCAAAAGAATATTCAAGTTTTGATACTTAAAACCCATATATCTTTGTCGAATGCTAAAAACATAATATAAAGAAAGCTTCAAATTAAATGACAAAAGAGCAAAAATTGTGTAATTGACTAATAAAAGCACTTCATGTTTACATATCCGCAGTATTTAAACAACTGCCTTTAAGAGCACATATAAAGCAGCTGGTCATCGGGCATTTTTTATTCAAGTGATTTTAAAAATAAAGCAGAAAAACTAATTAGATATATTTAAGAATATATGCTCTGTATCCTGCTTTTGTGAGCTATATTTCATTAACAAATTATGATAAGGAAACAAGTTGTGAAAACTACAATTGTGAAAAATATTATCCATACAATTAAAAAGAAAAGAAAAAGAATGTCTTTTTAACGAAACCACACAGTGTGGTGCTAACCTATGTCAAAATCAAACACATAAATTATGATCTTGACAATATTTAAATTTTAAAAAAAAAGTCATGTTACGTTCAGATTGCAATTCTAGATCTTATTTAGTCAGCTCAGATATAATTCTACAGATATTCTGGCTGTATGTTATATGGTAAAAAACCTTTTTACAGGGCTTTTGAATAGCCTCTTTTTTAGATGTACTAGTTTTTAAGAAATGGAGGATATACCCTTACATAGCTATTACATGTAATACGTTCAGTACATGTCAAAGTTAAAGTAAACAGACGTCAATTAAAGTGAAGCAGCGGCTTCAAGATATCTTATTAACTGTTCAGCCGTTGGCCTCTTGACTGCTTCTTTCACCCAGCAGTTCTTAATGATCGTTTGTATATCTTCAGGGGGTCCTGCTGTTTCATCTAACTTGGGACGTGTACCCGACAGTGCATGTTCCTAATAAAATATTAGACTCGAAAAATTAAAGGAAACGTCCATTTATATCTAGTTAAATACAATTAGAATTAGAAAATGGACATGTTAAAGTTTTAAAATTAATGCGACGTGCAATTAGATGCAAAATGCACCTCGTTCAAATGTGTATTTAGGTGTGTGTACATGTTTGTTATCGTGCAAAATTAAAAAGAATAATTTAAGCGTACTTAAATATAGTTGTTGAGGATTGACCGACAAAAAGTTACTGATATTGCAGGAGAAATTCCTGTAAAAAATTTTGACACATCGGAAAGTTTGGTTTAATTTGTATGTGGTTTGTTAGTTTGTTTGTGGGGTTTTTTTTTCCATTTCAAAGGCCATTAGTAGGATAATGTTTGTACTACCAGTTCTTTGATTTTTTATCATGCAGCTGCTATTATACATTTTATTCTAACAATTAACGACGTATTGATTTACCTTAATAGAGCTGTAATCGTACATGACGTCAGAGTAAACACTTTCACTAAAAACTCTTCTTCCATACCACATCCCCCATGCCATGATAGCGAGGCTATAAATATCAGCTGAAAAACTGTATGGTCGGCCATCTAGCACTTCTGGGGCCGTATACATGGGACGTGCAATGATGACTCCTTTTGAAAGGTTTTCGAGCTCTGACATTCCAATGTCAGAGAGTTTTGCTATGCCGTCTTTGACCTTTGAATTACAAAAAGCACGTTTTTATTTTGTCTATACATTAAGTACTTTCACGTTGTTACATGTGTGTCCCGTACATGCAACAAAATTACCATTTTCTCTCTTAATCCGATTGTTTTGTTAGCTAAAATGTAGAGTTACAATGAAAAAAGTGTAAAATAAAAAATAGAATTGTCTTTATTATTAATGTTTTATTTCAGATATGTTATGCCAAGTCCTTCTCGCGTCGAGTTCATTAACAATTTAAATGTTTTAATAACCCTTTAATCTTATGATCTGCTTTATTTAAATCCTAAATATAAGCCAACTCTAAAGATTTAAGATATATGAATCTTCAACTGCACAGTGTAACACTAGTTAAATACTCATTTATTTAAAGAATGACATTTTTTATAAGCAAGTTTTGAAACATATACGTAATATACTAATATTTTAGATTTTTTGAGGTTTATCAAGTTTTGCTGTAAGTAGGAAACAAATAAATTTAAATAAACTTGACTTTTGACAAGAATTAAAATAACGTACAAGAATGATTGTCACCTCAAAAGGGCTGGAAGTTAATATGAATTTTTAAAAATATATCTATATCTCTTTTAACACGAAGAAATGTGTACAAAGATAAAGGAATGTATACCTAAACTTTTATGAAATAAATCATATTAAAAGTTTCAAGGTTGACTTTACGGGTAATTTGTTCAGCAAAAGTCCTCCTGAAGCAAGTTCGATATTTTATAAAACCTATATGAATATACTAAGTGTAAGTGTATAAATCACAACCGTCGAAGAAAACTGAAAATATACCAACCAAAACGTTTGACAGCTTCAAGCCTTTGTGTGTGCAACCCATATTTTGCAAATACAATAATCCATTCAATATATCCCTGAGCATTCCTGTAAAATGCGCGAATGCATCCATGTATTCTTGACAATTTCTGGCTTTTTCCGAAAAACTATGGCATGATTGTATGCGGTGAGAATTACATTTGCACATTTCCATGGGGTGTTTGTCGCATAGAAAAACTTCAGCTAGTGAGCATTCGCACACCTCCATAAATATGACCATGTTTTCATCCTGATTATGAAAACTTTCGATGGAAATTCCGTGGCATCTCACAATGTTTGGATGATTAAACTTCCTGAAAACAATAAAGTATTTTGTTGAGATATAAGTGATTTTCAAATGTGAAATTCGAGGAAATTAATCTTATCAAATTTTAAGAGGGCTGAATAATCGTGGCTATATTAAGACATAAATGATCTCCTATGGAAAAACTTTATATATACTAAATTTGTCTTTACTAAATCATAGTTTATAGCAATAACAATTTCAGATAGATATGATGGTTAATCTGTTGACCACCGAGCCTCCTTAGAATAAATATTTTAATACAGCAATCAAGTTATTAATTAAGGTCTTCCGTTTCAAACGGAACCATTGTTTGAAGTTGTACATATTATAGTTTATGGCGCCAGTGGCGTCATATCTTTGAGCTTGTCTAGGCTCGAAAATTAGATACGAATTTTGCATTAAAATGTTCATACATATTGATCTGTATATTTCTATTAGTTAATATTTTGTTAAGACATATATAACAAAAGTGGTACATAATCAAAAGTTCTTTCCAATAAATTCAAAAAAGGGACTGGCCTCTTTATTTAGGGGCCAAGACAGTTGTAACCTCTATTACAAATAACTTAAAAACGATAAAGATTTTGTAATGCATTATAGAAGCAAAGTTGTTGATCGTAACAATATTTATCAGGTAAAATCATTGCCACGCCCATTTATTACATGATTAGGGATTTTGAGGGGCCAAAGTGCTTAAACTTTGACGCAATATATCTAGAGAAGGAGACATATTTTGTTAAAATTATTTGAATATTATGTTAAAAGAGAAAAAGCTTGCATTGATGATTCTAAACGATTCTATCAATCAAAACACCAATGTCTGTCCTGATTAAGGATCTAGAGGACTTGACCCTAAAATATTCAATCATATTTATCTCAAAAATGATCAAACATTTTAGATGGGTGTAAGAACAAAAAATGTTAGTATTCGTGAGACCTTTCGATTGAATTCAGGCAAAAAAAGGGGCTGGACCCTTAAATAAGGTGCCAAAACACTCGTAAACTCTATTACAGATAACTTAAAAATAATAAAGATTTTGTAATGTATTATAGAAGCAAAGCTGTTGATCGTAACAATATCTATCAGGAAAAATAATTGCCACGCCCATTTATTACGTTATTACGGATTTTCGGGGCCAACGTACTTAAACTTCGACGCATTATATATATAGAGAAGTAGACATATTTTTCTGAAGCATTGTAGAAGAGAAAATATTCTAATCGATTCCACTAATCAAAACTCCAATGTCTGTCCCGATTAAGGATCTAGAAGGCTGGTCCCTAAAATATAATCTAAAAAAATGAACAACAATTTTAGATACGTGTTAGAACAAAAAATGTTAGTATTTGTAAGACCTTTCGAATGAACTCACGAAAAAGGGACTGGCCTCTTAAATTAGGGGCCAAGGCACTCATTAAGTCTTTTACACATACCTTAAAAACGATCAAGATTTTGTAATGCATTTATACAAACAAAGTTGTTGATCGTAACAATATCAGTTTGTATTACTCATTGCCACACCCATTGATGACGTAATTAGGGATTTTGTGAAAAAGCAAAACACTTTGTAAAGCATTTTAAAGGATATTGACAATCGTATACATTATCTGAAAGGGAGTGGTTGAGGGGGAATTCGGAAACTTCATTGATATTTTAATCGTATCGTTTAAAAATTGAACGGAAATCTACTCGTTACTCGTAACGAGATCGTATCTAGTTAATATTTACATTTTTAAGCGTCATTTTCTGTTATAACATTACGAGTCAATTTTGAATCCCAATAACTTCGTAAGAGATGAGTGACACCAATTCTTATAGTATAACCAAAAAATGGTATAGGCTGCGCCGCGTGGAAATGCATAACATGAGCTGCATGAAAAATGTGGGGTTTAAAATGTTGCTAAAAGTGTACAAATTTAAAAAATATAAGTATAAGTAATAATATAAGCATTGAATTCTTATATTTGGATGTCGTCGGTCCTATATATGACACATTAAACGGTGCAGACAAATTATCATACCTTTGGGCTTTATCGTATTTCACAACTCCCCGACCGAAATTATCACCTCATTATACGCAAAGAATGATACCTTTTTTTACTTAAATGTAAAAATACATGTATTTTTTGACTTAGAATTCTTTTTAGCGTATATGCCTTCAGCTTAATACATGTATATAAATTTATGCACGAAATACAAATGTAAAATCTGCGTAATTTATTAAAAATGATTTAAGCCAAAACATCGCACTCTTTTAAAAAATGCATTGGCTGATATAATTTAACAGAAAACAAAACTGTATGCGTAATATACTTTACTCACATCATTTTGTCAACCAACGAAAGCTGAAGATAGGGATCTGATTGTATGGGTGATGCCAATCGTCTGACTGCACACTGTACCTCATTTCCACTGATATCAACATCGCAATAATATACATGACCAAAACCTCCTCGCCCAGGTATAGAATTCAAAATACGGGGTTGGCAATCGAAAAAATATTTGATTTTCACATACAAAAGGTTGCCAACAATCTCTTTACATTTTTGTTCTATAGGGGAAAATTCTAATTTTAACGTTTGGTAATCTCTTTGCTCATTCATTATACTTTGAATGAGTTCTTTGTCAGCTTCTATTTGTTTTGGAATGATTTGTTCACATACTTCCTCCAAGCTTGACATAAATTTTTGTAGGTATGCCACACTGACAGCACTATATACCTGATCTGTATTGAATTCATTTATCTTCTCTTCAGCAAGTTTTAACACGTGTTCCATTTTGTTTTTTCTGTATTTTTTTATTTTCCTGTTTGCCACTATTGCATCTTTAATCATCGATCCAATTGCAACAGGTATACCTACAATAGTTGCTCCAATAATAAGCGGAATCCACAATGGTGCAGTAGCCACGATTATTATTGTTTGTTCGATAGAGAAACCTTGGGTTGATGTGGAAGAATCAAAGTCTGATGCTGTTTCTATTTTTTGTTTACAGGTTTCATCATCATTTGGTAATTGTTCTCCCTGAATGATCCGGTTTATATCATTGAAATTGCTTTTTAACAGGTTACATTCTTTCATGAATAAATCAAACAACTGATCGAAAGTGTTTTCAATGTGGTTATCTGAACACCATTCGGCAATCTGGATGTTTATTTGTTCAACAATCATTTCTTGAGCTAAATACTCTGTGACCTCAAAATCGTTGCAATCGGGAAGTTCATCTGTCAATAATAAAATTGATCCCACTTAGACAAAATTTATCATATTTAAAACAGTTTAGTAGTTTGATATACAAGAATATCTACAAATTATATTATCCTTTTATCGCTATAATTTTAAACATTCTTGATTTAATCATGAACAAATCATTTTAAGCTCATATGAGCTGAAAGCTATGGTGTTCCGATGGGGCCACTTCGACCATCGCACTTTTACCTTTAGATCGAGGATGCGAGCGTGCGACGTTGCGAAAACGAATATGCAAAAGTGCGACGGCAAAGGAGCGAAAGTGCGAAGATGTGACGGTGAAGCGCGAAGATGCGAAGGCGAAAGTGCGAAGTCGCGAAGGCGAAGAAGCGATAATACTATCGCTCCTTCGCCTTCGCACTCTCGCCTTCGCATCTTCGCACTTTCGCCTTCGCCTTTTTATAATTGTGGAGCTCTCTATCGTTTTAAAACAATTTTAGCTGTATAAAAGGACATCTGAGGCAGACGATGAACTTTTTAGAATTTATTTTTAACAGCCTTCGCAAATCCATATATTTTTCGGAGTGCGGAGGATGGGGGGGGGGGGGGGGTCGAGGGATAATTATATTTGTCCGGGGGTGGGGGTGGGGAGGGGAGTCCGAGACATATTCTGGAGATTTTATTATATATAATTAATAAAACTGAATTTTCCGGGGGAATGGTATCCGGACCATCTCTCCCCCTTTACTACATGTGTGAAGTTATTAATATTGAATTTTCCGGGGGGGCGGATCCCCTCTCCCCCTCTAGATCCATCCATGAGCAGGGAGTGTCGCATAATTAAATAAGAATGTTACTGTGTTTGATCCACGGTAAACAGACAGCTGGTAAGTGATAGGAGTCTGGAAGTGCATATGTATAAATTATGGGGGATATTACATTTTATGTGGAGTATATAATGATTAGGCATAGCCAGCACTGGTAAACATATTTGTCACCTATACACATTAAAATATTGATAAACATTCATTGTAAGCACAATGGCCTAGCGCAGGCGTACCAATAATATCATGGATTAATCGGAAAACATTGGCAAATAGGGTGCCTGCATCAAATTCTATGTACTAGACCGATACTTTTTGAATGCAATAAAAAGGCGAAGGCGAAAGTGCAAAGGCGAGAGTGCGAAGTTTCAAAGGCGAAGGACCGATAGTAGTATCGCTCCTTGGCCTTATCACCTTCGCACTTTCGTCATCGCATCTTTGCGCTTCGCCGTCGCATCTTCTCACTTTCGCACTCTCGTACTTTTGCTATCGCAACTTCGCACTCTCGCATTTTCGACCTAAAGGCGAAAGCGCGAAGGTCGAAGTGGCCCCATGGGACCACCATAGAAAGCTCAAGTGAGCTATTTTGATCACATTTTGTCTGTCGTCCGTCTGTCCGCCAGTCTGTCTGTCTGTCTATCTATATTTTTTCACATTTTCAACATCTTTTCAAGAACCACAGGGCAAATTTCAACCAGACTTGGTACAAAGCATCCTTAGGCGAAAGGGATTTAAAGGTGTGAAAAGTAAGGATTACGCCCTTTTACAAGGGGAGATAATTCGGAATTATTGAAAATTTTCGAGAATTATTCAAAAATCTTCTTCTCAAGAACCATAAGGCAAGGTAATCTGAAATTGTGTGGAAGCATTCTCAGGTAGTGTAGATTCAAAGTTGTGAAAAGCATGACCCCCTGGGGGTAGGTTGGGGCCACAATGGGGGTCGAATTTTACATAGAAATATAAATAGTGAATCTCAAAAGATATTTTTTCAAGAACCATTTGGCCAGGAAAGCTGAATCTTGTGTGAAAGCAGTCTCAGATAGTGTAGATTCAAAAGTGTGAAAATCATGACCCTCGGGGGCCACAATGGGGGTCGAATTTTTACATAGGAATATATAGAGTAAATCTTTACAATATTCTTTTTAAGAACCATTTGGCCAGGAAAGCTGAAACTTATATGGAAGCAGTCTCAAATAGTGTAGATTCAAAGTTGTGAAAATCATGACCCCTGGAGATAGGGTGGGGCCACAATGGGGGTCGAATTTTTACATAGGATTATATAGAGTACAGCTTTAAAAATCTTCTTCTCAGATACTGTTAAGCCAGGAAAACTGAAACTTATGTGGAAGCATTCTAAGGTAGTGTTGATTCCTTTACACTGATTTACAATCCTTTAATATTTCAAAAAACAATTTGCGTAGAATTTAGTGAAAGCAACTTCCTTCCGATAGTGTAGATTTAAATTTGTTCAAATGATAATCTTTAGGAGTAGGGTGGGGCCACACTGGGGATCCAGTTGCACAAAGGAAAACAATTTAATTATTAACAAAAACTTAAATGTAATTATACATGCTTTCACTTATATGCAAGCACTTTTACATATTGCTGATTCTTTGAAATTGTTTAAACTTTGGCCCCGGACGATTATTGGACCTCACACGGGGTTAAAAGTTTGATGCAGGTTTATATCCTGTTTACAAACAATTCTTTAGGGTCTTTTGAGATCTTCAATGCTAAATGTGATATGACTATAAAATCATCAGGTTAGAGAAGGGACTTGATTATTAATATATGAATATTTTGGGGAAAACTTATTTTTTTTTATAAAGGATCTACATGTATTATACCACATTGTCCAGATATTTTCTATTATGACTCCATGTGAGCATTGTGGCTCATGGGCCTCTTGTTTTATTTCATAAGTAAAACAGTCTCAAAAAAACATTTATTTACTGTGTTAAATGGAATTATTCTTGTCATCAATTCCTCACAACAATAAACTAAAAGGCTCAATAGCCACATCGTTCACTAGAAGCTTAGTAAAAATTGAAATCAATTCTTATTACTTCTAAAGTAAAATACAAAACCTAAAGCCAATAATATTTCAGTGGTTGCTGTAAAAACACTTTTTTCAGATTGTAGTATTGGTTTGCTTGATGAACATGTCTTTCAAGATTCTTCTCGACACCTTCATATACTAATTTTAAACCTCTCCTGATACATTTTAAAGTTTACAAGTCATGATTTTAAACAACTTAAATTCTAAATTATATTCTTATATTTTACTTTCATTTTATTCTTGGATCCATAGTACTGGCCCAAAGGTCACAATTTGAACGATACAAAATATACACTACACATATGTACTAGAATGTATGGATTTTTTTATCACAGATTTTTGCATTAAATTGTGTGGCTCAATGGTTGTCCTGGGATCACAGTCTGAACAGTTAAGAAACAGCACCACGCAAGTTTACTATGAAAATATCAAAATATTTAACCCTTCATAAAACGATGCATCTATTATTACAAAATATCTATATTAGATATTATTATTTTAATTATTTTAATTATTGTATCATGATATAAATTTGATATCGAACGAAACAATATGGTAAATGCTATTTTGTAAGAATCTTAGTGTGGTCCCCTGAATTGACAGTCATGTGATGTGTGTTGATGATTCTCCCGAATGGAAGCCATAAACAAAGTCAAATATCGCAAGGTCATACCCTTATTTCAATAAAATTTGAAATGATAATTACTTTTATAATAGATTCTGAAAATTGCTGCTTCCTAGTATAGAGTTTATCTTTCATTAAATATCAAATAAATGAGCCCCAGTTGAAATTCATATGACCTCCGCTTAATATTTTACGTATCTATTAATAAATTCTATAGATTTCATCGAAGCAACAGCACGTTTTAATAAATTAACATTTATTCAAAACATCGTAATGATCTGTTAAGTGTATGCCATTGTAAAAAGCTGATTTAGATAGACTTCCCGATGTCAAACACATCGAACTTGTACATTTAACACTCTAGAAAAGAAATAATAGTCATACAGATGTTATGGTATATTGAATGTATTAAGATTATTCTCCGTTCATTTATAAAATGCATTTTTCCATGTTAAAAAAATGATTGATTAGCATCTCTCTACACATAAATTGCGTTCACTGGTAGACATGTCCGAGGTTTAAGTCTGTAAGTTGCTACAAACACCTTCAAAATTAAACAGGGACATTCAGTTACATGTGCATGACTGATAAATTTACAAAGTTCCAGTAAACCTGGCTTTGAGTGATACGTACATCTCAAATCGACGATGACAAAATTTACGACTCAGTGCCATTTCTATTCACATTAGGGTTCATTGTATAAATAGTTTTTTTTTTAGAAAAAAAAAAGAGAACATGGTCTTGTCCAAAAATACCCGTGACATGTTTTTCGGTTCAAATTAAACCGCCCATGCAAATAATAATTTGCGGCTTACAAGATATACAGTACATTTCATATGGAATCTAGAAAAGGGGCCAGTTCCATACACCCTGGAAAATACACACTGATTTAATCAACCAATAAAATTATAAAAAAGGCTACAAAATTATTTTGTAGACGAACACCTATCCCCACCCCTAAGATTTTTTATAAGCGCATTTGCATTGTACACGAATTGTACATGTATATAAAATGAAAGCGTATCTTTTGAGCCTGCATATATCCTAGCTTGTTACAAAGCTGATTACTTTTAGAACATCTACTACATATTCCTATACTAAGTACTAGTTTCGTATTTGTGAATTTTCGAGAGCAGCGATTGTAGCGCACACACTGCCGCCTGGCGTCATATTGCAACATTAAATTCATACAACTTGTATTCGTCTTTAAGTTCATTGAAAATGCTTTATGGTTTGCGTGTTTGAATTTTCGTTTGTAAAAGAGATAGAAGTATGAATTTAAACGAATAAAAATAGAATATTGCAGTATAGAATTTAGCAAACAATAAAGAAAAAAGTGAATTAAAATGTCATTGAATAAGCATGGAAATGAAAAAAATAAAGTGACATATACGTATAAATGTAGCAAAGAGTATAGAAGTAAGCATAATAGGAATAAAAGCAATGTACATAAGAGTTGGCGGTTCTTCCCGTCCATAGACCTCAACAGTGCAGCGCATCGCCTATTATTTCAACCAGGTGTTTTTTTCGCCTTTCTCTTTTGTAAAAGGTTGCAGCTCATTTCAATCTTGACTTATATGTTATTGTTGAAAACAAGCAATATGTTTTTAATTAGACATGTTCTAATTTTTCAAAGAGTCAATAAGAGTTAGTCGGACCTGATGAACATTAAAATACTCATGTTACATGTATATACTATACCTTAAAAACATTGTCACTAACATTAACCTCTGCTTGTTTACAGAACAAACTGCTCTTTAGATTTTTTTGTTAAGTGATACTGCAAAAAGGAATTCAAACTAAAAGATTTTTGAAACCAATGTATTTAATAGTAATCAGTAAGGAAGTCTGAGAATTCCATGTAAGTTAAGTATATTTTCACTGAAGATATTTCTACTTGTGTACTAACTCATTTTTGCATTTATGATAATGAAGTAAACCGTGAAGTTTCATTCATAAGAAAACCCAAAATAAATAGGAACGCTTCGTAAATTATTTTTATTGCAGAACCTATTATTTGCTACAGTCCATTTTACGCGTTTATAAGAAATGCAAACGGGTTTTTTTTTCAGAAGCTGATCAATTGTAATAAAATATATGTCTAAACTGTTCTTTAACAGGCCATTAAATTAAACATGACTTTTATTCGTAGTGCAGGGCTCTTTACGTATCAAACCTTAGTGACGGATGGTGTGCAAAAGCAAATGTGTACCCTGTCCTTCTATGTTTTACTTTACCCGTAGTTAAGTATAAAATTAATTACGATTTTTTGCATTATATTTTGCAATCACTCTATTAAAACTAATTAATTTTAATTAATTGTTTTCATTTATTCTATGTTAATTTTCTAACCATTTTTCTTTGTCGCAGGTTTCATGCGACAACAAAAACTATCAATATTTATTCCTTTTCCCTAATAGGTTTTCAACTCATGTATATACACACAAGTGTAGCGCCATATATTATAACAACGATAAAAAAAAAATGCACGGGCACTTTCAGTTGAGGTTTGAATCTTATAAACTTTTTATTTCTTAAATAATTTTTATACCTGAAAAATTGCCACACTTTCAGAGGAATTTAACAATTCTTTTATAACACAATGAATAAACATGCTTTAACAATTTTGAGAATTTGAACATCTCATAAAAATGATTTTGATAGGTCCAAATACTGCTTTGATGCAAATGCACAAGGCAAAGGATTTTTTATTTATTCTTAACTCTCTAGGTGTATTTGCTATAAACGCGATTCGGAAGCTGATAAGGGATAAATATGCTGATGCCAGTGTGTCATTCGTATAAATCCATATATATCAAATCGTAGATCATTACCAAAAAAGGTAATTATCACTAATTTTCTAACATAAACGATTAATTACTTTTAAGGAAAAGGCCTTTCCTATAATTTATTTGATTTTTTTTTAAATCATGCAAAACTTTCACCTTGGCACGGGCATTGTTATCAGGCACATTGTTATATGTTACCTTCTATTACTTTAAAAATATTGAAATTAAAAAAAGTTCTTTTCTTCTTAAAACTCTTCAGCCACAAATTATAGCTCCTTATTTAACTCTATGTATACTTAACTTAGAAGATTATTTCATGAAATATAGCTTACATGTATTTTACAGTGTAGAATATAGAATTAATACATGATGTATTTCCCCGGGATGCATAATTTTAAGGTTATAGGTGACCATACATGTCTTTTCAAAAGTAGGGGAACAAACTGATTGAAGACATAAGCCCTTTTGTCTAAACGAAATTAACTACTTAATTTATAAGAGTTGTGGTACCCCAAAATTTTCGCAGTCTAGTGTAAAATCAGAAACCTGAAAAAAACGATGCATAAGCCTAAATTTTTACTAACAGCTTCAAGAAGAAAGATTGAATGATTGTCTTAACGTTTTAACGTTTTGCTCTTCCTGAGGTCAATTTTATTTTTATTGTGAATGTTTATGAGCAATCTAGTAAAAAAAAATACTGTATTTATAGCTTTTATTAAAATGTTTCAATACCATTTATCAACACATTAAACAAAATACAGATGGAATATTTGGATTTGTTCTGGGATATTTCATTTTTATACGATTTCCGTTGTTAAGTAAATGAACGTTGCCATTTTGTTTCATGACGCTATGTTAAAATTAAGCTTTGTAGGAGAACATATTATTCACCTATCCGTAATCATATTCTATTGTTTATTAATACATGTAAAGGTTGTAAACCCATGTACAACTTACTATTAGACAAAAAGAGAATCATGTACATCTACATCAAAGTGGGGAGAAAAGGGTTACACCTATTCACAAACCTCTTGGAATGAAATATTTGAACTCCCATTTAAGTGTACACAGGAATCAAAACTACATTGGCTGCAATAATAAATACTTCATAGGATTGCTCCTACAAATAAATATCTTTTTAATATAAAAAAAGGCCTTTTGTAAAACAGGTGAAGAAAGTATAAGTCATTTATTTTATGAACGTTATATAATAGTAAAAGAATTGTGATGTGATGTTGAAGAGTGGATTTTTACACAGTTTGAAATCTCGATTTCATCTGATATTCAATCAGTTCTTTTTCGGAAAATATAAAAATAAAGAGAGTTATATGTATAAGTCTTTTTAACCTGAAGTTTATTGTGAAGCAATTTTTTTTTCATTTAAATATAAAAGTAATCCAATACCTAATATACATGCTTAGAAGAAGGTCATATCGGAACTGAAAAATATCTGCTGTTGAAAAAATGTTAAAAATTGAGTTCTTTCTCAAAATAAGCTTCATTTTATATGAAATATACACAATTTTATTATTAAGTAGAAATAGCTTAAAGATTATGTAATATGTTTCCATAAATGCACCAATTACCTATTATGTTATATATGTACATATGTTGTGAAATGAAAACTCAATAAAAAATTTCATATTATTTTTCATATTTTATACATGTAGTAGTAATAACTCGTGTATAATTTTATTTCACTGGCTGCCACGCAAATGGAAAATCTTAAATATACATATAATTCATTTTATAAAGAATATCTCGAAAATTTAATCATTGACCTCATATAATGTCAATGTCAACAGAATGCAGACAATATAAAAGTTCTAGGCACCAATAGTTCTTACCTCCTATTAATCCATTTTTTCTAAATACTTGATCGAAAAATAGGTAAAATTTTGAAAATTGATAGAGGAAATTCGAATTAAATCAAAGAACTAAAGCCAAATTCGGACTATGGGCTTACACAATTCATAGAAATATGAAATAAGTTATTTTTTTCATTTTCCAACTACCAGACGCTTTTATTGTATCTAATTCTCTTAAAATAAAGAAAACTTTCGAATGTGTGGACATATTTTGACAAATTTGTAAAAAAACATTCAGAGGTCAATATCATAAAAAGTAGGGGATTGACCTATATAGTTATTTGAAAGTGAAAAATAGTACCACAATAGTATGGCTACAATGTGCAATTAGTTGTTTTTCATTCCTAATAGTGGAATTTCGCCCCCAACTGAGTAATTGTAATCCTTAAGGTAAAAAATTCTTTTACTAATCAAAAATTGCAATTTGCAGAAAATCGCTACTGTAGCATTTTTGTAAACTGCTCCGAAGTGCGTAAAATGAAAATTCCGATATATTCCTATAGTAAATGTACCTATATTTGAGATGACCAGATTGTAGATGTTCTTGAAACTTCGCAAATATACTTCAGTGTAAATTATATTATGTTAAACAAGTGAAATAATGTCAATGTGACAGCAAACCGGGTTTTCTTTTATGTGAACTGTGTCCATAATCCATGTCAACCCTGAATTGATAAACACTAACTACCGTATCCAGTGAAATGGAGTACCCTATATGCAATATTTTGCAAAAAAAAGACTAAGTTGAAAAGCTGGTATTTTTTACATAAATAATTAAAAATCAGAATATAGCAATATGCACACCTCTGATATATGTACAATTGATCTGCAAAACAGCAACTTCTTGAAATCTGTAAGAGAAGTTGTCCGTGCAATGAGGGTACCCTTTTGGCAGCCGTCCGCCCGTCTTTTTCATAATTTTAATGACCGGATTTTTCCGTTAGAAAACCCGGTTAAAAATGAAAAGTTTTTCATTGTAGTTTTTAGACAAACAACACAAAAATTGGCCTCCTTAAGAAGGATATTTAGTATGAAACCAGTTTGCCATGTAAGATTGGAATAATTTTAGTGTAAACTTCAAAATCATCAGGCGAGCAAAGTTTCTAGGCAGAAAATCACGGAAACGGTTTACTTAAGTCTTGCTAGTCAGTGTAGAAACATAATTTTGAGGGGTATACTACAAAGTATGAGTCCCCAAATATTGGTTCATTTCAATCTAAATATACATGAATCAGAATTAACAAATTGTTTCAAACCTTATCAAGTCTTAGAAATTAATTCACAAACAATATTAAAAAGATTAAAAATCTTTTCATTTATTTCAAAACTACAAGTTTTATTTAAATTCTTCTTATTCAAAGATCTAATTCAAAACAAAAATACCATCTAACCTGCTCGCCATTTAAACATTTTGCTTTTCGTCTCCCTGCTTCTTAAATGCGATGATAAGTCGGTTGCGATTAGTTTGCACGTTTGTTTTGCTTTGTTTTCCAATTTTATCTTTATCTGAAAAAGTCATAAAAAGTCAAAACTAAACTCGAAACTTTTCAGTATTAGTAAAAAATTTGATGTTCACAATACAGTAATACGTGCAGATCAACAAAATTAATAGCCATGTTATGCAAACGTTAGGCCAACAATACTCCAATCACTTAATAACTACAGCAGTAAATTAATATATCCATTCTCTCAAATTCAATGTTCAGTGCCTTAGTAATCTGGATGATGTATCCGCCATTGTACAGTCCATTCAGAACAACGTTGCGTTTTGGGTTTACTTGGATATTGCTTTTGAGGACAATAGTACGCACTGCAGTGTGAAGCAGACCGGTCTTTTATCTTACCATCCAACTGCCTGTAATTTCTGCCCCTTGAATAGTCCGAATACACAGTTAACGTCTGTTTAAAGGGGTATACTTCTAACTAGGTTTACTCTCTGTGCCCACTCTGGGTTAACTTTGGGTTTACTCTGGGTCCACTCTAGTAAACCCGAAGTAAACCCAGAAACTAAACCCAGGGTTTAGTTGGGGTTTACTTTCTGTTAGATTGGGTCTGATCGGTACTGTATTTAAAATATGATGTTGAACTTTTTAAGGCTGGTAGACAAAAGACTGAAATAATGTGCTATGGCCTTTATCATCTTAAAAAGCGCCGAAGCTCGCCCAAGCTCGAAAATTAAGATTAAAATGGCGACGTGATTTTTCGTGGTTTTCTTTGAATATCTCTTTTTTCTTAAGAATTTTGTTAATACAAGTTAATGAAAAGAGCTTTCATTTGACATCAAGAAAAAGGGCGATCCTTCAAAATTAGGGGCCGAGAGGGCTCTAAAGTATTTTAGTTATAACTTATAACAGTAAAAAATTTTCTGATACGATTAGAAACAATGGTGTGTATCGTCACATTGTTGATCTATATATGATATTTGATTTTCCAAAAAAGGAGTCCTAGGGTTGGCCCTTAAGCGATCTTTTCCGAATAACCCGAGAATGGTACATAAACAGTTATTGAACCAAACGTGTTTGAAATGACATTAGCCTTTATTTAACATTAAGAAAAAGGGCTGATCCTTCAAATTAGGGACCGAGAGAGCTCTAAGGTATTTTAAGGAATAACGTTTGAATGTGAAATATTTTGTGATACAAATTTGAGGCAATTATGTACTTCGTGACGTTGTTTACCCATACGTAAAAAGCGTTTGCTCCTCTGATACGAAATAGGACCAGAATACCTTCTGATAGTCAATATCTTGAAAAGGAGAACAATTTTGAAATGCAACATTAAATAAGGAGACTCTAAATAATGTGGTTAATAATATGCAACCATGATTTGTTTGTTGACCGTTCACCAATAAGAGTTCAAGGGTCGGTCCTGAAAACGATCTTTTGCCGATATTTAAAGAACGGTAACGCAATTCTGATCACTTATTACACTAAATGTATTTGATTCAAAGCTCTTTAATTTGAAATGTAGAAAAAGGGCTTCGCGGGTATGTTAAGGCTTCCCACAGCGATGTGTAAAAAGTCACTTGTCTGTACTTCATACAATATAACGTCATAATTAACTTTGATGTCACGATCTGCATTCCTTTCGAAAGGTCTCAGGGAATGTATTGTAACGTTAAAAGGAATAAAACCGCTTCTTTCCTTTACACAGAATCTACCATTTATGCTAGAGGTACAGAATTCATTCATATCAATAATCTGTATTAAATAATCTTAAGATTTAAAGCTTTATTTAAAGTAAACTATTCATAAATTGGTGGTTTGGAGACTCTCCCTGTTACAACACCTGAGTGAAGGAATTTTAATGCATGTAAAAACAGTTTAGTGCAGGTGAAAGATCACTACAGTTTTCGAATAGTTTATGTTAAATTGGTTGAGAATACGGGTACCAAAGTGAATCGTGCTTAGAAAACCTAAGGATTTACCTCAATTTCATGGAACTGCTTGTAATTAGTAAAATTGTGCCTTATTTTGATGATTTTGCGAAATGTTTTAACAATATCTTTAATAAACAGAATATCTATTTGAAGCCCAAGCGAGAACTTCAAGGTGTATGACATAACAAAGGATTTTTCTTAAAGATATTTATGATGTGATATCATAAATCACCTGCGCCGATTTAATCAGACAATATGCAATGTTAGGAAACCCACGTCAGATGAAATCGGTCGAAAACCGAGACTGCCTAAATTACTTTATAACCTTTGCCAACTCCTTCCACAATTCGATTAAATTCTCAGTGGACATATCTAGTTCCAAAAATGTATTTTGGATACTACATCAACCTTGGAAGATCTCCATATGAAACCCACAGATTCTCACTTTTATCTCAAGCCATCGAGTTGCCACCCTCCCCATACTTTTAGAAAAATTCCTAAAAGATTAACAATTAGATGGATCTGTTCTTCTAATGAAACACTTATAATGTGTTACCCTCGTATGCAAATGATGAACCCTTGAAATTTGTTAAAAGACTGTTTAAGCAGAAAGAAGATAATTTATTTTTGAAATTTGAATTTTCGTCGATTTTTGTAATCATGATGAGTTATGATTCATTGTATTACAACTGCATCACTACGTATTTTATAATAAAATATACTGGGTATACAATCACATGGTGATGTTAAAATTGCTTATAAAAATAAAGTTGCATATGTACGATTTAGTTACACAAAACATTGTCATTCTGATATTAGAACCATTTTAACAAGACCTTGGACTTTCGGTAGGTTGTGACTATCTTTTTCTTGCGTCAAAACAAGTTGGTTTCAAGTGAGATATACACAGATTGCGTAGTTTTCAAAAGCCAGACAAATCTTGTTGATTTCAAAGAGCCATTGCTTAGTGGCCAGAAATGAAATAGACAGGCCTATGTCACAATGCTGTTTGAAACAACCACCCAAAGTCCAAGGTTCTTTTAAAATGGTTCTATTTGATATACGACTATTGGTACAGAAATTTAAATCAATGATATCTACATTAAAAAAAAAAATCAGCTCGACGCCATTACGGCCGTTCCGGCCTTTGATTTGCATAGGGAAGATTCTAAATTGTAAAAATCGTCCCCCTCGGACCAAAACTGGAGCCCCAGGCGGATTTCAAAGTTTAACATAGAAATACATAGAAATTTTTTTCTAAAATCCTTCTCAAGAACCACTGCACCAGAAATGCCAATATTATCATGAAAGGTTGTATATATAGTGAATATTCTAAATTGTAAAAATTGTGACCCCAGGAGGGGTTCCGAGGTTAACATATAGAGGAAATGTTTAAAAATATTCTTCTCAAGAACTATAATGCAACCGTTTGGGATATTTCTATGCATACATTCTTAAATAATGTAGATTTTAATTCGTAAAAATAGTGACTCCCGGACTAGGGCACCAATTGCAAGAGGGGTTCAGAATTTAACATTTTAAAAATATATAGGAAACGTTTAAATATGTTCTTCTCAAGAACTACAATGTGACAGTTTGTGGAATTACTATGCATGCATCACTGGCTTATGTAGATTATTAATTGGTAAAATCGTGGCCCCGGACTAATACTGGGGCCCCAAAAGGGGTCAAAGTTTAATATAGAAATATATATAGGTAACATGTTAAAAAATCTTCTTCTCAAGAACTACAATACTACAATTTGTGAGATTACTATGCATACAACCTTGGATAATGTTGATTCGATAGTTTTAAAAAAGTGAACCCTGGACTAATACTGGGGGCCCAAGATGGGTTAAAAGTTTAATGTAAGAGTATATATGGAAAATGTTTAAAATCTTCTTCTCGAGAACTGCAATGCTTCAATTTGTCAGATAATTACTTAAGCATCCTCAAATAGTGTAGATTTGAAATTATAAAAGCCGTGACCCTCAATCTAATACTGGGGCCCTAATAGGTGTTCAAAGTTTAACATAGAAATATAGAGGGAAAATGTTTAAAAATCTTTTTCCTTAGAACTACAATGCTTCAATTTGTGAGATTACTATGCAAACACCCTTAAATAATGTAGATTCCAAATTAATAAAGCATTGAAACTGGACTAATACTGGGGCCCCAAGAGGGGTTCAAAGTTTTATTTAGAAATATAGAGGGAAAATGTTTTTAAATAGTTTTTTCTCAAGAACTATAATGCTACAGTTTGTGCGATTACTATGCAAGGAACCTCAAATAGTGTAATTTCTAAATTGTAAAAAAACCATAAACCTTTGGACCAATACTAAGGCCCCAGAAAAGGGGTTCAAAGTTTAAAATAGAAATATCATATGCTACGAACTAGAATGTTACAAGGAACTGCTGTCAGGTGAGTGATGCAGCTCATGGGCCTCTTGTTTGGGTTTTTGGGGGGTGAAAGTCTATGTTTACTTTTATTTCAAAATATTTGGTACATACGTTTTCTGTTTCATTTTCGAGAAGTCCGAGTCTTTTCTCTATCTCCTTTTTCATCTCTTCCTTTTCTTTCTGACTACTTTTTGAAGAATTTAAAATTGCTGTCACTTTTATCAAAATTCTTTGCAAAAATATCTGAAGCCTCCTGAGAAGTATAAAAATAAATATATACAAATTATAGTTACTGTGACTGTTGTATGATAATTAAAAGATTTAATCTAACGTAGTCAACAATTTCAATTACTCTACGTGTTTTATGACACGTCGTTCCAAGCAGGTGCTCATCAGTCTGTCAATTCCGCAAATAAGAGTCTGGTAGTTGTCACTGTAGCCCAAACCTGCCTCCTTTCTTTGCATATCCTTCAAAAATTATATTTATTTACGTATTTACGAATCATGAATAATATTATTTCCCAAAAGTAAAGTATTTGTCATGCAATTTTAAATATTAATTAGTGTGATTCGTTCCATTTTGGCTACAGATTTCAAAAAATATCTAAGTGATTTCAACAAAACTTTCAGACATTGTGTAATGTTATAAGCATCTTTTTAACATTTTAGTGATAATGCTACATTCAATGATTTTGTCCTCATATCTTTTAACGGTTAAGATGTAGACTATAAACGTTCATTGTTTATACATCAGTTGTTTTTACGTACGGCTGGAAATTAAGATCCATTTCGTTCTGTCGAAACCGGAAGAGAATCTCATTATCCAATTATTCAAAAGTTAGATTTTTTTAATAAATTCAAAAACGTAAAAAGTGTATTGTAGCGTTAATCAAGCTAAATACAGGTCTGAATCGTTTTAAAATCAGACAATGCATTACGGGGATGTTGGGGGTTTTCCGGAAAATTTTATTTCGTGGACCTTTTTAAAAAATTTATAAGGTAAAAAAAAAAGTCATGGTAATTCGTACAAAAAAAAGACTTGTTATTGTTAAGGCGTTCCTTTAATCATTCGTATTTTTGTTTTGTCGTTTAGATGATTAAACAGTTGATTTTGTCTAGTTGTACCAGACATGCATCGCAATTTTCAAATCGTACCTGAAAATATTCCGGTCTTTTATTAGAGAGAAAAATTCAAATCTTCAATTCAGAATGTTATTTGCTATATAAAATGTTGACATTAAAGGATAACCCACTCGTTGCTGGGCAACACATTAAAGGAAAACCAACTCATTGCAATGCAACAAGTTCCCCTTTTTTTTGACCAATTTTGTGCACACATTTTTTGAATTAGTTTCTTGTCCAATTTTCATTTTAAACTTTCAGATTTTACTAATAATATCATAATTTTTCGGGTTGATGACGTCATATTTGATTGTGAGATATTGACATTTTTATGATTTTATAGGGTCGGTTTGTGTTGAGTGTTCTCATAAGTTATGAAAGATAGGTGGGTAGGTTAAGGCAACTTCGAGTTTAATGATCGTCGATATTATGGTCATTTTAAATATTGTTTATTTTCAATGCTGAATATCGATATTAAGTGAATGTGTTCACTAAAGAATTATATCTCTACTGCCGTGCCACAGTATCACGTGGCAGTTAAAATAGATCACTATTCTACATTAACAAAAAAATAGAAAGTGTAACACTACCCCGAAGTTCACTTGTATGCATGATAAAATAATTCGATCGGCAATTATGTTATATATATATATATAAGTATTTTTGCTAGAATTTTATTGTAAATCGCATAAAAGTAATACTGTAATTATTTGAATGTGAATTGCACTATTTCTGAATGGCTTAAAATTGAACAAGGTGTTCGTCAAGGAGGTGTATTGTCTCGATTCGATTTCTTTTTGGTGTGTTTATCAATGATTTATTGAATTGTTTAAAAAAGGTAAGCAGTAACTTTCGTGTGTACAATGTAAAATCAACAAACCCAGCATTAGCCGGCGGTATTGCATGTTTAAGTCTAAGTCCGGCGGTTAATGTTAAACGTGGCATATAGATATTCGTGTTTATGGCGCTTTTCCTTTCGTGCACAAAAAATCTAGCGTTGTTAGGTTTGGTAAGGGAAGGCCCCCAACACAGCATGCCAGGAAATAAGGAGAGGAGGACATCTCAATAAATGACATTTAGGTACTAACCAACACTCTCAATTCAAGTCTGGTGAGCGAACAACGGAAGGCTGTAACAAAGGCAGGAAAGCATTAATGTACTTCGCATTACGAAACAACACAGCATGAAGCTCTGCCATTCAGTCAACTGAATGATAACTGAATGGTCTGGAAAGGTGACTGAATGGCACAGATATGCCATTCAGTCACATTTCAGTTACCTGTCAGTCATCTTTCAATTGACTGAATGGCAGAGATTCATCCTGTGCAACCTGTCACACAATACAAACACTCTAACTCTTGTTAAACTCTACCAAAAAATAGTATTACCTACTGCATTGTACGGATGTGAACCGTAATTCCAACATTTTGTGATAAAAGACATCCAATGTCTAAAAATTTCAGCAAGGTCAGATATGTGTGAGAGTATGATTGGACTGCATCCCATCGTTTGGAAAATAGTATGCAAGCTTGATATTAACTGTCTGACAAAAAATATTTTCTAACTTAGATTATGTGACCTTTTACAGGACGGTGTCAAACAATTTTCCGGACTTCTTAAGGATATTTACGAAGTTTTAGCCAAATTCAATTTACTTCAACATTTACATTTGTTCCTTGAAGCTGGTCAATTCCCTGAAAAAAAGGACTGGACAGTTATAGTTAAACAGTCGAATCATTATCACTACACTGATGAATCGAGAAGTCGCACGGAAAACGATCCAGACTTCCGAATATTTAAAGTTTTTCGCAACACAGACTCTGGAAATTGGAATTCTCATTTGATGACGTCCCATTTATTAGATTACTAGCTTTATTCTGGACCATACCACACGTGTATATAGACCAAAACTGCAGAATATGTAAATGCTTGTACAACAACCAGTTTCAGCATGCTGTGTTGGGGTGTCCACCCACAACTTATGCAAGGGATTCTTTTTATAACAGTTTAATCAATAATTTTGATGTCCATTTATATGTAGAGCTTTCACAGCTAAGAGATGACGTTTTATACTACATTTTGCTCGGGGACTTAGAACACACAATATTGTTAGATAAACAAAGCAAGAAAAAATGTATCTGCCTTTGTGCAAAATGTGTATGCAGTGCATCAGCATGCTATAATAGAGCTCTGTTATTCTTAGAACATATATAAAAATATATAAATGTTTTCCTCATTTTCTATGTATATACGTTGTCTTCATCATAATTTCCTATTTTTGTACGATTGACTGATTTTCTTTATGCATTGTTACTTATAGCATGAAATCACCGCAAGGGGGAAATAAAGATTGAATGAATGAAAGGTCATACTCTCTTGACATTTTGCGAATTGCCATCTTTCATATTATACGGGGAGTGTTACACTTTTGCCTCTTTTTTATCCACTGCCAGAGAAAGCTGGTCAAGCCATATACAATTGCCATTCCTGATCTATCCAACCTGTCTAATTTATAATGTGTGAAAACAAATTTGGTCAACACAAAAGAGTGTAAATTGTGTAAAAAGTATACGAAGTCTTTTTATGGGTTATAAGAGAGAGAGAGAGAGAGAGAGAGAGAGTATACTTTGCTTATTTACACAGCAGCCACATTATTATCATAATTGCAATTTTCCATATATTAGAATATACAGATAGGAATGAAAAAAAAATTGTATAGATAAAAAGAAAGAAAAACAAAAGTGAGTATATTTGGCTTTGAAGGGGCATTGTGTCGGTTTGGTCAATAAGCATTCATGATAAGTGAGTGTATCAATATTTTCATACTGATGTTTATTTGTATGAAATATTGTGTATCGTCGCTATTAAACCATTACACACGCTCTTAGTACGGGAGATCAAACATACGTGGAACAGCCATATCAACATGCTATTTATATTGTTTTCACGAATTTAAAAATAGTGCCAGAAACTTTGTCAAAAACGTCTTTTTTATTGCGGAGAGATATGATTTAACGATAACATGTATTCTCATTAGTTCATATCAAATTGGTTATGTTGGTTTAAGCGTTTCAATTATTCTTACGTTAAAAAAATATACTCAAAACGCGTGATGATTTTTTGTTCTTTTGGTGCATAAATTAGCTAAGTGTATCCACAGGGAATTCAACCACATATTTTCAATGCAAACATAATGGGAAATATACACTAAATGTAAATATTGCCCGCTAAAGTATATAAATAGATTTAATTATATATAATACATAAGGTGAAATATACCCTGAATGTTAAGATACTCATTTTAGGGACGAACTTGGGGTTTTCAAAATATAAACAAAAACATGACTTCAGCTTTATTAACAAAACAAAGAATTGTGAGCTTTTCATCTCGCTTATAATTCAAAGACTGGAATTCAATGCTTGGTTTTTTGTTTTACTATTTAAAATGTTTTACCAAAGCATTCTACACAATAAAAACGTAAGATTAAATTTTGAACAAAATTTTAGTCTAAAACTTATTAAATAAAAAGGAAATATTTTGAAAAGTATTAATGTATAATGCTCAGAATCATGTATATAACGATATATACAATCACCAATTTTCCGTTAAACAACCCCTAAAAGGAGATATAGAGTCCACCCCTGTCAAGTTTCTTTTCCTCTATACATGTATCTCAAGAACGGTAACAAATTCCTTAACAATTGTTTAACGATCTTTGTTCAAAACAAATGATTTTTATTTGATATCAAAATGAATGGAATTGCATCTCAAATTAAATGCCAAGAGGGGAATAAAGTTATTCATTCATAGCTCTTACATTTTAAATAATATATTTCTGAGGTTAGGGTCCAGAGAGTTCTAAGCTTTTATTCATATTGTTCACTCTGTACTCATAGACTATTATTTTTAAGGATAGATACCTTAAATTTTCTGTGATTATACACTTATATTTTTCCTTTATGATATTGCTGGAAATGAATAGCCGAAATTAAATCAAATATCGAAAGTGAAAGTATGTTACAGACTTTATTAAGCTGAAATCTATTTTCAAATTGATCGATGCCGTAGAGAGATATCTAGGTTTTTAAAAAATTATTTTTTGGAAATTTTGAATCTGGTTCTTGGTTTAAAAAATAGTTTTAAGTTCAAAGTTAGATTAACCCGTAAAAAACCAATTCGAAAATTATTAAGTCGTTCTTTAACGTATTCAAATTTTTTTTGTTTAGTCGTTCTTGGAATTATAAAGATTTTGTAAATTCGTACTTAAAATCAAATTTCGTAAAAAAAAAAAAATTATCTTTTTTGTTTGTTCAAGCAGTTGTTATTTATTTAAGAGATCTATATCGAGCAGGAACTTCCAACTTTAATGAATGGATTAATTAAAAATCCACTTGTTACTTTGCAAAAGAGATTTTCTCTTGTTTTTACATTTTATTTTATTTTATTGGGGGGAGGGGTAACCACCCTCGATTTGTCAACCATTTTTAAATCAACTTTGAGGAGAATTCTTAGGAAAGATGAGTACCTGCGCCAAGTATCATTTGAAAAAATTTACTTCGTATCTTAATTATCTCGTTGTTGATTTTTTGATTTGGTTTTTGTTTGTTTTGTTTTGTTTGTTTTTTTTTTTTTTGGTTTTTTGGGGGTTTTTTTGCATTGCTAATCATAATTTTGTCAACGAGTGTTCTCAAAAATCGTTAAAGCCAGAGACTTGAAAATGTCATGCAAGATAGAGTGATAACTGTACAAACCGATTCTTGATTTTTATTTGACTAGAAATAATTCCTGAAACCTTGCCTAGACCTGGACATGTTGTTGTCAACTTTTTTCAAATAGTCAAATTTAACATTTGATTTCGAGTATCATTTTTGTCATTAATATTTTGTTCAAATACGTAGAATATAAAAATACTATAGATGCAAGAGCTTACAAATATTATCAATCATACGGGCTGGACCTACAAATTAGGAGTCAATGAGACCCATTTTAAGCATAATCCTTAACTGAGGAACATTTTATTTAATTCTAGAGAAGCAAAAGTTTTTATCTCAAAGTGTACAACATTTTCTCAAATATTACATAATTAGATATTTGAAGGGATCAAAAAGTCATTTTTTAAAATATTTTTTGTATCTTAAAAATGAAAAATAGTTTAAAAAGCAAAATAGAAGAGAGGTTCAAAATGATGTTCTTATCGATATGCAACAATCAAAATTTTCTAAGGAGATAAAAGGTCGGACCCTAAAAGGTTTTTTCTTTGATATCTCAAGAACGGTAACTTCATTTAATTTCTAAACACTTTTCGAACAAATTATGTTAAAAATAAAAATGACCTTTCAGTTAATACCAAAAAACCTATTAAATTAGTACTCAAGGAGAGTATAAAGTTAGTATCTTTAGCTCTTTACTAAGCCCCTTTCACAATTGGCGCACGAGCAGAAGCGACTGAATATTCGTGCGACTGATAAAATTAGATATGATTCGTAAACTGTTGCCGAAGTAATCGCATTTGAAAAAAGTATTCCTACGAAATTCGCACGATCTAAGCGAGCGTTGTGCGATGTAAATCCATTAAATCTTGCGATATATCTTGCGAAAATATGCGACTGTTGTACAATGAAAGCGACTGTTGAAAGATAATGCGATGGGATCGCGCGAGAGACCAGGTGATCGGACGATTGAACGTGCGCCAATGCGATTGGACGTGGGATCATGCGTGCCATGGTACGAATGCTCGTGCGAGTCAGAGGGGGTATATACACCGCCCATTTCCGACGCTCTTCAGTAGACATAGTTGAAAGCGAGAGAACATGCCGCCCAAGAAGAAACAGATATGCAGCAGCATTTATTTCTACATCTCAATATGATTATTCTATTATATTTGATTGGTCTAGAAGTCACGCGACAGGGCGATTTCATAGGAATGAAAAAGCCGATATGAGCATATGATATAGACAAGTATGATTAAATCAAAAAATTTAGTAATTATGAGTCTCTATATATCACAAAACCAACTTATCTATGTATGATTCGAAATTATGAAAGAAAAGCGAGACAGTAACAAAGGAAATCAAACAATCAAACAATTTTTAATGTTCGGGGAATATGAAGATGTATTCCCCTAGTAAAAAAAATTTCCCTCGGGCGATGCCCTGGGGAAATATGATTTTTTTTCTTGGAGAAATAAATCTTCACATTTCCCTCACTCACCATCATGCAATAAATGTAAAATGTTAAGTTGTGGTCTGAAATAGAGATGCTTATACAGGGTATATATACAAGTGGCATAGCATGGCATATTACTGATAAGTCGTGCAATGATAGTAAAACGTTGCAAGATAACATGAGACATGTTGAGCAACAGTCTAATTGTCGCACAATACGCACATTAACAACTGCGATTCATCTTACGACCTTTAAAAATCGTACATCACTCTTGCGAGTACACAAAACGTTGTAAAACGTTCGTACTAATGTTCGTGCGTTGCACTGCGATGATTAGGATCGCATTTGGTCGCGTCTGAATAGTGTGCATGTCCACTATTTTGAGGAGACTTGATACGAGCACTAAAACGGATGCAACGAATGCGAAAGCTCTTGCAACGTATGCGAGAGCTCGTGCAACGTATGAGAGAGCTCGTGCAAATATAAAAAAAAAACTCCAGTCGCAAAGTGTTGTAAAGTGCTCGTGCGCCAATAGTGAAAGGGGCTTAAGGAATACTTTTGAAAAGATATGAAGGCAAAAATGTCATCCTACACTTATTAACCTACATAATAGAATACTAGTATGTTCATCTATTTTTATGTAATCAGTGGTGTTAAAAGGCTAGACGTTCAAAAATTTTATAATTTATATTTTAAAACAATATTCTGAAAAGCGATGAAGTAGAGAATTTAGACGCTGTCACAAATTTCAGCTTTTCTTTTTTGTTAAATTTCAAGGTCATCATAGTCTATAAAATCTGACTGAACTCAAACTCGTTGTAAAGTTTAAAATTGTTCTATGCATTTCTTTTACGCCTGTAGTGCCACTAACACTACTGGCTCTAAAAAAAAAACCCTCTCCGTATGAAAATCCCCTGTCTTCCCCTGTCATCCCATGTGTTCTCACTGGGATCCCCTGTACTCCTCTGTGTGCCACTGTACAGAGCCCCTGTATACCCTGCCATCCCCTGTAAGCCACTATATACCCCTGTGTATGCCCCTGACATCCCCTGTACGGTCTTTAAATGCTCGCTAAGTAAATAACTATAGCTTTTGAGTAATTCAGATTTTTAAACATTTATATTTCTTTGCATTCCATAGAGGGCATTGCCAATATTATTACAAATTAACGTGAATAATTTTGATTCAACATTGACACAAATTAAGATATACTTGTATTCCGATAAACCGCTTATTTTATTACATGCATTTAATCAAATGTAATTTGTTGAAAAAAATAATTATAATAAGTGAAGGGGTGCGTGAAATCTGCAATATTCTATGTCATGTAACCTGCCTGAGCTAAAGCGCATAATAACACAACATGATCAGCACGTGCAGATAACCAAACACTGAACAAAATGATCACAAAATGACTGTTTTGCCCAGTGTAATGATGAATAGAATTAAATTGTCTGTTTAAAGTTCATGTAAATCGCTGATATTTGCTGTCAGCATTTTTTTTCTATAAATCATTAGAGAGAGAGAGAAAGTGTTGATTTTTTTTCGGATTAGACCGGTCCATTGACACTTCTAACCTCTATCAGTGTGCATTTTCCAGTTTACCGGTAGTTTTTTATATGCATTATTGTATAGAATTGTCCTCATGCATATAGGTTATTGAATGATTTAATGCATGACTGTATACAAATGCCGGTAACGGGGTAACATATATACACACATGCATTATGTTAAACACTGTTCCGGGTTTCCGATTAGAAAAATATCAAACATTTATTTAAATTTGATTTGATTTGAAAAATGAAAAAAATAAAAAAGCAATACTAGAATACAGTTTTAATTCATGTCACTGTGCCAAATGATGATCTGAATTTAAAGCTCTTCAATCTTTTCATGTTTGAAATTCTCAGAACTTAAAAATCGAAATTTCTTGTTTCTTTACTTGACAGACTGGAAAAAGAGTCGTAAGGGATGTTTAAACAACATATTGCATTATTGTGTAGCATTACCGAGCATTTAGACCTGAGGACGTGTGTGTATATACAAGTCCACGTGTGTCTGTCACCTCATTGTTCCCAATCTCGCTACCGTACACTGCAAATTGTCAAGAAGGGCTGTATACAGTATATATGTATATATATATATATATATATATATATATATATATATATATATATATATATATATATATATATATATAAGAAGCACTAGCAAACCAACATTTTAACGTTGGTTATTTTTAGTGCTTTTATATATATATATATATATATATATATATATATATATATATATATATATATATATATATATATATATATAGCTATTATATAATCACTGATTAACCATTCAGATCTTAGGAAGTGTGTGTATATATAAAAGGCAGCTATTTATGTCACTGCTATGTTCAATTTTATTTTTATTATCTAACCATCATTAAACTATCATATAACAAATAATGGACTCTAAATTTTCTATTCCTATAAGAATATAACAAATATATTCTAATAAATATAAGAATTTAGTCACCTAAATCTACCAGTTTTACCTGTCAATAGAAATACAGTATCCATTTAATTGATAAATACGTTTAAAATTATCTAAAATACAACCCCCAAAAGTATATGATTATAAAATACACAGTAGGAGGAATGTTTTTAAAAGTAAAAAATATGCACCCTATCTTCCATTAAAGCCAATACAATATTAAATATGTCTGTACAAATTTTGTTGTCATTGGTGTAACCGATTTTACATTTTGTGGTTTTTGTTATTAAAACGAGTTTCTGGTGACAAAAAGGTAAGAAATACAATAATGATTAGTCATTGGTGTTGTAGTAATTATGTCAAAACAATTGTAGATAGAACTGTAATTATCATACTAAATATTTTCAAGATGTTTACTAAACAAACTCTGAGGTTGACCTTTTTCACTCTCAAAGGTTATTGAAGTATAGCAGCCCATTTATGTACCTTTTAAAGCGCTAAGCATAGCTCAGGGCTTTATTGTCGTTAGACTTCTACTTCCGGTGCATCGAATAACCGCCCCCTATGAGCAAAAGTATACGTCATTGAAAGTGGTAATTGAACCAGTTACAGGGGTTTATGCACATAACTGCAGGGGCTATTGTGAATCCCACGGGCTATTGTAAATCTAATGTACGGGGCTTACATACAACATTGCAGGGGGTTCCACGCGAAGATGAGGAAATAAAGTGCGAATACAGAAGCTGTAATGTTATATACATACGAATATATCTGTTAAATTAATATAGAAGCTGGGTTAGCGCTTTTCAGTATTATCAGTACTTTGATTGTCATTGGTGTTACTGTCATTGGTGTAACTGCTACGAAGTAACACCAGTGATGGGTTTAGTTACACCTCTGACAGAAAAAATACATTTAACTACACATTTCTTTATATTTTGAAATTTATTTCTAATTTACAACTTTTATTAATTTAAAATTTAATAAAAGGGTATTCCATTTCATTTCTAACAACACTTTTTCTAATCAAAAATAATTTTAGGTACAATAGTAACACCAATGACAAATGCAAGTAATAACAATGACAAAAGTATTAAAAAATGAAAGGAATCAAGACAGGCACGTAGCATCAGGGGGGCCAGGGGGTGCCTGCCCCCCTCCCCCCCCCCCATTTTTTCTCGCCGCAACAATTTTTTTAAAATTTACATATAAAAAAATGAATTATAATGGAGTTGGCCCCCCCCCCCCCCACACTTTTTTGGAAGTTAGTAAAAAATTGATATGAAAATAAGGAAATGAGTAGTCAAATTGAAGTCCCCCCCCCCCCCCCACGGAATAGGAATTTCATGATTTGGAGGGAAAAAAAATTTTGGTAGGGAAGAATTTTGTTTGGAAGTATAGTTGAGTCTACCCCCCCCCCCCCCCCCCCCCCCCCTCCGGATTAGGATTTTGAAGATTTTTGGAAACTTTTTTTTTTTGGCTTGTCAAGATTTTTTGGATGGGTCTGCCCCCCCCCCCCCCACTTTAAAAAATGATGCTACGTGCCTGCAAGAGACTCGAAAACTCAATTACAAATACCGTAACCTAAAATCAATCAAGGGTTTTTACTATTTTATAGAAACAAACTTCTTTATTGTAACAATATATGCTTTGTCACACCCATTATTTAGAGCCACATCACTCACCTGAGGAACAATAGGTATGATAAAATCAGCTAAATAGAGTCATAATACAAACTATCTGGACGATGAAGTACAATACATGTCGTCCTGTATAAATAAAAATCAATTTTTCCCCTGGATATTCTTATGTTTATCATTATTGGTCCCTTTTCTAACAGGATGGTTTTTGAAGTCATATTACATGTTGAGCATTGCAGTTCTCAACAAAATCCTAAACAATTGTTTATATATGGGAACTAAACCTACATCAAACTCTTTTGTGAATAATTAATAAGCTTTCCGTTGTAAAATTGGATCCCCAATGTGGCCCAAACGTACTCCTCAAGATGTTGAGTTAATAGATATGTATCTACATTATCTGAGGTTGCTTTCAGTGAAGTGAAAACATTTCTAGGTTTAAAGAAGATTTTGTGAGCCATACAAGCCCCTGGGGTCATGATTTGAACGAAAAAAACTACCTGAGGATGATTCCACCAAAGTTTCAGCTTTCCCGACTGATAAGTGTCTATGAAGAAGAATTAGTCTATATTCACATGTAAATGTTCAACCCCCGATTGTGGCCCCATCCTACCCCCAAGGCCATGATTTTCACAGCTTTGAATCTACATTACTTGAGAATGCTTCGACACAGGTTTCAGTTTTCCTGGCTAATTAGAAGTTTTTTAAAGATTAACTTAATATATTCCTATGTAAATATTCCCCCTTACCAATTGAGGCCCCACCCTACCCCTACATTATTTTTACAACTTTGAATCTTTACTACCTTAAGATCCCTCCACACTAGTTTCAGCTTTCCTGGCTTCCTATGTAAAAATTCGACATTCAGTTACATTTATTGTCCCACCTTACCCCGGATGGTCATGAATTTCACAACTTAGAATCTAAACTTTTCTGTTGAATTGGTTTTAGAGATTTTTAAAAGATTTGTAAGGATTTACTTTCTATATTCCTATTTAAACATTTAAACATCTATTTTCTTCCCACCCTACTCCCAAGGGTCATGTTTTCCACAACTATGATTCTACACTACCTGATAATGCTTCCAACTTTAAATGTCCTTTGGCAAAGGATGCTTTGTGCCTAGTTTGGTTGATTTTAGATGAGTAATTCTTGAGAAGATGTTGAAAATGTGAAAGGTTTACGGACAGACGGAGGGACGGACGGTCAAATAAACGACAGACAAAATGTGATCAAAAATGCTTATTTGAGCTTTCAGCTAAGGAAGCCTAAAACACGCCGTAGAGCATTTTAAAAAATATTGGTAATCATATACATTATACATATGCAATTTCGCCATATATGATTTTGATATGAAATTCTTTTCATATCAGAACGATATAGATATCAAATAAAAATGATATAATATTTGATTCAAATAATAATTATATAATCCCTATCGTATGATTCTGATATGATTTGAATTATAAGATATGAGAATTATATCATAATAAAATTATATCAAAGTCATATCATAATTATATAATTGTGATTTACATCACATTATTTCAATGTATAAAAATCATTTTTGATACCTTAACATTAAATGCATCATGATGATTATTGGCTTGATCAGCTGTTGATATAAAAATGTGTTTAAATTTGTAGGCGAATCTATGTTGAGATCTGTTTGATAGAAATGACAGGCAAATCACTTAATTTTGGATTTTATAAACAAACTTTCCTCCGCGTTCAGCTAGTTTCATTGCAATATACTCATTAAGTTTAGCAGAACTAACATTTGCATTTATACGAACCAATTTTTATCGACCATGTTCAATTTAAACGCTCATATTCTATGACAAAATTAAGATAATGACCAGAAAATTAGTTAAAATGTACATTTATGATTTTGAAAGATTGATATGCTTTAAATTTGCGTTCACTTGGTGCTGAACGGTCCAACTTGTTTCTTAACTGTTTTGTTTACAAAAATTATCGACGATTTTGATGTTTGAACACCAACAGAAGAAACATTTCTTCCTCGATTTTTTAGAACTTTGTACCATTTAAAAACTGTATCACCCCTTTATGAATAAGACTGATTTAAAAGAAATTGCAATTTAACATTTTATGAGCGATTGTAAATGCAAATTGGAGACCTAATCTTTTCCGTGTGAATTAATATTGCTTCGCGTTTAGCAGAGTCCTCCGCGTTCAGGAGAGCTGTAAGATGGGGTGAGCAAGGTTTTCTTGACACTGTAGAAATAATTGACGTTTAAAATGAGGAAAATGTATTTTTGATTCTTATCATTTGAAATTTTGCAACAAAATCGCATCACTATATTAGGGAAATTAGAAGACCAATTCTAGGCAATAACAAGTACATTATCAAACTGTCTTATCAATGAATAGTACGCAATTGACAATAGATAGCACATAAAGTCGATGCCTTACCTTTGTAATGCACATTTTAAACATTTGTCTTGTGATGTCTACATTTCGTCGTGTTGGCCAGCAGGCATGTAATTTCCTGGCAATGTCTTTCCACACAGTTTCTTCTTCTTCTTCTGGAACTAGATCCCACTTGTTACAAACAAAGATTGCACATTCTGGATCAAATTGGTGCGATAGTCCTTTTGTTTCCAACTCAAATTGTTTTTTTAATATCTTCATAAGCTGTAATGATTCGAATTAAATATATAAAAAAACAAATCGAAAATTTTATAGAATAAAACTGATAAAAGGGGAAAATTGATCGAAACCTATTCAATTGATATTATGAGCACCCTATAGACAACATATGTTTTTAGAGGATAGCTTTATCTAAAGATAGCATCAATTTTTACCATCTATGCTACGTTGTACTGCATTATGGGCGAATTTGCTCTCCATTTTATAGGATAACATTTGTATAATTCATAGACTTCGAGCGTATTTTTAATTAAAAATTGCAAGCTTTATACCATATTATAGAATTAACAAATTCTACTAACTAAAACTAATCCCCAAACAGATGGTGAGAAAATATAATTATCATTGAAAACGGTATCATATGACATCAAAATATCTAATGAAGGTCATTGCCGAATTTGGACGAACAACGCTTGGAAAAAAGTCAAAAACGTTGACGTCAATGGATATCTTGGAGCACCGGGCTTATATTTTATTTTGTGTGCACGCAGAAAAATCTCCGATGGAGACCAAAAGGTTTTATATGCTGCTATATCTATAGGACAAAGGTTTACAATTAGAACCACAGAGGTTTAAAGATGGAAGAACTGATTTGTGTAGCTCTTGCAGCACCCCAACCTCCCATTCAGAGTCTTGTACCTATAAATTTCGCTTTTTTTCCTTATCTAAAGTCGAAACTGCGTAGACAGAGATTTGTTGACCTAAATGATCTGCGATATTCCACAAAAGACATTATACAAAAACTTGACAAATAATGGTATGAACGTACATTTTATAAATCGGTTAAATGATTTGAGGAACTGAAAGGTGTTTACTTTGAAAAAGAGTAACATGTTAGACTTTCAGTTGTTTGACGTCAACTGACGTCGAGGAAATATGAAATGGTGCTCCGTAACTCTAAATCATGCAAAGTAAAATTCGTTCTATCGTTTAAAAAAATGTCCAATTCATTTTCATTTTCAATTTTCATATAATTGGTTGTCATTTATAAAACATAAGCCATGCTACTAAGTACACAGTAATTTTGCCGTAAATCACGTTATCAGCAAACTTTTTTAAACCCTCGTGTGGTTATCAATTTGAGACTCTATGCCGGAATAAATCATTTTTTTAATACTGCAGTTCTTGCAATAATTTAATCAATAACATAGTAAATCGCCCCTCGTTCTTAAAATACCCAAGGGAAGGGTTAGCATCTATCTTTTAGTCTTAGTAGACGAATCAATCCTCAAACGAAGGTTGCACAGACCTGATGAATGGTTTGATTTAACAGGTAATATTATTATACTAATATACTTGAAATACGACCCAGTAAAAATTGACGAAAAAAAAATGGACATTAATTAATATTGTATCTGTAATCCTTCTGTTATGAAAATAGATTCTTGAGTGTACCCAATACTACTTTAATATCCAGTACTTGTCGAATCTCTTAATTCATTCACTTACAGTTTACAATGATTTTTTAAAGTAATTAACCAAATTACACTCACTTGCAGAAGAAGGGGATTGAACCTCAAATGAGATTTAATAAAATACACTTATCAAATTAAAACAAATAAAAAAGATATACAATGTACCAAATCCTTGCTTTACTCTTTGTTTACAGTTGTATTTAATTTATTTTCATTAAATGTTCAAACGTCTTTACCCAGAAACTACGCTTAACCTACTTCTATCAAGTCTGGTAGGTAATCTGTGGTATCTCTTTTGCACTTATAGACGAGGAAACTTTATCTTTGGTATTTTTATATAGATTTTCCTTGTCTCAACAGTACACAGAGTTTCTTGTTAAAAGCTGTCTATGTTGATGATCCACTTTCGATGGCATATCTTCTTGCTGCTTTCAGTGTACAGTTTACAGCTTGGCGAATTGCTTCCATATAGTGTCCGCATTGGTTTTGTCACTTTCATTTGAAATATATATATATATATATATATATATATATATATATATATATATATATATATATATATATATATATATATATATATATATATATATATGATAAATCTTGTAAATTTGGAATTAATTTCGCAAATGGCTGATGACGGTAGCTCACTTCTCTAAGTCGCTGGTTTCGAATCGTGCTTGAATGTTAGGCCATGCCTCACTTTGTTCAGTTTAATGTCAATGAGTACTGTCACAAGGTGTTGGTTGCTCCCTTCCTCTGCACATATACTGAATTTTGTCTATTAAGGAATGTTTTCAAATACCATTGATCTTCAAATAGTCAAAGGGTTCATGTTCCTTAAATTTTGCTATATCTAGATCAGCTTGTGGATGGCACGACGGTATGTAAAGAGGGTACCTCTTTTCACTAAGTTATTCATAGCACACCATTATTATGCCATTGTAATTTCTGGTCCCAATCCTGTTCTCTCCTATGGCTTTTTACCTTGCTATCGATTTCTCCCCATGTCATGTCGTCTTCTCTGTCTTTAGGTTGCTGAAAAGAAGTCTTTTATCGCTACTGACATTGTTTGGTGCGTAGACGTGTTTGAATGTAATGTCGATGTGCCTGCCCTTTAATCTTGCGCTCATTGGCATATGTTGCTTTGATTCCAGCAGCCATTGTTTTACACCTTTCAAGAGGATTATTGCTGTTTCTTAAAGCAAAAGATTGTCATTCATTGTAGAGCAGAGGACAGTTTCTCCGGTAGAGGGTTGTTTTTCAGATCCTGCTCTGACTTACTCTTAGGACATGGTGGTTAAACCGTCTCTTCTCTGATATTTCCTGTTTCAAGTAAGCCCTTTCGTACATTGTCCTCACAATCTAATACCCTTGTCTGAATTTGATTTGGTGATGTTTAGGTCTTAGCTTAATCTGCTGTTGATTTGCCTGTGATATTCAGGTTATAGTTACTCCTAGGAAGCTCGTGTTTTGCCAACGCCTCTACATGGGTGGTCATTTGCACGTCCAAATCTGGACTATTGGACTTGCAAAAAAATGAGATTAGCTGACAAGACAGTAATTTGGTTGTAAAAATCCATACAGTAGAATGTCAGTGTGTTCCCACGAAAGTCAAATTAATCGTTATTTTCAATTTTTGTAACATCTTAAGTAACAATATCTTATGGATTAAACTCACTCATAGGGTACGTATTGTTGGCTAGTCAAAACAAGTTTATTATAGACTTACTTCTTCGCGCTCTATATTTGTTTAAAAAAAGCATCAGGCATTTGTTCATTATAATGAGCACCATGTCATAAAATCTTATAAACAAGTGTTTTGTTATTATATGCTGCTATTCTTTTAGATTATTTCTTCTGATTATTTAATACAAGCACTACAAAGTCATAAAAGTACTGGCATTCCCATTTTTACTGATAAACTTAGACATTTACAGACAATGTACTGACATTACTGATAAACTTTAAAAAGTACTGACGTTTTTACTGACAGTACTGAGAAACTTAGAAAAGTACTGACGTTTTTATTGACAGTACTGAGATACTTAGAAAAGTACTGACAAACTTAGACAGTACTAATAAACTTAGAGAAGTACTGACAAGTACTAATAAGTACTGATCCAATTGTTCTTGCTCTAACTGAATGAAATTTTACCTGATTTTTTTTAATGTTATTTTTTAACAATGAATTAATTAAGCTACCTTGGTGCAGTGTAAGTTTATAAAGACTGATATTAATTTGCAACTATACTGCAGCATTAAAATTGTAGATAGTGATGTTACAATGTACATTTACTAATGGTAATATTGCTCTAAATCAAAAGCTTATAAGGATCATATTATGTAACAGATGATATGTTTACATAAAAAGATGCAAATCACGAAATCCAAGAAATGAAATGTTTAAAAACGTCTTTAAAGTTCTTCCAAGTTCAGTAGATAAAACAGGGCTAGATACGCATTCTCTTTGAGTATTTAAAGAAAATTAGAAACAATTATTAAGCCAGTGGCTATTCATCAAATTAACCAACGCCAGTGTCTGCAAGGTTTCTGAACTTTATCATATTTCTTTTCAATATAAAGACAATGTTCATTTGTTTTCAAAAAGTATAAACAGTATTGTTTGAAAAAAAATTGTGTATTTATGTTATAGCAGAAATTTTTGAAATCGTACATGTATATGGAATGAAATTGAATCAAATATAAAGAGATTGTGTCTACAACCTGCAGATATGTTTTCATGATAACATGCTTGAAAAGATATAAATAAGCACGCATACGTTTGTGGTCTTAAATACCATATCATACAAAATTGGTCGCAATGAATGTTCTTCAGAGGGACCAAAAAAAAAGAGACAAAATCCTGGTAGCACAGTCTGCAGCAACTCATTTTTCAGTTCTTGAGGGTGACAGTTGTAAAACCAATGCACGTCATAAATTAGCATAAATTATAAAGGTGATCTTTTGAGGAAGTTATGCAAGGATGGGGGTACTTCACTACTTCCTAGTATCCGTTTAAAATGTACATGTACATGTTACCCATTTAATATGTACATGTATACAATGGAACTTAAACCATCTGAAGCCCAATAATGAACAAATTTAAAGCTTGTAATAAAATTATTTTAATGAGCGTATTCTAAAGATACAAACCTTTGGTTTATGTATAAAATAAACTAATGTTTTAATGCTTAGCAAATAAGGGGAATGCCATTAAGTTAGGATTGTACAGTACTGATGGTCATTTTAACTGCATTTGTATATTAACATTGTTAAGTGTTGCAAAGTTTTGTGCCAAACACTAAATTCTATCAGTACATTTTGAAACAATTACCCTGTCTTCCTGGACACCTCCTGCATGAGAAGTATTGATAACGTAAATAAAAGCCAGTGCCTCAGGGAGATATTCTAGAACTTTGGTCGTCATTTCGTCACTTTCTCCAACACCTGGGGTGTCCACGATTGTGGCATATTCCTAGAAATAGGTTGGCTAATTGATTAATTCATTTTGACCGCTAGTTAGATGATACTATGTATGTTTTACTAAATTAATAGTTAAGTGTTATAATTAGAGTAAATACAAACATTCTTTTATTTTAACACAGAAATACTTCTTGTGCGCAAACCGCTTATTCAATAATCGAGATACGCAATCTGAAATCTAGAGTTCGAATTTTTCTTTAAAATTTACCATTGAAATCATAAATATGGAAAGATATCTTCTATATTCGGAGAAAGAACTTTTAAACGTTCAAAACTATACTTCATTTTCCTAGATTTTTTGAACTTTTGATTATCTTTGAAATTATATGTCTCTCTATCAGCGTAAGGAAACTTTTTAATTATTATTTCTACTTTTGAACTTAATTCTAAAAAATTAATACTTAATACTATTCTACTATCAGAAATTTCAAAGGATTTTCCATACGTACGTATGTTTTTCTTAGATATTGCAGTAATTATCATATTCTACCGTACTCAGCTTGGGTCAGTTGATGTTTTGAAGTACACGTTACAAAAAGCAACACCTATGAATTGAACCCAAACATCTGTATTGCAAAGTTTAAAGCTACTAAAGCAATCCACTTTGTAATTGGTAAATGTTAAAAAAATTGGACATATTTTACAAAATGAAATCCAAACTCTTATCTGTAATACAAAGCTTTATATTAATATTAACATTTGTAAGTATATATTGAACTTTAAAAAATCACCACAAAGTGAAATGGGTTATGGTTAATATGGTAGATACCTTTGGTAATTGATATTGAAGTTAAATAAACTCGCAATTCTTTAGTGCGTAAAACTATTTTCTGAACTCTTTTTCCATTCTTCTTTCATGTATTGAAAATTTGTTTTAAAAAACAGCGTTTCACTGATTAGAACATTTAAATAGATATCGGATGACATATTTGTAACATGAAAAATCAATAATTATATCTTGGTTAAAAGCAAGGGTATATTAAGGTGACGTTCTATAAGGCCAGTTTAAACAAATATGGAATAGCAAGGTACAAGATTTCTCATTAAGCTTTAAATCACAGCTAGCCTGTTAAAAATATTATTGAGTCGAATATCGAGTCTCCCATTTTGACTTTATTGTAATTCTAACTTCTAACCTCGAATGTTTATCGTGGCTTTTGTATTTTTGGTTTTTCATGCAGGGATCCAAGAAGCAATGATCATAAAAAAACATAAATAACTTCTATACATATGTAGATACTTACATGAACTTGATAAACGTTTGGATAGATAGATCGATAGATCGATCGATCGATCGATCGCTGATAGCAAGTAACAAGAACAAATACCCCCAATCGTGATCTTGGTTACCTTCAACATTGGAACAGGCCAGTAAATATCAACTCTTTTATAAGGCTGTGGGTTTTTTTCTGAACGATCGATGCTGACGTATTTAGACAGCGATTCTCTTGTGACGTCATTGATCTCAATTTCTCTGTCATCTTTATATATGACCACTGCTTTCTTCTGCTCGCTGTTGATTATTTGGCAAATGCATGATGTGGAACTTAACACTTCTCGAGGAAGCATATGTTCCCCCATCATCAAATTCAACAAGGATGATTTACCAGCGCTTGTCTCTCCTAAAAATATTATATTATACTCGATTAACGATATTTTTTATTAATAGCATAAACAAATGAAGTCGTTACATATTTAGACAGTTGGTTGTCTTCTCAAATGCAGTTCCTTAATTGTTTGTAAATGAGACCAAGATAAGAAGCTTATAATCGTCAGTCAGTTATTATCCATCAGCACATATACTTCCATTCATAAATCGATGTATTTATCCATCTATCTTACCAGCCAAAACGATGGGATATTGTTTCCTTTCCAACTGTTTTCTACAATTCTCTGCTGTTGCAATATACATGCTTGTTTCTGAATCAAGAAGTTTTTCAAAGGCTTTCAGCTTAAACATTGTTAAAACAGAGTCGTAAATATCTAACATCATTGTCGTCACTTTTGCGTCTCTTTCCAGAATCCGCATCATCACCTCAGAGGTCGTCTATAAATAGCACATCATTTTTATTTTCATAAACTAAAATTGAAATATTATAGCAGTGCCAAGGTAGCATTTTTGCATCCGCGTGTTGCAGTTTCGTAAAAAAAAAATGTGTGTCTCTCCTGGCAGATTTGATATTAACTTCAAAAATCAATTTCCAGTGGTAAATTAATAATTTGCATAAGTGAAAAAAAAATTCATAACTGAAATATCCAAAATCCTATAGGATATTTTTGATGGGCAATCCTACGGGAATTATCGATATTTCATGTAGGAAAACATATTTACTACAGAATTTTGAATAAGACATGTAGTTTTCCTCTAGGAAATTAAGATTTCCTGTATGATTTGTCTAAAACCTATCGGCGTTTTGTACAAATCCTATCAGATTTTAAATTTAAAAATGAAGATATGAAAAGACATATATATATATTTATCACCTGACAAGTCTGACACATCAATAACAAAGTGGTTATAAACTTTTCACGCAATTGTCTATCATATGGTATATTTGTATTTTGTATTCCCTGCACGTTAAACGGGTGCGAATATGCCACCTTTGCACTGGCATAATTATCCGACACAGAGTTCTTAGCATTCCAATAAAAAACCGATCTTTTATGTATTCATTTTACAAGTTCTAAAGAACATTTTCGGACTCTCAGACTTCGAACTGCGGACATTTAATGAAAAAACATGTGAAAATAAAATTTGCAATATATATTTATGAACTACTAATTTATCTCCATTCAACTTTATTTTAACCAAAATACGTTAATTTTATTTGTCACTATAAGAAAAAAGATGTGTACAGTTCTTTTACTATTTTATTTCGATTATGGTTTTCTTTAATTTATTTAATAAAATTCAAGTTACAGGTAGTTTCGAATTTTTTTTTTTGTTCTCTGTGTAATTTTAAAATAGTTCATACATGTAGTGGTGCTTGAGGACAAAAGGAGGACACCATTGATTGATTTGCTATATACTAAAGTTTGGGGAGACTGAAAATTGTTGTAATTGTTTATATACATTGCACTTTTATATCCCAGTAAATTAACTGTTAAAGTCACCTTTTTAACCGAAAGTTTATAGGTTTGTTTTATTATATAGATCCCTTCTTGATCGCACAACAAAAACACAACTTCAAAAAATTCAAATATTTTATCCATGAGGTATTTTCCCTCTATTCATTAGGCAACCGATTGTTATTTAGAGCTTTTCAGAAACCTACAAGGTGTAATTTATAGATTGTTAACAATATATAGCAACCTAAAAAAAATCACGAACTTCACATAGTAATCATGATGATGTGGGATAACATTTTTATATAATAGGAACTGGCTATTTCTTCTATCTAACGTACCGATGAACATAAACAACGTTTTAGGGTCTTTTCTTAATCTAAATGATTTATTCAATAATTCTTAAAAAGGAATATGTAAATATAGAAGATGAAATGCTATCCTTGATGAAGGTAGTGATCATGTCGAAAAAAGATACATAACGCGGGTTATATGTACAATATTTTTCTACATTGCTCGTTACGTTCATTCCAACAGTAATCACCAAAAAGGCAAGCATTTAATTGTTTAACGAGGCCGAGTACAGAACGAGTAAGCACGCATTCGCGCAGCGTTTCATTTGTACTGTGGCGTCATCTTTTTGCTTGGTTGACGCAATGGTGTGATAGTTTCAACTGCTGATATTCAGCGAAATTAGTTGAAAAAAGCTCGTTTTATTAAAAAAATTAATGTTATATTGTGGAATAAACATAAATGTCTCGACGTATAAGCTATATTTGGGCTCGGGTCGAAAACGTGAAGAGGGTACAGCAAGGCTAGTCGTCTCACGGTTTTTTTTAAGGTGGAATAACACATAGTCACATAATGGCTGACCTCTCATCGAAACGACATTTCATTTTATCAAAAGGATTTTATCGAGAGCAGTATGTAACTTACTTCATAGCCGAGTGGATAACGTGTCGAGCTTGTGATCCGTACATCCCGAGTTCGAATCCCACAGGGGCTTTTGCTATCACTTATTGTATTGAATTTTTTAGATAATAATTTTTTATTCCAAAACTGCAAATTTTTTGCTTATTTGATATTTGTTCACTTTGTTTATTATCATATCTTTCATAATTAAATAATTTACTTTTAATTTGAGTGATTTTTTCCAAGTGAGTTATTCCACCTTAACCGGCCTTAATATGTGATGTTATATATTTATCTATTACTTAAATATGCCTGAATGTTTTGGTATAATACTATAAAGATCACCATTTCCGCCTTTGTCAAATTAAAAGTAGCCATTATCTGACAAGTCCGGGAAATTGGGCATACACAAATCAACTTTGATAAGACCCTAAATCAAACTATTAAGTATAGTGAACAGGTAAACTTGATCCTATTAAGTTTAAAACCCTGTTTTGATACGTCCCACAAATACAGTCTTTTGTTTCAAGTCCGCAGTCTGATGCCTGTTGTAGGGTGTCTGAGATTCCAAAGAGGTTCACTACCCGGGCCCATTAACATTTCATAGAGCACAATTTCTTCTTCAACATCGGTAATTAATATACTATGACAATGCACATTTAAAATCTATCACGTAATACAACATCTTTGAACTCTGAAGGAAGACATATACAGTAAAACTCGGTTATAGCGAAGTCCTAGGGACTAATGTATTTACCTCGTTATATCCTTATTTCGTTATATCTTTATAACGAATTCGTAATAATAACTATAACGAATTAACTGTATACATGTTTTCTTCCACCAGACTATAATTTTTGCTGATTGATGCTTAAAATAAAAATACATTACTTTGATACCTTTAATAATCGGATTGTAAATTGAAAAATTTATATGAAAATAAATACATTCTTACTATTATGTTAAACTTTTTAATTTGTAAAGAAATTTGCTATAAAAGTGTTAAATTTCGTTATTTCCCATTTACTACCACAAGACTCAAAACCAGTTCGCTATATCCGTAAATTCGTTATATCCGAAATCTTTATAACCGTAAAATGTTGCAAAGATTTAATAGGAATTTTACCGGGGTACCTACAAAAAACTTCGCTATATCTGAGAATTCGCTATATCCGTGTTCATACTGAACGAGTTTTAGTGCTAACTCAAAACTACATTTGATTAATCAAGGAATTTACAGATTTACATAAGACGAACTTTAATACATGCAGGTATATATAACCAGTGAATTGAAAAATGGATTATCTACTTCAACGATTACAGCTCTCAGGCGTTATAATTATTGTTTTATCTTTATTTTATTACAATAAATGTACCTGTTCTGACGATGTTTCCTCATTGTAAGATGATTTTTGATAGCAAACAGACTGCAAAACAAGATCTCGAATATCCTCGATATCTTCCAAACTGGAATAATCTATATTCTCTGTTTCCAATACTTCGCAAAGTTGGTTTAAGTCCATTTTCCTTACATCTTCTGTGAAGATAGCGGAAGCAGCCATCTTTGAAGATTAAGACTGCAGAAAAATTCAATATTTTTGATAGGGTATGATATTTAATAATTGAAACTTTAAACTATGATTATGTTGTGTCCTCTCCGGTTTTAATCTTGTTTTAATTTGTTTTGGGTTTTTTAACGTGTTAATATGCCTTTTTGTTCACGGAAAAAAATATATTTACAACATTTTATTTAAAATCAAAATTATCCACAGAAAACGTTCATTTATTCTTTAAATTCATTAACGCAACAGCTTTGACTAGAGGATACCTTACTTGCCGAGGTTACTGTAAATCAGTTACAATCAAACACAAATTGCACTTAAGAGGAACTAAAACGATTTGATATTTAGTTTGAATTACTAGCGATTTTAAATTTTAGGATTATTTGTTAGGTCTTTCCACCTTTCATGTGAAAGACCTTTTGTATTTAGGTCTGTTTCTCTTTTTTTCCAGGGACACCTTTTTTATTTCAAGAGATATTGAAACAATTTTTTCTTTATGTCATTGGCCATTAAAAGTTATGGTACCAAATGACCCTTTGCTCGATAACTCCCAGAACTTACAAAGTTATTGCCCTTGTGTACGAAAAGCTTGTTATCGCTACTTCTCTGAAACCATAAGAGATAGAAACTTGAAACTTTTACCAATGTCTTCAGTACACTTAGAGGGTTCTTCAATCTATGGATATTGTAAGGATCTGAGCGTTATTGCCCTTGAAATTATTTACATTTCTATAAAATCACTTCCAACTTTTTTATTACTTATTCTAGAGACGTTGGACCACTTGGGATGGAAGCGTCTACCTTGGCCGAAGAAAATGACATAAAGGTCAAAGGTCAAGGTCATTTGGAAATCTCTTAATTAATGAGTTTTTAGATCATTTTTATTTTTATATTTCATTTTTAGGATGGTAGATAAAATTGTTTTCATGGATGTAGTAGGACATCAAAAGACATTTCAAAATATAACCCTTTGACCCTTACCATGTAACAATTATTGAGTCATTGCCCCTATTGTACAAAATGCTTGTTATCGCTACTCCTCATTAACCGTTAGAGATAGAGACTTGAAACGTTTACTAATGTATTCAATACACTTAGACGCTCCTTCAATCTATTCATACCGACAGCGTCCAAAGTCTCTTTCTAGCAGTTATTGCCCCTGAAAGTTTCGAACATACAATAAAAAACATTAATAACTTTTGAATCAATAATCATAGAGACATCGGACCACTTGGTATTGAAGCGTCTACCTTGTCAGATCAAAATGACATAAAGGTCAAAAGGTCAAGCAATAAAAAATTGCAAACGAAATCGTTTGACACTTTTTTATGAAGTGCTGCAGAAAAAATACTTTATTCTATTGAAGCAATCTTATTTCAAACATAAAAAACAATTAGGTGGAAAGACCTCAAATTGTTCGAGAACAATTAGTCTACTAGTTTTGTAAATAAATCTTAAATCTTGTCATTGTTCGCATGTGTTGGATTGATTGATAAAAGTTTCAATAAAATGTTGCTTGATAACATTTTTATAACACATCAATTTACAACTTTTTTTAAACATGTCATTTTGTTAAAATAATGGTAATCATTGCATTTCTTTACAGCACATTCTTTGTGAACAAAACCAAGATTAGAGCTTTGTTTACATTGTTTACAAAGAATTCTGACTTCTGTATTTTGCTCGAGCGCTATGCTGATGTTCACTTTTGATAAGACATTTAACTGCCAGGGTACACAATCTTACATTAAATAAAAAAATGAAAACAGATCCAGTTCCCGTTCCTTTAAAACAACAATGTACACTATCGACTATGAGTTCCTGTTGAGCTGATATTTGGGAAAAGAAACATTAATAAGCCAAAAGTCAATTCGTTCCCTTCATAAATATATGAATATTAGACAATATACCCATATTGAAGATCTAAGTTGCTGTGTAAACTTTTTATAATTGGTTAACATATCAAATAGGTCAAAGATCCCCCCCCCCAAAAAAAAATATACATCTTATCCTGGTTATATCAAAATACTTACATAGAAATATCGCTATATTTCAATCAAAGTATATATTCCACAATCTCCGTTTCATTTTGTATTTGCAATGTACATTCTGTTGCATAAAAATTTCATTGAGAGATCGAATGCTGCTAACACGAACAAAGGAATGGCCTTGCAATAATAGTTTAAATTCCAGAGACGGCGTCGTCATGGGTAGTGCATATTGATTTTGAATGGGTAAGCATACATGCATGCATATCATTTATTCTACGGTGGAGACGGGTTTTTTAGTTTGTTCCTCTGCGTTTTCTACGAAGTTAAAACAGATTACTGAGATGAATATTTTTTTCCAAATATCCACATGCTCAAACATTTTGTGGACATATGCTTCTTTGTAAAAATAGGCACATAACAAATAAGAAAAACAATTTCTTCGCTCACAAATTTAACTAACTCAAATTTATAGACAAAGGAACTTGAGATTATAACATCAGTCTGCCTACCTTGCAAGCTAACGTCGTTACCTTCACATTTGTAAATTATATTATTAAAGGTCACATTTTTTTCTTTCTTTTCGCTCACTTGTCGATGAACATAGTGTTTTCTTTAATCCTAGTTTCCTTTTCACGATTGAGCTTACCCGGAAGTGTTATTTATGGTTTGGTTTTGTGTTTGCTAGTATTTTCTTTCTACCTCAATCAATTTATATACCAGATTATGACTTGAAATAATGAAAATGAAAGTCCTTTTTGATAAAATATATTTCTTCATTTAAACGTGTTACTCCACACTTATGATCAGCCACGATAACATCAATGTCAAATAGATCTTCTTGAAATAGATCTAATACTTTTTAATACTGTCAAAAGATGATTGTTTAGTCAAACACATAATTTTTTTAGCAGTTTTAGAGACTAGTTGTGTTTTGCGTTCGATTTATTTTTTTTATCAAATATCCTCCAAATTATGCTGGACTTTTCGAGCCATTAGTTCCTAGTCAAAAATAAATCAAACAAATTAATGGTTTTCATTTGTACTCTTAAAGAGATATGGTGACTTGCAAATTCTTGATTTATTAAAGACCGAATGATTTCCACATATTTTATATATCATATGAAAAAAATAGACTTTTGAAAAATTACGGTCTTCAAAAGTTAAAGTCAAACTTGCAATGAAATAAATTCAAAGAAGTTCTCTAACACTACTCATAGCTTTAACTTCTACCAAACAGGCACGTAGCATCAGGGGGGGCCTGCCCCCCCCCCCCCCCCCCCCCCCCCACTTTTTCTCGCAGCAGCAATTTTTTTTAAATTTACATATTAAAAAATGAATTATAATGGAGTTGGCCCCCCCACTTTTTTGAAGTTACTAAAAAATTGATATGAAAATTAGGAAATGAGTAGTCAAATTGAAGGTACCTCCCCCCCCCCCCCCCCCCCCCCCCCCCCGGATTAGGAATTTCATGATTCGGAAGGGAAAATTTTTTGGTAGGGAAGTATTTTTTTTTGGAAGTATAGTTGAGTTTACCCCCCCCCCCCCCCCCCCCCCCCCACGGATTAGGATTTTGAAGATTTTTGGAAACTTTAAATTTTTTTTTTTTAAATTTTTTAATTTTTTTTACTTTTTTTGCTTGTCAAGATTTTTTGGATGGGTCTGCCCCCCCCCCCCCCACTTTCAAAAACGATGCTACGTGCCTGCCAAAACACCTGATATGATCTAGCGCTACAACAAATTGTCATTTAATAAGACCAACACGAGTCCTAAATCATGCATGGACTACGAAATCCCATCTTACCAGGAGGCAATGACCAAGTTTTTGGACCTGGATCTGACCATCAATCTAGGAGAAACCTCCTATGTTAAGCATAACTTGACAGAGAACTCATCAAAATCAAAGAAATACTGTACAAACGTCTGGTGCTTCTCAAACAAAAAGAGAGTACTGGGGAATTTCCGCCATGATTCAGCGCAAAATTCCAAGTTGAAAACCAGCTGTGGAGATTTTTAAAACCGAGCTAAAATACCAAGATGACAGACTCCTCAAAATCAGCGACCAACATACCAAAGAAATCCATCAATTTGAAGAAAGTTGGATGCACTTCTTGAACCTGTTGCATCACAAAACCTAAGAAAGGTCACTATCCCTAACGTGGCCACTATTGCCGCCCGAGGAATTAGCCTGATTAATTACATAACTGTTTTAATTACTGACTGGTGCGTAGTTTTTTTTCCTCTGGATATTCATTCATGTAAGTGTTATTATGACCAGATTGACATTATTCGATGGATCTATAGTTGCTCTGGTAAATTAAAACAGCTTTGTTTTCGACAATAATATCAAATCATTATATGATGTTATTGACGACATGTTACGAATATCACAAAGAACATATATATTTATTCATGCAATAATTTCTCTTTTTTGTTTCAGTGCGTATTGCGCGCAGACGCGTGCCTAAAATGAGTCACATATCCCTGCACTTAGAAATTTAAGCGTAAGTAAAATACTAGATTCATTAGCTTCCTAGCCTACCAATTGAGCCGATTATAAAATACTTTAACTAATGAACGTTTGATACTTAGACGGGTAATTACTAATTATAAACAACCAATTCCCTCTAATGCACTAACCTAATTTGCAATAGACGAGTTTTTTGCAACTGCTCGCAACAACATAGGCAATAGTTATCATAAACATATCAAATTTTCTTCCAATATTGATCACAACTCTGTGACTTTCCTGGACACGCTTGTTTTTAAAGGTCAACGATTTCTTGAAGCTTGACCTTGACCTTAAATCCTACATGCATTAAACCAACAAACTACTTTCAGTATCTCCATAGAGATATTGCACACAAACCAGCAATGTTCAAAGCTTTTATCAAAGGAGAATGCACAAGAAATGCGAGAAATACAAATGACCCTTGTGAACTAGAAGAAATCCTAGGAAATTTAAAGACACATTTGTCAAAATGTGGTTACTCTGCCACTGCAATAGACCCCATAATAACGGAAATAACCAACACAAAGAGGAAACTGCTATTAAATCATAAATGCATAAATCAAAGAAACAAAAATACCACCAACCAAATTTCATGATTACCAAATATAACCCATGCCTCAAAGGATTAAGGAGACGCATTCTAAAATATTGGAACAAGATGACTACAGACCAATCTTCAGAGATTTATTCTTAAAGGTAGATATGGGAACTCTTGTTTTTAGTCACTTAATGATGGGTTGTTTTAAGTTTGTTAATGTACACGTTTTAACTCCCTCTCACTACCATTAATTTAAATATTTAACTAAACATACAGAGAAGTTATTTAAGAAAGAAAATTTAATTCATAAAGATAAAGAAGACTTGTGTTGATTGAAAGTTTATTTTGCTAGATGTGTGTGCGTTTAAATGTGTCTGTGTATCACATTCGGTATATTCCTAACCCTTGTACATTGTACATCTGTGGTTGATATGCCTTAGTCTGTCAAATCTAAATCTGAGCAATAGAAAACATTAATCGAAGTCAAAGACTAAAAACAAGAGTTCCCATATCTACCTTTAAGAATCCGTTTGTCAATAAATGAGTAAGCTCGTGATCTAATTAACGTTATTAATACGTGGAGGCACCCAAAATGGCCTAAAATATCAATTCAATTCGGATAACAGAATTCCGACAGATGATAGTTACTCCAAAATCGTTTTCAGTGTTAGTTTGATTTTTTTTACATTTTGGCCACAAACAGCCCTGGGTATTATTCCGTTGAACCGATTTTTTCCTGTAATTTTGTCGAGTAAATAATTAAAATGGTAACATTTACAATAAATTTGCAATGAATGTTGCGAAAATGGAAAAACCCTAAGTCTACCTTTGATACAGTTAAAATGAGATCGTTGATCCACTCCAAATACACATACATTGTTAGACAAAGTAATATATTTATTGTGGATTAAAGATCTAATTTTAAAGTACCGTCTCCGATCCATAAGCGAACTGATGACAATGATGTTGATGACGAGTGATACTGTAAATCCAGCAATCGATGTTATTAGAGTTGGTAGAGACTGTTAACTATCAGCTTTGAAATATACAAGTAAATTCTATTCATTAGTTTCATACAATTTACTTCTATGAGTTTTTTAAATGTATTTTGGAAATTTGATTTTGTAAGTGTTGAATTGCATAAAGTAAAGCTCGAAAAAGCACTTATTATACAGTCAATCCATATAATAGAATCGTTTATTGATAAAAAAAAAAATAATAACCGAGTCAAAGGGTAAAAATCATATCACTATTAAGAAAAAAAAACAAATCTAATCAAAGTACTGATAGTACTGAAAAGCGCTAACACAGCTTCTGTTTGTATACTAGTATAAAATATATATGTATATAACATTTCAGCTTCTGTATACGCAATATATTTCCTCATCACTGCGTGGTAGTCCCTGCAATGATGTATGTAAGCCCCGTACAATAAATTCACATTAGCCCGTACTAGCCCGTCCAGTTATGTGCACAAGCTCCTGAAACTGGTTCCCTAATCAGTTTAAATGATGTAAACGTCTGCTCATAGGGGGCGGTTATTCGTTGCACCGGAAGTAGAAGTCTAACGACAATAAAGCGCTGAGCTATGCTAAGCGCTTTAAAAACTTGAAGGATAACTTGCACAAAAAACACATTGCAAATTGACTGCATTTTAGTAATGAATTCTCCTGATGTACACATGAACTCATTTCTATTGTATTTACCTGGTTCACAATACATGAATTCATCACTAAAACCAAGTAAACAGCTTCCATTGAATCTGTCACATGTCTGATTTATACAGTGTCTACTGTACGGATATTGACACTGACCCCCGTAGGACCAAACACATTCTGTAATAAATCATATTGCCTGGAACAAACTGTTGTAATACTTAAGAATGTTTACTGATATTTGTGTAACAGGTGGTGAAAAGACAACTAGCAACCGGGATTCGAACCAAGGCATCTGGCCTACAGTGCCAGCGCTCTAACCTATGATGTACAAGTTTCCCCACCTTTACAATGTCCTTCAATGTATATGATAATGCCCATCTTCACATCCTTCGTCAAAATAACCTGTCGCGTGATTACAGGTTGTATCAACTTTACACTGCCATTCACGTGGTTGGCTTCAATAAACTTTGTACAATCCATTTTTACATCACTGCAAGTTTTCTCACCTCTACAATGTCCTTCACATGGCTGACTGCAATGAATACCATACCAACCATCTTCACACCCTACGTCACATAGACCATTCACGTAATTACAAGTTGTCACTATGTTGTCCTTACAGTTGGAAGGGCATGGTATGTCACAGTCACTGCCATACACAGTATCATACTGACAACCTTAGGAAATAATTAATAAAATATAGGTCATTATGAATATATCAAAAAATGTCAATGCTCATTACGCATACGGTTTCTTTTTCTGCGTATGCTTTGTAGTGAAAATCTTTGACGTTCAATGCTCACTAATTTGATCACGGCGTATAAGAAAAAGTAAGCGTCATCACTGATTTTTAATATAATTATTGTTTTAAGATTAAATAAAACTTAAAAAATGACATAACGTATTTGGTATATTATTTTGAAATTAAGAATAATAGTTAAATCATATCTATTATACCTCACAAAAGAGTTTCTGGCAAAGTTTCTGGCACTAGATCTCTATATCTAGACGCGGAATCGGATGGGGCTGGCGAATGATAACTCATTTATCCTACTCTAGTGATCGTGGGATGGGATCAAAAACTTTATAGATCCAGACTTATGTACAGTACAATATGCATCTTTCGATGGTGTAGTTAACATGGTTGCCAATTTGGGAAGGAGTGCTTTGATAGGGATTGTGGATGCATTTCGTTTAATTCCTATCAATCCAGGGGATTTTGATTTGTTAGGTTTCTCTGCAGATGGCTTATCTTACATAGCCAAATGTATACCCATGGCATGTTCTATAAGTTGCAAAATTTGGAAACTTTTGCAACTTTTCAACAAAGGTTTACACAGTTTTATGTTAGGGCTGAATACCCTAGATCATTTTTTGGATGATTTTGTTTTTTGAAGGAAGGTGTTGTAGTCAAAATTATGCAATACTTATGTCTACTTTTGTCTCTTAGCTAAAGAAATAGGGGTGCCACTAACTCATAATAAAACTTGAGCCCCAACAACTAAGTTGATATTTCTAAGTTTTGAAATAGATACATTGGAGATGATTATTAGGATCCCAGAAGCAAAGGTAGATATCCTTAGGAATCTTAATGAGACCTTTTTAGATAGAGAAGACGATAGAATGCAAGAAATGCAATCAGCAATTTGATTTTTTTCTCAACGGCAATCAGAGATCTAGAAGAGTCTTTATTCGAAGAATGCATGATGCATTTAGTAGAGTTTAAAGCCACACCATCATGTAAGATTATCAGTTGAAATTTAAAGTGACCTTAAAATGTGGCTTGTGTTCTTAAACCACTTCATTGGAGTAGCATATTTTCCTGATACCGTATAGGAAGATTCTATCATATTGCATTTTGGGTTACTTTAGGGGAAGTTGGTTTTTTCTATAATGGCCAACTCATTGGAACAACAAGAAATTTTGAGGGACATGACTTTTTAAGAGCTCATACCTGAAGTATTAACAATACAGATATGGGGAATTAGGTTGCAACACAAAAAGGTTTGGCTCCATGTGGATAACCTTTCACTAGTAATTGTTATCAATACCCAATATTCCAATCCAAAAGAGTGATTGAATTAATATGACATTTAGTTTTTTAGATTCAAAAATTAGATTTAGAATAAAACACATATTTAGCTTGGATAACAAAGTTGCAGATTCGTTATCTCGCAAACAGTGGTACCAGATGCAGACTCTAGACCAGACCTAATTCCATTAGAATGGATGACTTCGAACTCTCCTTAACTTGTTCGCTGTCATGTGGTGTTTGCGCACACCAAAGCAACTGAGGCCTACGTAAGCTTGTATTATTGTGAAGTTGTCACCATTAAATTGTGAAGGGGGTAAAATGTTAAACCATATTTTGTTTGTAAAAATATTTGCTTGATGATGATTCACATTGTTTTGTGAATATAACTTACATTGCAAGAGTCATAACGGTATGTCACTGAAGGTTCACGTCAAAACATGGCTGAGGCAAAATGATTTCCAAAATCCCCTTTGAATTTTGGGCGTTTCCGCACGTGACAGGAGAAAATTATTTTTCAGATAAAAAAATACAATGTGTACGAGGTCTAACTACATGTATCCCAGGTTAATGATAGTCTTTTTCGTAAGGTCATTTGAATTTTTGATGCGTATTGTTTCCGAGGGGGTGAAAAGGCCCGGGCTTAATTTTTAAGCACATGACAAAATAAACAAAGTCTCACGTTTTGCTGAATGCACGTGTGCATTTAACTAGAAAATTGTAGATGAAGCGTTTTTTAAAACGATGTCAAGAGGATTTTTCCAGAAGTTTGTTTTTAATTTTGATTCTGTATCTAAAGTTGCGCAACTGTAGTGACACCTGCAATAAATAACCACCCACGTTTGACCCGTTGTGGCCATTTGAACATATGCTGTGCGTTGTATATATTTTGCATTTGTTGATTTTGTGTGGGTTTGCCCAAAAGTTGTGTGTTTATTGGCAACCCACAAAGTAATTTGCCACGGCCAATGTTCGCCAAATAAAACTATAAAATCACTCATCTTGTTCTTATTTCTCTGATAAATAACTTTTTGCAGTTTTCGATGCTTATTACATTTGACATTTGCTGTATTTTCATATTAAGAATTCTCCAAAGTACGATGGACTTTTCGAGCCATTCATATGAAATCAAAAACAAGTCAAACGAATGTTGCTAATTTGTAATCTTAAATGGAAACTTTCAACTTTATCAGAAGCGGCTAATCACGTACAAATAGTTTTTCTAAATTCAACAATAAAAGAACAAACTGTTTACTCAGCTATGTTAAGGGCGTCCATAGAAAAATCGCGATATTTATCACATAAAATGTTAGCCTTTGAACAATCTTGGTATTCTACTCCAAACATTTGTTAAACAAAGTGATATTTTATCGATTATACAAATTAAATAATTTGTTATCGGATGAGCAATTTTTGAGTCTCTTGGGAATACCCTGTCACGTGATACTGCTAAAAATAGATGAACCAGGAATAATACGAAAAAATGCAAAGTGCAAGGGCATAACATAAACAAATATAGTTATTTCTGTTTCTAACTTGTAAAATGAACCTTCAAAATTTCGAAAAGTGATGGGAGCTTGAAATATTCAAGTAAGAACAATTATTAAATTCAATGTAAACAGTGCATGAACAGCAATTTACTGGGATTTCCCGCAATTAACGCTTATTTATATGAAATGCGTAGCGACTTCATACAGCTCCCAGCACTTTTTGATATAATAGGGATACAATGGTAAGACATGTAAATTTTCAATATATTTGATCAAGTGTATGCCCTTGCACTACTGCATTTTATCTGACCCACTTTACCTTCAGCGTCATTTGCGTGAAATTCAAACGCAACACTGACTAAGATCATGATTTAATTTTCATTCTTAAAATAATTAACGCTGTGAATTTCACTAAAATAATGTTAAAATGTTGTTTCTGTTCATACCAATCATCATTATAAAATTGTTGAAATTGGAAAAAAATAATTTCATCAGTTGCCTTTATGGGCGGGGGGGGGGGGGGGGTGTAAGTGTTGAATTTGTAATTTACACATTTATGTTTCATAATAATTTATGTTACTATGCTGGTGAATAAATTCTTTTAAAGTATAATCAGGTTTACTTGTAATCATAATTGATATTTTAGTACTTATTAAAGAAAGCAAGAAGAAACAATATATCAATATTATCAAGAATTTATTTTGATAATCAACTTTACAAATACTATAGAGATTGCTTTTCTGTGACAAACTGTTCAACAAGACTAGTGTTTTCTGATTTTTAGTATTTTTCAGTCATAATGTGTAGTTTATGGAAACTGACAATTCTTCTTGCACACTACATGTTCTTCTCTTCTGTCTTTTTGATATTAGGAGGTAGTCCAGTTGATAAGAAAACCAATATACCTGAAATGATGAATATATATCAATTTCAAATTTCATTTCAATAGATATCAATGCAAATTATTATAATAGGTTACATTAGTATCATTATCAATATGATATTAAAAAAACAACAAACTATGCATGAAGTTGAAGTTAGTGAGTAAAAGAAATATTTATATACATTTGTAGTACCTACTTTTTATCAACATCCCAACAAGTGTTTTCAGTGGACCATCTACTGCCTAAGTAACCCTGAAAATGAATAATGTGTCATAATTAGCAAGCTATTGTGTTAAGATAACATGAAAATGAAACATTACTCTATTATTGGGCATATTAATGGCGGTTTCAATTTCTTTTTTTTTTTTTCTTTTTTTTTTTATTCATTTTCAATACAAATACATCTATACCATCATTCACACCACACCACTCCCACACAGATATGGAAAGTAAATATAAAAATAATAATACAATAATGATAGGGTCTTACTACACATTATGCCACGTCAAAGAGGCATACCCATCTTGACCATTTCTTTTGGTAAAATCTATTTTCCAACATTAGTTTCTCTAAAGAATAGTAATTTTGTAAATATTTCACAATATTCTCAAATGCAATATTAGCAGATTTTCTGGATTGACTAAAGATATGTCTCTTAACTAACATGATAATTAGGTTTATAGCTAAGTATTTCTTTTCTGGAACACCAAAAATAACAGTTTTGGCATCAAATACAATTCTTTCACCAGACTTTCTAAAAATCCAATCAGACATTAATAACCATATCTGAAAAATAGATGGACAGTAAAAGAAGAGATGTGTAATTGTTTCTGGTTCTAAAAAACATATTGAACATAGTGGGGAATTTTTAATTTTACACATGTGTAGTATTTTGTTAGTACCTAGTATTCTGTGGATAATTCTATAGTTAAACCATATCAGTCCTGAATCTTTTGTGGCAGATCTAGGGTTTGAATAAGCCTGTTTCCAGTTAAAATCTAGAGGTAAATTTAAATTGAAGGCCCATTTGTTTTCACAAATAGGTTTATGATTAGATTTTACCATCAAGTGATCATAGATATTCCGTGCTACATTTTTACACAAGCAAAGTATTTTGATAGATTCAGGTTGGTATGGTTTGATTATTACTTGATGTGAAAACTGCTTAACATTTGGCCAAGCACAAATAATTGCACGTTTCAAACCTTCGTAAGTAGTAAATGGAATCTTAACTGGATATTCATTAGTGATTCTCTCATAACTAATGAATTCACCTTGAGTATCAAATAAATCATGAACAATATGAAATCCTTTCTCATAAAGAGCCTTACAAAATACATATTTATTTTGAATCTTTACTTTATTATTGTACCATAGTGGCTCAAGCATGATATTGATATTATCAGTCTCTATACTTTCTAAAAAATCACATAAATAAAATAAGGTTTCTTTCCAAAAATTATTTCGAGTGGCTTTTGCCCTCTGTCTACAATATTCAGGTCCAAACTGACATAGTTTATAAGTATGACACCCAGTTATTTCAGAAAAAATACTTATCCAGCTTGAGTTAGTTGTTAAAAGTCTCCTAATCCATGTTAGTTTAAGAGACTTAATAAATATTTCAACATTTGTCATTCTGCATCCCCCTTTTTCATAATTTAATTGCAATGTTTTTCGAGATATTTTGTCTATTTTATTTCCCCAAATAAAATTATACAGTGTTTTTTCAAATTGCCGTATCCATTGAGTACTTGGTTTTGGAAGAGAGGTAAACAAATGTGTGAATTTTGATAAAAGTAAACTTTTAACAACTGTAATTTTTCCCAATGTTGAAATATTTGGAAATGTTGGGTTTTAGTCCAGAGAATTTTGAAAACTGAAAAAGAAGATCAAGTGCGCTTTTTAAGCTTTTTTCAGATCCATCCAAAAAAAGAACTGTATCATCTGCATATTGTAATAAACATACTTTTTCTTTTCCTATTTTAATACCTCTAATGTTTTTATTTTGTCTTATCAAAAGTCCTAATATCTCTACACATAAGTTGAATAAATATGGGGATACTGGGTCACCTTGTCGACAGCCCCTGCCTATTTCAAAAAATTTTGAAAAAATACCATTTTGAATAACACATAATTTGGCCCCATTGTATAGTACTGATACCCACTTGATAAGATCAGGACCAAAGTTAAAAAAATGTAATGTATTGTACATAAATTTCCATGATATAGAATCAAAAGCTTTTTCGAAATCTATGAGTAGAATCATACCTGGAATATGTTTATCCTGAGCTACATCAATTACATCATAAATCATTCTTGTATTTTCTCCTATAAATCTACCTTTGAGGAAGCCCTTTTGACTGTCGTGTATTAAGAAATCAAGGACATTTTTAATTCTATTTGCGATGCATGCTGAAACTATTTTGTATGTAACGTTAAGGAGAGATATTGGACGCCAATTAGTTAAATACTCCCTTGGTTTATCCCCTTTTGGCAGTATAGATATAATACCCTGTTTTTGAGTGACTGAAAGTTCGCCAACATCAAATCCCACATTTACTGATCTTAATAAAAAGCATCCAAGATCCTTCCAAAAAAATTTAAAAAATTCTGTACTAAAACCATCACTTCCTGGGCTTTTGTTATTTTTCATATTTTTTAATGCCAATAAGGCTTCCTCGTTAGTTATATAACCCTCTAAATTTTTAGACATATTTTCATCAAGTGCTCTAATATAGTTCTTATCAATAGCAATTTCAATATCAACATCTTGTAATTCTTTATCATAGCAGGAATATAAATTTTTATAAAACGTCTCAATTTCTGCTAAAATATCTTCCTGTGAGGTAATAACAGTACCATTGCTGCGCATAAGTTTGCCAACAGTTTTATTGACATAATTTCTTTTTTCTAAACTAAGAAAATATTTTGTTGGTTTTTCACCCTGTTCAATCCAGTTAAGTTTTGTTCTGATAAATAAACCTTTAATAAAATCTTTTCTGAATTCTTCCAAACTGTTCTGTGCATTGGTTAATTTTTGAAGAATGTCCTCTGAATCATTACTATTCCTCAATATTTCTAGTTGTTTAATTTCTTCTTCCAGTAGTTTTATTCTTTCGTTTTTTAATTTTTTCTTTCTGGAACAGTACTGTATTGTGGCACCTCTTATGCTCAGCAATAGTTGTTCAAAAAACATTTGATCATCAATAACTAAATGTAATTCGTCATTCTTAACTGTATGGATACTTGCAGGATTGTATGGAAACACAGCATATTGTTCTTTAACTTTTTGTATATTACTTTTCACTAGATTAACATAAGTTTGATCATGGAGGAGTGAATTATTGAACTTCCAAAAGCCTTTACCCTTTTCGAATTTAGTAAAATAAATTTCTATATAAACCATAGAATGGTCGGATCTATAACCAGGTAGAATGTCAGATTTATCCAATAAAGCCATTAATTCGTTTGAAATTAAAAAGAAATCAATTCTCGCCTTTTTAGTTGGGTTTGTTCTGAACCATGTGTATCTTTTTCGTTGTTCATATTTCACTCTCCATGGATCAATTAAACTGTGTACTACTTTCATGTTTAAAACCTTCTCCCTTGCTCTTTTGTTATTAATATTGGTATAATTAAAATAATCTAAATCTATATCCTGAACAAGGTTAAAATCTCCAGCCATAATTATAAATTCACCTTGAAAGTTTGAAATGATGTCCGATACTGATTGAAAAAAGTTTGGATCATCATTATTTGGACCATATATATTAACTAATAATATGTCATATTTCTTATACATGTTAATTTCTAGAACAAGTAAATTACCTTCCGTATCCTTGTATTCAGTACATGATACTCAAAAGTATTGTTAAACAAAATTGCAGTGCCTCGAGAATTAGATTGTCCAGGAGATATATAGATGTCATAGCCCCAAAAGGATCTAACTTGCTCATAATCATTAAGAGTGAAATGTGTATCTTGCAAAAATGAAATAGAGAATTGTTTTTGTTTTATGTAATTTAACACATCTCTCCTCTTGTCGAGACCACTTAGGCCTCTACAATTAAATGTTACTACCTTAAAACTCATAACAAACTAAGTGTATAAAAGAAAAATATGTGTAAACAAGGTGACATGAAAGATGTGTGCAGAGAACGAAAATATGGTATATAGAAAAAAAACAACACTTTTCACTATAGCAAAGACCCCTACCATTCTCATACAATACAAACTTATTCCCTTTGAGATATGTATATGTAATTTACCAGCAAAGTACACAAGACTTCCACACAAACATACATACCAAGAAAAAAAAACAAAAATAAATGTCAAAGGAACAAGTTTCTGGAATAAACGGGACATCGATCCCGAGTTCGAGCTTTCGCTGCTACAGATTCGATCCCGATGCGTTTATGCGACACTACTACCGGTACAGTGGACATCACGCTCGAAGTTTATTGTTTATATCATCGAATATATCAAATGTGTAACGACGGTCGTTTTTGTCTATTGCAAACACTTTGCTGTTGAAATACCAGGCAGAATGCACAAGTTCGTGTTCTTTGAGTTTCTGTATGAGCATTGCGTTCTGCTGAGTAATGTGGTCCACCATCAGGAACTCCTCTTTCATTTGTTTGCGGTGTTTCATGATAAGTGTTTTACTTTCCGGACTTATCATCCTCACGATAATCGGTCGGGGTCCACCGTTCCTATTTCCGGGGACTCGGTGAATCGCGAGAATGTCGTGAGGGTTTACATCAACTTTCACCCTTTGTTTTAGGACTGCACAGAACTCTTGTTTGAGGTCTTCCTTCGATTTTTCTCTCCAACCCAGTATTTTGATGTTGCATTTTTGAGAATATTGTTGGTTAAAATTTGCCATTGAAATGGCTTGTTGTGCATTTTTTGTTGTAATTCTAAGATCATCGCTCATTTTCTGCAGCTCTCTTTTTTCTTTTGCGATTTTCTCCCTTATGTCGGTAAGGTCCATATTGAGAGCATCAAATTTTTCGTTGGTATCAGCACGGGTTTGCTTCAGTTTTTCGTCGACATTGCTGTTTGTAAATTTTTCTATCTCACCTTTAAGTTCTGTTTTCAGTTCATTCTTTAATTCTTTTTTTATTTCATCTTTGATTGCGGTCTTAATTTCTTTAACGAAATCACCTTTTAATTCTGATAATATGTTTTTGACCACAGCGCTAATATCAGTTTTTGTTACCATTCCTTGTTTTATTTCCTGCAGGCTTTCGAGGATTGAATGTAGGTCATTTTCACCTGCTATCTCACCTGTGGTGTCTGAGGCCCCGACAGGGTTTTGATCAGAACTGCTTAATCGTGGTTTTTTGTCGCTTTTTTGTCCGACACTACAGTGTTTTTAACTGTCGCTGATGCAGATTTAATGTTCAACTGTACAAGGTTTTTCTTTTTGTTTTCTTTTGTGCCCTTAGTGGATGGTGTTGTCGACAGACCAGGGCTAGGGCTAGCACGATTACTGGCCATGTTTGTATTAACAGTGTTCACCTTTAAAGGTAGAATACCCAGACACTTCGAATTACGTTCTTATTCTGAATAAAATCGCAACTTACTGAGCACTGCGTGACTCCAGAAAGCTCCGCTAGCGAATATTATCCAAATACACATTGATACACTTGCAGAAAGCTATTAATATTCCACTTTGGTAGAGCTCGAAAAGAAATGCGTCCTACGCCATATTCAGTCACGTGGTCCTCCTCCGGCGGTTTCAATTTCAGTGATATTACAACAGGCATAATCAAATGTTTATTTTTTAAAATGTGTGGAAATTCAGTTTAAACACACTTTAATTTTGTCTTAAATAAAATTAAATAGATCTTCATAAAAGAAGGCTGAATAAAATAACACATTTCGATTTACTTAAACAACATTACAATCTTGTCTATAATCATTCGAGATCCTCACAGTAATCTTTGTAGTGCTAGCACATACAGTGTTTGGCCATGGCCTTTTTATTGTGTACTTTGAACATGGAGGAAATGCGATCTAATATTATCGCGATATGAGACTAGTAAAAAGCTGCAATGAGCCTCAACGCTCTTTATGATCAAAACTAGCGAAACACAGAACAATTTCTTTGCCTGACTGAGTCACCAAACTGATGTTTGAACACAATATTACCTAAAAAACAAATGTAAACAAGTAAACAAAATCGAAGCCGAGGAATTTCACTTCGTTTCCGTTCCATCCAACAATATTAAATAATATAAAACAACATCTAGGGGAAGTACAGATAAATCCTACCTTGTTCAGTTGAATCCTATGCCGATTTCTGTCCACGCTGGTTGTAAACGTGTTAAATTCCGAGATATATCACTGAAGTCCACATGTTTATTCTGATCACAGCTGCAAGCGCCGATGTGACGTAGTCAGCCTCGACACGTCATCAGACGACTTAGGAATTTCATGATTTCGCGAGATATAAAGAATAGTTTATGATTTTATTTCAGTACACCTTTCTTGAACCATTCAAACCCAATAATTAATCATATTCATTTTGGTAGATGTTTGTTAATTACCGAAATACCCATATCTCGTAAAATCTCATGAATAAGGGGCGGGGCTTATGCAAATTTTACTAAATCACACGTGGTAGAATTCTTAGACCTTCCTTAACATAGCTGAGTAAATCTGTTTGGTTCGATTTTGTTAACACTTTTTGGTTATGCTAAGTATGTATATACATGTAATGATAAGATTTACAAAACAAACGACAAAAAATGTTATCGCATCAATCATCTCATATTAAAACTTGCCCCTGACGTCGAGGCGGGTATAATTTTATTACGACTTTGCTTCATTTATGTATATAAAATTCAAAACGCTTGGCAAATGAAAAAAGGTGTAGATTTTGATTACTAATATTACTGGATTTTTTTTTAATTGATGCATAATAAACCCAATTATTATGGGCATGAAATCAAATAGATCTATTTTAAACCATTTCCATGATGTGTTTAGTTTGCTTTTCTCTGTGTGTGTATGGGGGGGGGGGGGTACGAATAGTTGTGTGTGTGTGTGTGTGTGTGTGTGTGTGTGTGTGTGTGTGTGTGTGTGTGTGTGTGTGTGTGTGTGTGTGTGTGTGTGTGTGTGGGTGGGTTCTGGGTGTGGGTGGGTTCTGGGTGTGGGTGTGTGTGTGTGTGTGTGTATTATTTATTTGTTTTGGTTTTTTTAATTGATTGAGCCATTTGTTTAATCATTATACTTTATATCATTTTATTTCACGGATCATTTTGTTCTTTTTCCTTTAGCCATTGTTCAGTTAGATTTACATAAAAACTGAATGAAATTAATATACAACAATGAGAAATCTGAAACGTATGCATATTGCAATGAATAATACTGTTTGTGTTCTGTTTAATGAAGTTCAACCCATTTGATTCAATTTCTTATACATTATCCCGGCTTATTAAGACGTCTTCCGCATATTTTACCTGGATGCCCTTGATAAAGTAGTAAGCTTTTATAAAACAAATTCAAGGAGAACACATTTTGTTTTATGTGTTTTTTTAACTTCAAAATAAGTATTGCGAAGCGATTTGTGGTTTAACTTTGTGAAGAATCGAGGTCATAATATAAATATTCACGTCGTGTAAACGTCCTTTCAGTTAAATATTAAATAAGAAAAATTTCATAAAACTTTCAATACATCTACTTTTTAATTATTTTAATTACTTAATTCTAATATCAAGTTGTCAATTGCTTAAGATACAGAAATCATAGATTTTATGTCTCACTTTGTTTTTCATAGAAAATTTACCAAAACCGCTGGAACAATTCATCTTTTAATCAGGTCCCTAGTAAAACTACGTTACTGAACGTTTTTTGAAAAACGCTCACATGTGTCAATAGGTGTGAGTTTTTCTTTTACTTTAGCTCTAGCTTTAAAAGAATTTGTTTAAATAATTCGATTTCGTTATCTATTTAGGTCAATGTAGAAAATTGCAAAGATTTTTGTTGGTTTTCAACGATTAATGATCAAATTTTAATCGAATTTATTTTTTGCCAAAGCTACTTATGATAGAGCGCAAAACCTCAAGTTTTATTCGTATGCTTTTCTCACAAATTTATGATGGCTAAAATGAATCTAATCTGTCTAATATTTTTTCCTGTACGCTATAGTGTTTGTATTCCCTGACAATTTTCCAACAAATTTCTGATAGTATTTTTTAACTATATTTTGAGTTTTCTTTTCATGCTTAAAAAATACCAATCTCAACAATGCCATCAATTCAAACAACTTCAAGAGTATCGGATTTTTTAACTTAAAAGATTTGTTAAGAATTTGATCAAGCATATCGTCGTTGTATGATTTCTAATAATTCATTTGCTACTAAATCTTGCGAAACTGATATATTTTGACCAACGGGAATAACCAATAAATGGCAATTAATCGTATATATCAAAATTCAATGAATAAAACTCTTTGAAATGGTATAAATATATTTGACAACTTTATTCAACATCAATATTTTGAAAACAAAAAGAACTATTTAAAATTGTAATATCAATAATATCCGAAATCTACGTTAGCCAAAATTTGCTACAGTGTCTCATTTTCATGTTCTTAACAAATCACCAGTCATAACTTGGTTTTTTGTAGCTACCTTGTCCACCGTATCCACCATGTCTACCACCGTTGTTTCCGTTGTTGTTGTTATTTCTTCCTCCCTTTCTTCCCTTTCTACCACTTCTGCCACTGCCTTTTCCGACCCGTCTGCCTCCTTTCCCATCTCGACCTCTATTTTTGTTGGATCTTTGTTGATATCCTCCATACTCTCCACCTGTAGCTGGGTACTTCTGGTCGTTAGAGGTTGTTTCGACACCATATTCCTCGCCGTATCCTTGTCCATTATCGCCGTTGTTTCCTCCTCTGTTATAAGCATCTACTCCATACTCCCCACCATTTCCACCATTACCACTTTTCTCGCCATATCCGTAACCGTTATCACCTTTGCCACCGTTGTCACCTTTTCCACCATTGCCACCATTATTTCCGTTGCCGTTATCCCCGTATCCTCCATTTCCACCATTGTTCCTTATAACCGTTTTCACCATATCCACCATTCACCATTATTTCCGTTGCCGTTATCCCCGTATTCTCCGTTATCCACCGTTTTCCCCGTAACCGTTCCCTCCATATCCACCATTTTCCACCATTATTTCCGTTGCCGCTATCCTCGTATCCTCCGTTTCCACCATTTTCCCCGTAACCGTTCCCTCCATATCCACCAGTTCCACCATTATTTCCGTTGCCGTTATCCCCGTATCCTCCGTTTTCCACCATTTTCTCCGTAACCGTTTCCACCATTTCCGCCACCATTTCCATTGCCGTTATTTCCGTATCCTCCATTTCCACCGTTTTCTCCGTATCCGTTTCCACCCGCCATAACCGTTTCCTTCATTACCATATCCGCTCTTCCTTCCGCCATAGCCTGATCTGTATACTACAGAGGCAGATGTGTGTGCTACAAGCACGGCGCACAATAAACCGAAGCATAGGTGAGGATTCATGGTTGGGAGATAGTCTGTAAAAAGTGTAACGAAGAGATTGATTTCTATGCATTTAGCGTTTTTATCATTACAAGCCAACACTACAAAGTGTCTCAAGAATTTCTTTTTTTTTAATATTGATGAAACAAAAACTATTATCAGAAAATACTGTTCAAAACTTTATATTTACATCTACCAAGTACAATTTCCTATATTTCTCACAGAAACTTATAGTAAATTCAAACTTCTATAGAAACAGCTAAACTGAAATCTACGCGCCCCATTTATCGATTGGTCGATATCTACAGCGGCTGAAACAAACATGGTACTGACAGGACTGAGATTGACACGCCTTGTTTATCGTTTGGTCAATGATGATGTTACAATCAAAGTCTAACAGGAGATGATTTGACTGTTTCTTTAAGCTAACGTACATATGTACAGTAGTTTAGTGAATTTTACTAATTTTTCATAATCAATTTATTAATTAGTTAAAAGAAAGATGTTGATATTAACAATAGAATGCTTTTTGATGATTCATGCGAGTTATGAAGGTAGCAATCAAAAAACATTTTATTGTTTTAGTTAAGCTCAGTTTGCCAAAGTGCTGTTTAAATATTTTTGTGAAACAAGTAATAAGGTGAAGTTCTTTCAATGAATATCATGCATGTAAGAAAGGATAATGTCTTTCAGGGGAAAAAATTCATGTGAAAATTTCACTATTCCTAAACGTGTAGGGTTTTTGCCGTTGAAATGCAATCTTGGCAAAAATACCATTCAATAATGATAACGCTGTCTCTAACTCAATATAATAACAGTAGTATTTTTCGGGTTAATATGTTGTAAAATGCCTAATTTACGAAATTTGATAGTTTATTATTGTTGAAAACGTATATTCCTTTTTTAAATATTGTTGGAAAGACTACTTATTAAACTGGAGCACACTAAATGCATGTTGATGCCTATTTTAACTTTTCATCTAATAAAACGTGTAAAAATTATTTTCGGTGATTTTTTTAGCAAATATAAAAAATACTTAAATCAAAAAAAAAAAAATAAAGATTTAAAGTTTGTTTTTAGTTAAATGAACCGTTTTTAAATGAATGTTTCTTAACAATTGCATATTAACATTATAAGCTTACCTTATAGATCAGCCACAACTGGACAACTGAATCAATTGTCGTCATTCTTCTTTATATATACTTCTAGATCTGTTAGTTTACCTTCATTATGCAAAGTTAACTTAAAGACTAATGCGCAATACTACAATTCTGCCAAAATCAGATAATAATTGTATAATGTCAAATTTAACCTAATTCTATTGGATATGTAATTTTTCTTCTAATTAATAAAAGAAATTCTTGCTGTGTCAACACAAAAAGTCGATTTCGGAGGGAGAAACTAAACGTCATAAAAGAAATAATTTACATAATGCGTGTTCATTGCCAGTTAAAAAACTAGAAACTGTCTGTGTTTTTTTTTAAACTGTTTACATATAATATTGTAATTTAATCATTCAACGATTGAACTGATTTTTTTTTTTTTAGATAAAATCAATAAAAGCATATTTTAAGTCGTAAATCGTAAATATAATTCATATATTTTGATTCAATAACTAATTATCACTTGTAAATGTACTTTATCTTCTTCTTGTTCTTTTTCCTTTGTCATTGTCCAGTTCAACTCATTTAAAATACAGAATGAAATTAATTACAATGTCAGTAATCTGAAACGCTATGCATATAGCAAGAAATATCATTAAGTGCGAACACAATACACTTTAGCATAACCGACGGTTTATTAAAGTTCAACCATTTGATTCGATTCATTATGAATCATCTTTGCTCATCAAAATTATTTCTACATATTTTACCTGACCTGCCTTTTCAAATATCTCATGCTTTTATCAAACATTTTTATGTAGAAAAAAATGTTTAATTGTGTTTTCTTTAACTTCGAAATTGGTAGTACGTAACCATTGATGGTTTTACAATTAACTTTGTCAAAAATAGATATCATACCATAGGAAATTCACATTGTGTAAACGTTTCCCTTGATGAAGCAATTAATTTTCATACAAAATCAGCATAAAAAATAAAACGGTATATTTTTTCCGCGCTCATTTTTTTAAAGAAAGATAATGATGTTTTGTAATGCTTGTAAAGAACATTAGTATGGACTTGAACTGATATACTTATAAGGATTCGGATATTTGATGTACAGTGTCCGTGCGTATAAAAAAAGTGCATGGAAAGTAGCTCTCCAGTAAGCATCTGGAAGTTGTGTTTGGCCCCCTCTTTTTATAGAGGTAAGATCATATTAAAATACTTGCACGTTTTTATAAATTAAAAGTTAACATAAATGATTGAGGGGTTTAAATAAATATAGCATTTTAAGAGTTTCTTGTCAGCAATATCTGCTGTTATTTATTATACATTATATCATATTTAAATTGTGGAGTTTTAATCAGAATGATTTATAATTAAAATACTTTGAATAAAAGAAGTAGTCAACTGGAAGCTGACGTTTGGCTCCTCTTTTTATACAGGGAAAGGGCTACTCCCCCAGTAGAGAAGGAGATAATTTTGTGTTATATAACATGGCACAGGCAACGCCAGGTTTCTGGTCAAAGACGAATATGGTCCTGATGATCGAATTAACTGAAATTTCGTGTTAGGCGAAATCATTGTACGATATGGTAGTGGAAATCCGGTCTTTGTCAAAGCCACGGTTACGTCAACCCTTCCAGCTAAAGAACTTTGTTAATGGCCAAATTAGCACTCTATCAAAAAGTTATAAGAGCTGGGTCGAAAATTTCTGTAACATTTCAGTCAAATTCATTCAACCTGATTTTTAAGATTCATACATTAAATTTAACCCTGACACTTATTGACTAGATTTCGTATCAGGATCAAGCCAAAACTATAAAAAAAATACATTTTGCAAACTTCAGATAATTTGATTCTCAGGACCTTATTTGTCCTTGAATAAACACTTGACGTTTCCTGTGCAACTTGAGTGTTGTCAAGCGATGTAAAGAAACAAAAACCCTCATCATCATTTAGTGTGACGCTATAGCCAAACAAATTAGAAAATGCGATATTTCATTGGACGATATGAATACTGTAGATTCCTTATCAATTGCGAGGAATACATTTCCATGTAAAATCGCGTGAAGCAAACCCTTGCAGATTTTAAAGTACCGCTTTTATAGTTCAGACAGTTTTGAACTATAGGAAATTATAACAAAAAATGGGCTACGCGATTATATATTCTCGTGATTTGATACAAAACGGAATTAAGTACTTAAGTAAAATAAGAAATATACAGTATAGGATAACCATTCGTAGCATTTTCAAACATATTGATCTATTTAAGTCTAATGTGGAAAAAATAAATGTTTCATTGACCTCTTCGATTACGGGCAGTTAAATATATCGTTTTTTGTTTTTGTTTTTTTTAGTTTGTTATATATCGGCCGATCAGAGAGATAGTAATTAAAACATCATATTATAAATATATTTATACAGAAATAGCAAGAGTATTATTGAAATCGGCACGTAAATATGATGAAAAATAGATCAAAATAAGCAATCTTTATTATTTACTGAATATTACATATTTGATTTAATATAAGTATATATACAAAGCACTGACTATATATTAAGTGTCTAAATTGTCAATTCTAATTTTAAATGAAATATACATTTTTAGTTCTGAACTTTAAATTTTATAAGGAACTTTTTCTAAAATTTTTGCTAGCGACTTACCAATGCAAATCAAGAAATTAACATTGTTTTAGACTATATAAGACATAAAGTCGTTATATTCATTAGTTTTTTTTTATATAATTTTGTAATTTTTATTTGCAAATTTGTATTACTTTAGAACTAAGCAGGCACGTAGCATCGGGGAGGGGGGAGCTTTCTCGCAGCAAATAATTTTTTTTAATTTACATATAAAAAGAATTGAATATGTTGTTGCCTCCCTCACTTGTTTTGGAGTATGTAAAAGATTAAAATGAAAAAAAAAATTAGGAGTGAAATTAAAGTTATAGGTATACTTCGCCAGCCCCCCCCCCCCCCCTCCCCTCACTTTCAAAAACTATGCTATGTGCCTGCTAAGGTACATTTCAATATTGATAATAATGTATTGATAATAATGTCTTTGCATATGTACAAAGAAAGTATGTTGTCTTAAGACAGGTTTAATAGACCTGTTTCATCTAAAACCAAATATTTGATGCATTTTATTGATCAAATAAAATATTGGTTTGTACATAGCAAACGAGAGAGTATTTATGTTAAATTCTGATAATTGTTTTCATTCTTTCTTTCCTTGAGCTCTTGGTAATGAGGTTCCTCGTCTTCGGTTTTATTCTGTTTGGTTTTGAACGTTGTCTTCAAACAACACTGGATATTATTCAAGTTGAACGATTTTTTCCTGTAATTTTCTCTAGTATTTTATAAAAATGGTAACATTTACAAAGGTATTATAAATTTAGCAAAAATATAATAATAAAAAAAAAACCATACATTACTTTCAAAATAATTAAGATAAAATCTTTGATCCGCTCCAAAATAATTGGTACACAAAGCGATTTTTTTCAAGCGGATCAAATTTCAATTAGATTGCTCTACATTCAAAAGCCGCCAATAAAAAGATAAATAACGTACCTTCTCCGAAGCATGATCGCACTGATGACAATGATGTTGAGAACTAGTGAAACTGTAAACCCAGCGATCGATATTGTTAGAGTCTTTGGAAACTGCTGACTATCTACTGTAATATGTTAATCGTTTTAAACCATTTTGGCGCCTTCTTTTCACAATGAGCTTTTGCAAAGCAGAAATTATTATTCATTCATTACAGGGTATCATATATGTCATTAATAAATGTTAAATGATCCTTGAATTATAACAAGAAAAAATAGAAAATGACTTACACAAATTATAAAAAAAAAGAATATTACAGATTGGCTGCACTCTTACAAAAATTTTAAAAAGGGAGAATATTTGACAACCCTTTTAATATACTAGTATTGAGTAATTTATTCGTATGTTTTACCTGATTCACAATACATGTATTCATTACTATAACCAAGTAAACAGCTTCCATTGAATCTGTCACATGTCTGGTTTATACAGTGTCTACTGCACGGATATTGACAATGACCCCCATAGGACCAAACACATTCTGTAATGAATTGTTTTGTATAAAACAAGTTCTTTTATTAAAGAAGAATATTTAATGATGTTTCAATAACAGGTGGTGAAAAGTCAACTCGCAACTGGAATTCGAAACCAGGGTCTCTTATGTATCGAAACAACGCTCTTGCCACTAAAATACTGGGACCCGACATATAAATGACCATCACACACTGGATAACCCAGTGAAACAAAAATGAACAAATTGTATAAAGGTCCACAAAATTACATTTACTATTGCCTGTTACATATCAAATGGATCTTTAGTTTTGATATTTTATTCATAATTATTCGATGTTAATTTGCATACATAAAGAGCAATTAGGACCTATCCAACCTGCGCCACAAGTGCAAAATCCGTCTGTGTTTCGACACGTTGTGCAGTTAGGATGGCAAACCATTGAACAATTTTTGCCATAATATCCTTCTTGACAAGCTGGTATATAATAGAAAAATGCTACAAGTGTGCGAACTTAGCAAAACACAACAGTTTATACTGGAACGAGTGTTAATAATGATATATTTCTATTTCTATTACTGAAACTTATGACTAATTCATAACTCTATAGAAACAGCCGGACTGAAAGCTACACGCCCCGTTTATCGATTGGTCGAAATCTACAACGGCTGAAACTGACAAGAAATTGACAGGACTAAAATTGACACGGTCTGTTTATCGATTGGTCGAAGCCAACAGCGCCTAAGAAAAATCACGGAAATCACGAAATAATCATGATGATGTCAGTTACTATAAATAATAAGATGCTTTCTTTGATGATCCATTCGGGATATGAAGGTAGCGACATTGCAGAAAAATACATAACCCGCGTTTAAATAAGATAAAATATTTGCAGATGTAAAAGTTAAGGAGGGATATTTTTACATACAAATGTTACAGTATTTTCCAATATATCCATCGTGACACCCATTGAGACACAGTCCGCTGATGTGATCACAGGTTTCGTTGTCTGTACAATGTCCAGGACACCGTTCCTTGCAATCCATTCCAAACTTACCAGAAGGACACTCTTAGGATAAAAAAAATTATAATCATAAGTGATACACAATAATGTAATTGTTCTGCATGTATTGGATTAAAACACTTAAATATAATGCAATTATGTTTAATGAGGCAAAACGCATTATACTAATAGTAACACTATTATCAAAGGTCATATAAGTATTTGCTTAAGTAGAGAAAGCCCCCCAAAACAATGAACTTTGACCTCACAAAACCAACTCTTTAATTAAGGTTACCTGAAATATCCTTATACATGTTCAGTGTCGCTTACTTGTACCACAGTCACTATTTATGTATCCAACCTTACATCCCCTCTCGCAATGGCCAGTCAGTTTGTTACAGGGAGAATCACTATAACAGTGACCACTGCATGTGTTGACACAGTCAAAACCATATTTTCCGACTTCACATTCTGTAATAGACAATACTTGTCATACTTTTGCAAACTGATTAACTGTGTATAATACATATTTTCGCATTCCTGTTATAAACAGAGATCCATGTCCAATAAATAAAAAATAATCATAAACTTCATTACAACTTTACATAAATCTTATCTTTTCTCAGGAAAACTCCGCCCGCAAATAATTTTACGGTTTTAAAATGCTGTTCAATGTATTAGTGTTAATTGCATTAATTGAAAATAATTAAATCAAGTTAAACCTACAAATAATGCTTACAATGTTTCAACTTTTTTTTGTTTTACGTTTGTATTATTTATCTCCAATTTAAATTTAAACAAATGTGCAAAGAAAACTTAAATAACTTTTTATTTCAGATCCAAACTCACCTTTTTTGCAAAAATAACCTGTCCATCCGGCATCACAGCCTCTGTCACATCGACCAGTCACGTGATTACAAGTTTCCCCACCTCTACAATGTCCTTCACACGGTTGGCTGCAGTGTATACCATGCCATCCATCTTCACATCCTCCGTCACAATGACCTGTCACGTGATTACAGATTGTATTAACTTTACATTGCCATTCACACGCTTGACTACAATATGCATTGTACCATCCATCTTTACATCCTTGATCACACTCGCCATTTGTTTGATTACAAGTTGCGCCACCTCTGCAATGTCCTTCACAAGATTGACTACAATATGCATTGTACCATCCATCTTTACATCCTTGATCACACTCGCCATTTGTTTGATTACAAGTTGCGCCACCTCTGCAATGTCCTTCACAAGATTGACTACAATAAGCATTGTACCATCCATCTTTACATCCTTGATCACACTCGCCAGTTGTTTGATTACAAGTTGCACCACCTCTGCAATGTCCTTCACACGGTTGACTGCAGTGTATACCATACCACCCATCTTCACACCCTACGTCACATAGACCAGTCACGTGATTACAAGTTGTCCCACTTCTACAATGTCCTCTACACTGTTGACTGCAGTTGCTCCCGTACCATCCCTCTTTACATTCTATCAATAAAAAGCATCCAATCTCATCTTTATGTAAAAATTATCATTCCTTGCGCCACATTCTTTTAATAATGAACAACACACCCAATCTTTTTTTATCTAATTGAAATTGTAATGAATTGTAATGTTCAAAACCGTTTAAAAGGTTTTTTTGGTGAAATTGCAGTTATCTAGATCTATACCATTTCTTTGTCTGTTGGCCTTAAACCGAAAAGAGATGAATCCAAACAGTGGGATATAATCTAACTTATTTTATCATGAAGGTCATCGCAATGTAAACTTTCTACATGTAGTGTATATGTAGTGTATCTGTAGTGTATCTTTCCGGATTAGTTTAGTCCAACCTGATAGAATCTTTATGTTATGTGAATGTCTAAAAAAGAAGTTTAGTTCCGGTATATGTGTTGTTTCCCAGTCTTATTAATCTAAAGCAGCCAAAATACAAAATAGTAAACTCTTTAGAATTCATTTTACACACTGAAAAATTAATATGTTCTTAAAACGCTGAAAAAAATTGTTTCGGCAACAAGTAACAGAAATCAAATCGATATATTAATAAATTTTAAACAAAACAAAATAAAACAAAACTGACACTTGGACCCTGCACTAAATTAATGACTAAAGTCTATTATCAAAACAAGCTAAGATTATTGAACAGATATACTTGTAATACAAAAGCTTCCTGTCCATCCAGGTTGACATGCAACACAGTTTCCAAGTTGTATGTTACATACGTTGTCTTTACAGTTGATAGGGCATGGTCTGTCACAGTTACTGCCATACACAGTTGAGTTTGGACAGCCTTATGAAATAGATGATAAAACCCTTGGCCATTTTCAGTACATAACGAAGTGTCAAATCTGAATAAAGTATTAAATTACCGATCGACTTAATGATTAGTTATGGTCATAAAACAATTCATCTAATTGATAGTAAAAAAGATTTAAAAGTTTAATTACAAATTTAAGTACTAAATACAACAATAACTTGGGGGGTTTTCATAACGATAAAAGCCAAATTACCTTTTAAATTTCAAAAAAAAAGATTTTGACAATGTTTAGAATTTAACTCAAGAGTTAGTTAAACGGAATGTTATTGTTTAGTGATTGACAGAGGTAACTGTTACAACATTGAATACACTTAAAAAACACTACCTAATATGATGACTTCACACAGTTCTGTGTAAGAATTTGTTACTTCATAACCGCCCGGATAGGTCACTCCAGGGAGCCTTTCGTTGTAAAAAATGACGTACCGTCCGTATTCTTGGCAGGTTGTTGTAAAGTTTAGGGGAGGCAACTGTGGTCCGTCTTTGTAGCACAGCGTAGAACGTTGTATATCACCAGTGTTTGATACAAAGATTGAGAACCCTGCAAAACGGCCTCGTTGTTGTTCCTCTAGAAAAAGAATTCTAAAATGTATTTTATTTTTATATAATTTAATTCTGACTGTAACGCCTAATTTGCTTGTCAAAACAAATTCATATATATCATGTAGCATAACTTGCCTACGTCACAATACGACGCGCGTGCAAAAGGTATTAATCCATTTGATGTTACGTTTAGATTTCGTACAAATTAACATACTTTAACTAATGGGCATTATTATCTGATTTAAATAGTAGAAAATTAAATCATAAGGAAAAATTTTAATTTAATTTCTACCTATGTTATACGAGTATTACATAACTTGGGACAGTTAACGCTTTTTTATAAACCGCGTCGCGCTTTATAAAGCGTAAACTGCCCAAAGTTATGCTATAACATAGGTAGAAATTAAATGAATTCTTTAAATTCCTTGTGCCATATTGACTAAAACGGTAGGAACAAAGTTCATTCAAAATGAGACAACATTAGGAACACCTAGTGAAACTTTAAACAATATCGTCAGTCCTATAACACACAAGGCCGTGCAGATAAATTAAATACCACGCGTTAGTACTGTATGATTCATCTGCACGGCCTTGTGTGTTATATGACTGACGATATCAATGAAGCAACTATTGCTTATATTCTTACCTTGTCTGCAAATGAGATTTATGCCTCAAAGTAACTGTATTACCTAAGGATTAGTTCATATTAATGGAAGAGCCTCTGTAAGAGCCACAAGCTCAAACTCTGATTTTCGCTTACGACGTTTCTCTTAAACAGCGTTCAGTGTTTGTGAGGCCATGATAAAATTCGTCATCTAACAGTGTATGTTACTTAAGAAATAAACAACGTCATTTAGTGAACATGGCGTTATGAATAGCAATTGCTATGTTGGCTTACGGGCTTCACAGGCTTTGATCACGTACCAACCAACTTCATATCACAGTGAACTTTTTAACATTGCTGTTTATTACTTATATTTACGTTTGAAAAAAACAAATCGCTCAGAACTGTTTAAATAACCGAGATTTTATGTTTACATCCAAGCGATAAGCGCGTGCTATGATCATTGTGACGTCACAAAAACGTTCATACAGAATTGAACTTTTTGCTATTCTATAGATTTATCTAAGGAAACGTATTAACGTATTAACAAATGTAAATATAAGATCAAAATTAAAAATAAATGAAACTAAAACACCTTGTACTGTATTTTAAAATGATGATAAATCATATTAAACACCACATGTTTTTGTAATTAGAAATATTTACTATATAAACGAGTAAAAATCGATGTAATTGTTGGGAACTGAAGCTATTTGAGAGTCTGTGAGGCAAATGCGCATACAGACAGAGCAGCTGTGATTATAGTAAAATATCTGCAGCTCCCCTGTACAGGCTTAAAGTTGGTAAGAACAATGATTATGCAAATATAGTGTTGCTTTTAACACACTTTACATTCAGAAAATATAAAGTATGTAAATTTTTAAGTTTCATTGGAAATCTGCGAGGTTCAATTTCCTGTAAATACACTGAAACTTCTCACAGTGTATGTATACAAGCATAAACGTCATCACGCACATTGAATTAATTTGTTTAGATTAAGGACGTTATTTACTCAGGGTTTGAGTTCTCAAAGTCAGATTGTTATGAAGTTCAATATCATTAGTAAAATTAATTCCACAATCAAAAATATTTTATGAATTGAATGATTACTGACGAAACGTTCGATATTTTTACAATATTATGGAATAAGGCTCAAACAAAGTTGGACTTTTAGCAAGATAGAGGAAATTCGGACTTAAATTTTCAGATTTTGTTTTTCACCGAAATATTATTGTTAGTACTGTAATATTCAAAGTTAATATTTTATTTATTTGTCAACATAATTTTGCATATTTACTGTTGGTTTTTCTAACTTTTCATTTAGATGATAATTTATATAAAATGACACACACTATAAAAATATTGAAAAATGTTTAAATACAATAAAGACACCATATCTTAAAATTTTGATCATTGACCTCATATAAATGTTATGCCAGCAGAGAAAAATCAATAAAATGGGTACTGATTTGAAAACTGATAGAGGAAATTCGGACTGAAATATTTTTAAAAATTGTGAATGAATTTTAAATTCTTTGTATGTATATATTTAGTGTCACTGCCATTCTTAAACTGTATTTCATTTTTAAAAGAATTTAGCAATTTGTATTATTTCCCAATTAAGAAAATCTCGATCGTAGAGTAAAATTTTTGGAGATTTTTGTTATATTTTCAAAAAATGTTCAATGGCCATTAACACAAAAAGTAGGCCATTGACCTACCTTTTTGAAAGTGAAAAATAACACTACCATGAAAGGTCTATAACATACAATACATGGTTTTTTATTATTGTCAGTGGTATTTTTTCCACTCTGAGTAAACGTACACCTTAAATGAAAAGTTTAAATTTGTACGTATAACCAATTTTATAAGTACTTAATTAAATTATCGCTAAATCATATGTGACGCGCCAAGCAAAACCTCCCCTAACTGTAGTTGTAATGAGTTGTTGAACAGGTGTCCGCCCTAACATCTTTTGAAGCGTCCAAACACTAATAGTTACATGTTGTAAAAAAAGACGACAGATAAAAAATTCTGAAGACAATTTAGCACCTTTTTTATTGAAACCAAGATCCAATGCTTTTCTGATTCTTTTACACGTATATCTTGCAAAAGTTATTTTCTGAAAAATCGCGAAGCCGTAACCAGCTATGCGGGAATTAAAGTTAAAGGTTTTTTTAGAAATGCTTGTAGTATTTTTAGTTCATTTCTTGAATTTAATTTATCTATAGTTTGTACATGTATGCATATTTTATCATTAATAAAAAAAAGATTTTTTTGTTGATTTATTACTATAGTAATAGCTAAAGTGCATATCATTCATGTCACCGCTAATAGTAGGTTGCTGTTTATTACAATACATCCGCATGTGTTGTTTTGTTTTTAAACCTGAACTAAAATAAAGACGTTTTATTCATTCTTCTGCTGCCAATATATTTGTTTGTTGGTCAAAACTAAAGCTGCAAATAAATTTTTAATTAAAAGATGTTAAAAAACATCGTCTTTTCCCATCACAGAAGCCGATACTTGAAAGCACCCGACATTTAGATCGGATCGTCAGTTCAGCATCACGTTTGTTTAGAAAAAACAAACATGATATGAGTTACGATAATTATAAATCAATTCTTAAATAACAATAATATTATAGTTCATTGATTTATATTTTAGTAAGATTAAATAAATGGAAATATGGTTTTAGATTACATAAAGCCATATTAACCTCTTAATTGATTTGCTTCCGCTACTTAACATATTGTTCTAGATTCAATTAGAGAGATTTAATTTGACGCATTGAGCACAAACCTCCCTTATCTCACATTACGTCAAAATACGCGTCTAAATATCACAACGTCGTAAACGCTTTATTTTCGTGTGTCATATGATTCAGTTTCGTATTCAAGCATCAATTACAATGTTATCAAGGAATTTTTGCTAAGTCTTACTAATGCTCAATGATTTCCTTTGATAAGAAATATCGTATGTTTAGAAATAAATAAAATAGGGCAAAACAAGGTTTAAAATATATATTCTTTACAAATAAATAAAAAGAATGTTGTGCGGAATTGTCCGAAGTTTCTGTATTAGAGCATTCATTGCGGAGAGAAAATTTCGTAACGAAATTCAAAGTTTGCATGAAATTTAGTAGATAGCATTATCAATGCGTTGGATTTAAACTTAAGGAGGAAATGTATAGTGAGAAATATCATATGTGAACTCAATGCTACACGCACACTGGTATGCCTGTGAATCTTCTGAGAAGCCCTTCGGTCTTCACAGGATTTGATCACGTGACCAACCAACCTCATATCCCGGTGAACTTTTTGAATTGCTGTTTATCTCTTAAATGGGTTTTTTCATGACGTCACAATGATAATGTCACGCACTTATCATTTGACGGTTGCATTATTGTAAACATAAAACACCGATATATTAATGATTCTGCACGATTTGCCTTTCTCAACTTTAAATATAAGTCACAAATGGCAAGGTTAAAAAAGATCACCGGGATATGAACTTGTTTGGTAATTATTCAAATCTGTTTTAAAGCCCTTTGGGCTTCGCAGGATTTGATCAGGTAAAGTTCATATCCCGGATACTTTTTTCTTTCAGTTTTTATTTCTTTGATAAATAATTACATACCTAAACCATCGTAGTTCTTGAACAAAATGTTAACACTGTAAATGCTGCACACTGCACCAAGATCCACTTTCCACCGAACAGTTTTGTCTAACGAGGTTCTCCCTATATCACGAGTCCTCATACAAGTTACTGTGTTTCTATCAACTGCATTGTGTGCATCATAATGAAAGCCAAAGTAGGTATGCGATTGAGAGGCGACTTTGTTGAAGGATAAATCATCTATCCAAAAATTTCATACATAAGATTGAGTGTTAGAGATAGATAGATAGATAGATAGATAGATAGATAGATAGATAGATAGATAGATAGATAGATAGATAGATAGATAGATAGATAGATAGATAGATAGATAGATAGATAGATAGATAGATATCGACTACAAGAGGTCATAATAATACATACCGTAGGAGAATGCAAAAGCTAAACCTCCGAAATATATTGGTAAGTATGTAAACATCATCATTCTGATTTGTCTTTTAACACACAGGTTATCGTGTACCAGGAAGATTCAGGAGGTCCTTATCAAATAAATGGCGGATATTTTTTAAGATAAAAATTAAATTTGGGTTTATTGATTTCTTTATAATTTTATTTTTGTAATGTAATGTTTTTAACGACACTTTTACCATTTCATTATTGTTACTTACAGTATCAATTATCGTTGTACTTTAGAATGTATAATATTTAATTATTCAGAAAACTGATCGGTTATTATCAAAATCTGAATACGTATAAAGATACTAAGCATAAAGGCTACATACTATGGATTAGTACTATTATACACGTAAGATATCAACATGGATTACCAAATTTTCATAATTAAATATAAAAAGAAAATGACATCTGAAAAAAAAAATTTAAAAAGTATAAAAATGATGGCTGGTCTTATTATTTGAAACATATGCAAATTAAACAACAAATCGTATTAAAAACATAAGAATAACCAGATCAAGCAAATGACACGAACCTGAAAAAAAAATCTCGCGGTAAAGATGCGCCTACCATGTTTGTTTACTAAAATTGAAATGTTTCTGAAAATAAATAGTCAGCTGAATTTGCTCAATCCATTGCAATGGTTTGTAATATTTTTTCCTAAATATATTGATTATGTTTCCAATAATCTAAAAATCTAGTCAAATCCACTTTGTAAGTTATAAATAAAATATTTGAGTTATCATTTAGGGGTATAGATCTAGAATAGTAAATCACCCAGCTTGCCCGTGTGAACAATTAATGTCATACTATTTATCTTCCTTTAGCTTATCAGCTATTTCCTGCAGAATGCCAATAGCGCTTAGTTACACATTCCTTAAAACCGTTTAAAGTTCTTTTTAATCGTATTTGAAAATTTTATTCTCAAGTGACATTTTACTCTTTTTCCCTGTTTTTTATTTAATGTTTGATTTATCATTAAACTCATTCAACACTACCAAATCACTTTACGCGACGTGACAGATTAACTACATCTAGATAAGAGTTACATTTATTATTCCTGCATATGATTTGTCTTGCCTTTTGTATGAAGTTCGATTCAAATTAATTGTTCTTTAAATCTTTTCCTTCCCTCTCATTTCGAACAGAAAGACGCAGCCGTATTTCGATTTCTTTGTGTATGCGCGTGTATGTATCTATATTCTATTCGATGGGCAATGGACAATGCTTATCAACGTCATTCATAGGCAAAACATGTTTCTATCATCTTCCCAAAAAAGTGTTCTCTATAGGAAAAGTTTATTAGTTACCGTTAATGCACTGTAGCATGTTACATTATCCTCTCTGACGCAAATTGTGCGATATGTATGTTGGCAAATGCCCGTCCTAATAGAGTAAAGTAAAGTATTAACAAGTACTAATTTGATTTTCTTATTTATATGTTTGTCATTTGAATTTTCAATAAATGTCATTTTTTCGGGCATTCAGTGTACTCAAACAATGTGATTAGGGTTATTTTATGGTTTCTTTAATTTTATTGTACTTGTTTTGACATGCGATACTAAGGTGCTTATAATAATCATCTGTCTACTTTTATAAAATATCAGTTTCAGAAACAAAACAAAAACAAAGAATAAAAATGCATGCAATATATTTACAATATTCTACAACTTTTATATTACAAAGCAACCCAATCCAGAATAGACTTCCAATCTAAACGATCTGAAAGTTATCGTTCCTTTGGTCAAGATAAGTACTATAGAGCATTCAATTAGAAATTTAACAAATTAAGCAGCTCTCGGGAACTTTTATTAATAATTTGATAATATAAAAATATTGAATAATGAAAACTTATAAACTTCCATTCGATTCTTTTGGTGGTGAATATTTTGTTTCTTTCTAACATAATTGTCAAGAATGAGAGAGAATATACACGTTTATTTTTCATTCATAAAAAATCAAAAAAGATGATCTGTCACATCAAAAATCAGCAACACAAACACCCATATATACCGGGGAGTCGGTTCAACTTTATGAAGCAAAGAACGCCCTGGACAGAAATCAAACAACTTGTTTGAGGACAGAAAACATAGGACCCAACTCGCCATATAAGATTGTTTGGTGGAAAGTGGATCTCGGTGGAATTTACAGAATCTACAGCATCAACATCCTGTTTAAATTATACCCTGGTTATGGTAGTCATTTCCTGCTGGATTACTTAAAACTAATTTCATTGCATATATGTAAAGAAGTTTTAGTGTCAACTGCGCACCGGCCATAGTTTGAGGTTACACATTCGGACCCCACTTTTCTAACAGTTTGCGGCCAGCTTGCTAACCATTTAGCCATCTAGATCATCTAGGCAACCTAAAATCTTGCTTAAGGTGAACATTGGAACCTAGACACGATGAGCACACTTTACGGGGTTTTTTTTTTGATAGAGCTGAAAATCACTTTCTTAAATACATTGTACATTTACTCTGTGACAGCGTGTCCAGGTTATGTTCATCATCGAGAGCAAGTCCGTGCTTAGATGGCCGAACAGTAAGTGCTGCTCGCACATTTATAGGAGAATGGGTCCGCTGTTGAAGATTTCAAACCAAAATACCCCAGTTAGGATAGAGATAAAGCTCATAGAGCAACCTTAAGTTAAAGGAAGTAAATAAAAACAAAACATTCTTACCTTAATGGTTAATTCTGATTGTAAAGGTTTCGATCATTGCAAAAAAAATAAAACATGCTTCCTTTTTTATCATTTTGATCCCCAAATGAACAAGATGGCTGCACATACACATTAATACATATTAATGTGAAATAGATTGAAGATACATTGTAGAAATCATAATTGAATACCGTATATATCTGGTAATTTTCGCGATGATCTAATTTTCGATTTTTTCGCGACCTCTTTTAATTCGCAAAATATTGAATACGCAAAAATTATATCCCATATCATTTTCTGTAGGACACGTTTAAATTCGCAAAAAATGACTGACGGAAATTAGAAATGCTACATAGAATTTCCCCATTTTCGCAAATTTTGTGACACGCGAAAAAATACCGGATATACGTTAGTAATTAAATGTGTCTTTTTAAAAATGTACATACTTTTTGAATTAACAGGAGACGTCGGGGGGGGGGGGGTTGAAGGAGGGTATGGACAGACTGACGTACAGATAAACAGAAAGTTGGCTATAATAAGATAATAAGATAACTGTATCCTTTTTATCAAACATGCTATCTTACCCTTAGAAGGATGAAATACCGTGATGAATGTTGAAAGAGAAGAAAAGATAAGCAACGTGATGCAAATCCATGAATCAATTTCAGATAATTAGCATAAAAGTAAACAGAGAATAGCATAAAAAAGAAAAAAAAATTATAAAATAAATTATGATAAAATTGACACGAAAAATGTAAGCTTATCAAATTCACATAATAAAATTACCAAAAAAAGCCTCTGACATACTCCCGACCCCCATGAAAATAGTAACCTCCTAGTGACCCCCACAACTCCAACCCCCGCCAATGAATTCCAATAATGTCATTTTTGCACAGCAGTGGTGCATGAACCCAGGTTTAATTGTATTAAGAATAAAATATACACATGTTAAAAGTGCGATAAAGCCTTTTATAAAGGCGTTAAAACTTGAGAAAAAGCGTCATTAGGCGAATAAAATTGCCGAAAATAGGCGTCAGACAGACCCCGACACCTTTGAAAGTAGTTACTCCCTAGTCCCCTCCCCCAACGGCCAATGAATTCCGATAACGTAATTTTTACACAACAGGGGGGAATGAACTCAGGTTTAAATGTATTAAGAATAAAATATACAGAGGTTAAAAGTGTGATAAGTGATAAAGCCTTTTGTAAAGGCGTTAAAACTTGAGAAAAGGCGTCATTAGGCGAATAAAGGCATTAAAATACCTTTTGGGAAGGCGTATTAATGCGAACAAGGCGTTATAAAACCTTTTTTAAAGAGTGTAATAAATACTTTCTAAAGGGCATTATAACGCCTTTTCAAAATGCGTTATTACATTTTTCCAAAGGGCGTATTAACGAGAAAACAGGCGTAATAACGGAAAAAATGGGGTTATAAATTGTAATATGTTGGCTGTCGTGCCCTTTTCGCATTATTACCATTTTTGTTGTAAAGGCGTTTAACGTCTGTATTTGCGTTATTAAGCCGTTTGAAAGGTGTTATTTTGCCTTTTAGAAGTGTTATCTTGCTTTTTTGAATGTCGTTATTACGCCTTTTTTCGTGTTATAACGCCATTCCAAAAGGCAATATAAAGCTTTTATTCGCGTTATAACGCCTTTTATCGCGTTTTTACGAAATTACTCCTTTTTTCGCCTTTTGACGACTATTATTATATTTTTTAGTTACGTAAATGATACTGATAGACTTTCGTAGGAAAATACTCATAAGGCGAGCAAAATCATTTAATTTGTCAAAATGCACTGCATTCTTTCTTAATATTTATAGATAAATCATTAGCTTGGGATGAAATAACGTAAAGTTTGAACGGAAGATCTGTTTTCACAACAGTTTGATGTCGCTAGGATAAGGGTTTTAAGATCCATGATTGAATGGTTTATTTAGATATTAAATTTTGAATTTCAATTTAGCCTATTCGGCTTTCGTAAATGATAAATGAATTCGACTGAAGTTCTCAGTTTGTCACAAAGGTCACAAACTCTTTCAAAATAATGTATAACGAATCACTAGTTAGAGAAAGTGAATAGTAGAGCGAAATTTCAGGACAACACTGCTGAGTGTTATATGTAGTAAGTTTACTATATAGTTGTTCATGTAAAAGTTTCTCTTCAAACTATTTACATTGATCAATTGAATAAGTGGAAAATGTTCTTTTATGCTTTATGTAAGTCTTATTAGGTTATAAAATGACCCTGTAATGTCTGTTTAAGTTAACAAATTTTCATTTGCATTCTCTAGCTAAAGATTATTTTGCTAATCCACAAATATTAAAAAGGCCATAAATAAATCTTGAATTTTGAACTTTAAACATACAAAGTAAAGAGTAATCATTGTCAAGTTAAATTCTGATAATTGTTTTCATTCTTTCTTTCCTTAAGCTCTTGGTAATGAGAGCCGCCGTCTTCGGTGTTCGTCTGTTCGGTATTGGAAGTGAATCTGAAACAAGCTAGGATATTCTTCTCTTTTGTAGACCTTTTCCTGTAACTACATTATAAAAATGAAAACATTTACAACGATATATTACGAGATGATACAAAAATATTAAATGCATAACCAATAAATTTAAAAGAAAAAATGCATTTATAATTTACCTTTTCCGGAGAATGATTGCACTGAAGACAATAATGTTGATAACTACTGAGAGTGAAAACCCAGCAATCGATATAGTTAGAGTCAGCACAGTCTCTTGAAAACCTGCGGTAATAAGTTGATCGAAGTCGTTAATTTTATTCCGTATATTTGCGAGCTTTTGTTTTTGCGAGGTATTATTTTTCTTTATCTAATCATTTATACTATTTTCAAAAAGAAAAAATATAAAAGAATCCTTTTTGTGGATGTGGTCTAAAAAGCAATTAATCCAAAATTTTATAAAATAAGTATTACAGCTTTATCTAAGATGGCTCGCTATACCTAGAGAAAGTTTTTTAAACTTTCAGGAAATAACTTGATTATGAAGGATAACATGATTTAAAAAAGTATGCAAGTCAAATAGGTGAAAAATACTATAATATGAAATTTTGGACACAAATTGATTATTCAAAAAAAAATGATCGAATAAATATGAACAAAAGCCCCAGGCGGATTCAAACTCGTGATCTGCAGTTCATAAGACCTATACGTTAACTTCTGAGTTATGATGAAAGTCAACCAACTAGAATAGAATAATGCATACAGTTTAACAAAGCATTTAAATCGCCACCCTTTTAAATATAGGTCTTAAGGTAGTGAGGTGCCTTAAATCGCAAGATTATTTGTATCATTCGGATATACGGTACTTCTAACGTGTTTCATAATTCATTATTGAGAATATTTTACCTGATTCACAATACATGTATTCACTACTATAACCAAACAAACAGCTTCCATTGAATCTGTCACATGTCTGGTTTATACAGTGTCTACTGCACGGATATTGACAGTCCCTGCCATAGGACCAAACACATTCTGTAATGAATCATATTGACTGAAACAAATTTTTGTAATACTGAAGAATGTTTAATGATATTTGTGGAACAGGTGGTGAAAAGACAACTAGTAACCAGGATTTGAACCAAGACCTCTTGCGTACCGTGCCAGCGCTCTAACCACTAAGCTAGAGACCTGGCATGAGTTTTACTAAGCTTCTTAAGTTTAAGATTTCATCGTAACCGTAAGTTACGATGAATATCTGTTTTACCAAACTTCTTAACTTTAAGTTACGTCAAAAATATCGTCGTAACTTACAACAGCCTATGGGCTACTCTAAGTTAAGAAATTTTTCGTATTTTTCTAAATAAATGAATAAAAATGGCCGCCTGCTTATTGTTTATTGAAGTTTTGAGAGAAAATGAAGACAAGGCTTTGCGTCGTGAACGCGTTTTCAGAGACAGGAGTCAAGTTCTTTTAAAATATGTTGACCGACAGCGAGCTAATTGGGCGATATAGGTTTCCAAGGCGAGTTATTCTGCACCTGACAGACGATGTCAAAGACCACATACAACCACAACCTTTGAGGTCGCATGCCATTCCAGCTCACATAGAAAAAAAAATAACAGAGGACATTCTAAATGAAGCTGGACTTATAAAGCATCCTATCAATCAAATTCTTACAAAATATTAATATCATAATACATCACACTCATGATATTGATAAAAAAAATACACTTACTATTTTGGTTATGTTCAAAGAATGATTCCGAATGATATCCTTACAAACATCTCTATTTGTCCACTATTTTGAAAGAAGGATGAAGAGTAAACATAAGGGCCACAACTGTATTATTACTTCATCGAGTTGTTCCCCTTTAACAAGATTGTGTGTGCTGAACCATACAAATTTAAAATGAAATTTAAAATAAATATTGCCTAAAAGAGATATAGATAATGTTTTGATTTATTGTGTAAAATACATAGCATTTCTTGTTGACAGTCAAGTATAGTTAGAATATATTTCCATACCCATGCTAAGCAATAAATTATAGTTCAAGTATTAATCATAATATAGCAAAATGGTGATCAAGGAAATAAATGAACACATTGTTAAAGAATTAAAGAAATCAAAGGAGAGAGGCTTTTTTGTCATGGACTTTTATTTTAACTAAATGAATAGACCTATAAAATTGTGTTAAGCCTAATGAGGTAGCCGATATAAATATATATGACACTTTTATCCGCTATTTGTGTTAATGTCTGGTTAAAAAATTCTGAACCTTTTCGCCCCCCCCCCATCAAATAATGTTTTTTATCTTTGAAAAGTCTTTATTTCATTTAATTATTAGTACATGTATTGCAACCGGGTCTTGATGCAGATGACATAATAACACCAAGTCGATTTTATAGGGTTCAATTCCTTTTTCAATAAATTGTAGGAATATGGTAATTGCAGGAAATCACACTAAAACAACACATACATAAAACATATAAGCACACAACAAAGACAATACAAACACAAACATCGCACAGACATTGACATAAAACATATATTTACTTAGGTCACCTATTGATATTATCAGAAAAGAGCGATAATTTGATAATTTATATTTAAACAATAAATTCAAAATGATAAGAAATATTTACGGTAATAAATATCAATAAAACTATTTACAGCAATGACAGAAACATATAGTTACCAATTTATGGAACTGAGTGCAGGTCCTATTTACTGGATTTCATATCATGAATCGATCACCATATTAAGTATACAATGAATATTGTAAATTTACTTTACTCCATTTAATTATATTCCTTTTTTCACTATAACTTCTTTCAACTTTGAAACTCATGTGCTGTATTTATTATTTGTGTTAAAATGTTATTCTTCATGCAATCTCCTATGGGAAGAAATTAAGATAAAATGAATGAATGAACAGTCTGGGCAATTTAATGAATAAAACATGTACAAATAGCTTTTCATCATAATTCATTACAAAGTTACACACATGTACTTTATTAAAACATTCACTCTCCACACTCATACTGGTTAAACATATTTATTTATCATTTCTTTATATCGTAAACCTATTCTTTCTCAATTGTTCAAAACAGTTTCGCAGACGATAAAATGTAAATAGCCGCGTTCATAACTACGAATATTCACACCTCCGTTATTAGAGAATTCCATTACGGAACCTTGCGAACGTTTCGTAAGTTAAGGTTACGAATAAAACTTACGAACACGTTAGTAAAACAGAACATTCTTATCTTAAGTTAAAACTTACGAAGTTCTTAAGTAATAATATTTTTGCGTAAGATAAGAAGCTTAGTAAAACTCATGCCTGATATATTGACTTACAGTCACACACCTGTGAACAAAGTAAACTAAAAAATATTACCAAATCTTATAAGGGTCTATCAAATCACATTTACTATTGCATGTAGCAAATCAAGTGCATCATTAGTTTTAATACTTTATTCATTATTATCGTATTTTAATTTTTATACCTAAAGAGCAGTTGGGGCCTATCCAGCCTGCTTCACAAGTGCATACTCCGTCGGTGTTCCGGCACGTCTTGCAGTTTGGATTGCAAATCATAGAGCAATCTTTGCCATAATATCCCTCTTGACAAGCTGTGATATGAGTATCAACAATAGGTTATTTTAGCAAAGTAAACTGAAAACTGAAGTCTACTAAAACCAATGTAAGTTTTGGAGATTTGCAGATATTTTGAAATATTATGAATGATTTTTAATGTTTTACATACAAATGTTACAGTATTTTCCAATATATCCATTGTGACATCCATTAAAACACAGTCCACCGACGTGGTCACAAGTTTGATTGTCTGTGCAATATCCAATACAGCGCTCTTTGCAATCCATTCCAAAATATCCAGAAGGACACCCTTAGTTAAAAAATTGAAAAGGTATGCAACGCTTTAACCATCATGTAATTGTCTTGCAGGCATTGGTGCAAGCAAAAAAATTCAAATGTAATGCAGTTTTAAAACACAACATTTAAAAAGGACCACCATTTTCGGAATTCATATTAGCATCTCCGAATTAACGAAATTAGCGAATTTTTAAAATAACCAAAAAATAACTCAGTTGGAAGTGTTAGATTATTGTCTTTCTCTGGTATGAAATTAGATCTGAATAGAATTCTAAATCAGACCGACCAATCATAAGTCCATGTATTATCATTTTAATCCTACATAATTACAAAACTGTACCGTTGTTTGTGTAAAAATGACCAATGTGCGGGTAGTTCAAACTACAAACCTTTGCGCATGCTTTTTCATGATACAATGCAAACTAGTGGAATCTATGCAAAAACGTTTTCTATCTAAGGATTCTTTATTGTCTAGACAAGTGTTCCTTTGTTCAATATTTAGGTTTTTTTACGTACCCAACCAAAAACGAGCTGTTTGGTCTAAATGTTTATTGTTAACTAAATGGATAGTGCCAAGTAAATACAATTAAGCAGAACGATCGTCAAAACTATTCATTTGTCTGTCATGTACCGTTCTCAGCGCTTAAGAGTCTCGGACTGTAAAATATCTGAAAGAATAGACAGTTATTTTACTTTTAATAATTACGTACTTGTACCACAGTCACTGTTTATGTATCCAACCTTACATCCACTCTCACATTGACCAGTATATTTGTTACAAGGAGAGTCATTCAAACAATGCCCACTACAGTTATTGACACAACCATAACCATAGGTCCCGACTTTACACTCTGTAATAGACAATGGTTAAGAAAAATGTATGTTTGAAAACACGTACCTCTAAGAAAAATGATAACAAGATCCAAACTTACCTTTGTTGCAAAAATAACCCGTCCATCCGGCATCACAGCCTCTGTCACACTGACCAGTCACGTGATTACAGACTATGTTATCTCTGCAATGTCCTTCACATTTTTGGCTACAGTTGACACCATACCATCCCTCTACACATTCTACAAATGTAAAGCAACATATACCAGACTTTTTTTAAATTGGTATTCATTTATATTCCACATACATTATTCTTTCTGCTTGTTGCGGCGTAACCAAACCTTTCTCTGAATTGTAATGGAATTGATGCAGTTTTAAACATTGCTCTTTAATCCAATAGAATATCATTATTTTGTACATATTATAAACTTGTACTTTTACCGTAAACCGATATTGATTTGATAGCATTTTCAAATTTTTGGAACAAGATTTTAAAAAGTACTTTGCGTTGATATTCCTAATAACCTTCACGCATAGATTTATTATACTTCATACTTGTATTACACAATTTTCCTGTCCATCCAGGTGAACATGTAAAACAGTGTCCAAGTTGTATGTGACATACGTTGTCCTGACAGTTGATAGGGCATGGTCTGTCACAGTCTCTACCATACACACCATGATTTTGACAGCCTTATAAAATAAATTAAAAAAGCATAGGTCATTAAAAATGTGTAATAGAGTATTTATTCGTTGTATATGTTTGATTTTTTCTATTTCTTCTACATTTTTTCTAGCCAATAGTTATGATCTTAACATAATTCATTCAACTGCTTGCATAGGAAGATTTTAAAGTTTAACTGCAAACATAAGTATTCAATACAGAAACACATTATCTTCCTTATTGGTTTTAGTTATAACTACTAAGTATAACTATAAATCCTGTTTACATTTAAGATTCCAAGACAAATAAATATTTCTAAAAATCATCAGAGATTTTAAAAAGTTCATGAGTTTAATAAAGCCAGATTCAATTGAATTACAATTTGGTCAGTTACAATGAAGTGACAGAGGTGACACTGAAGACAGTACCTTGTACGATAACTTCACACAACTCAGTGTAAGCGTTTGTTAGTTCATAACCATTCGGGTAGATAGCTCCCTGGAGCCTTTCGTTATAAAAGATGACGAAACGTCCGTATACTGGGCAGGTTGTTGTAAAGTTCAGAGGTGGTAACAGGGGCCCGTCTTTGTAGCACAGCGTAGCACCTTCTACAGCACCAGTGTTTGATGTATAGAGAGAAAATCCTGCAAAACGACCTTGTTGTCGATTTACTGAAAAGTCAAAATTTTGAATCTATTGATAACAATTTTTGCCATGTTGTCTTTTACGATGGAAACAATGTCAACCCCAAAAGGAAACATAAGTACACTGAACATGAAACCTGGAAGGTTTTTGGATTTTTTGCCAAGAACAGTTCTGTATGAAAAAATATCAGAGTTTCGTGGCCCGTTAGTGTTGAAAACTGTTTAATTTTTCACACAGAAGTGTTTGAGGCAAAACTCTTGATTTAAACACCGCAATTGAATTGTTCATTGTTGATATTGTTGACAGTCTGATTTTTAAGGATATCAGTACTGTAACAACTAGTAACGGTCTGATATTAAGAGGCTCAATAATATACTATCGGAAAAAAGAAACTGTGCATTATTTATTATATGAAAAAACATTTAAGAATTATAATTAACAAATTTTATTTTTTGTAATATTGTTAACACATGTATTCGTAACAACATCTCATAACACATTAATGTTAACGTCGAATAACGTCAATTTCAGCACACTCGAAAGTCACTGTTATTTGAAATTGAATTAACAAAATTGATAACGCGTGTGACCACCATTTACATTCACGCATGCTTGACAGCGACGCTTCATTGATGCCACTAAAGTGTTAAGAAATGCTTGAGGGATGTTGTTCCAGATGTTGGTTAAAGCCTGGCTTAAATCAGCCAATGTCAGTGGCTGATTTGGTAAACGGCGTAAACGTCTTTCCATTTCATCCCAGACGTGCTCGATCGGCGACAAATGGGGGGAAACAGCTGGCCAAGGCAAGACATCGACATTTTGTTGACCAAACAAGTCCCTGACTACAAGTGGAACGTGTGGCCTTGCGTTGTCTTGCTGCAGAGTGATGTGATTTTGATGTCTCTGTAAGAAAGGTATCACATGACGCTGAATAATTTCATCTCGATAGCGTACGCTGGTGGGATTTCCATTGACAATTTGTAGGGGGGTCCTTCCACGTGCTGATATTCCACCCGACACCATAACGCTACCTCCAAATTGTCGACGTTGCACAACACAAGCGTCCTGGTAACGCTCCCCAACGCGACGATACACCCTACAACGGCCGTCACTGCTATCCAAATGAAATCTGGATTAATCAGTGAACAGAATATTGGCCCAGTCATGTATTCTGATTCGCAGATGTCGTGTGCACCACGCTAGTCTGGCGATACGATGACTTTGAAGCAGTACTGGGCGCACCGCTGGACGTCTTGGTCTGATGTTTTGCTCGCGCAGACGATTACTCACAGTTCTTGGACTAATTGGTCGAAGCCCTAAAATGCTACGGGCAGTCAAACTTGCTGTCTGTAAACGATTTCTCAGATGCACAAGTTTAATGTGGTTGTCCTGTTGACGTGACGTCACACGAGGTTGCACAGAGCGCGGTCGATCCTGAGTGTTGCCAGATTGTTGAAAACGTCTCCATAATGACTGGATGGTGTTCCGATGAATTCCAAAGTGTCTTGCTACAGTATTTTGAGCCATTCCAGTTGGCAGCAACCCAACGGCACGATTACGTTGGTTTCGTTGAGTCGTGGCATGACATAGGGGTAAATTTTGTTGAAACTAAAGTGATTTCCTTAACAAAAAAAGTTTTAACAAATCCTTTACAGTTCTTTTTAAAGCGCTAAGCATAGCTCAGCGCTTTATTGTCGTTAGACTTCTATTTCCGGTGCAAGGAATAACTGCCCTCTATGAGCAGAAATATACATAATTTAAACTGGTAAGAGGTATAGGGAACCAGTTATCTGGGTGACGGAAATGGCCGAGTAGATACGATTGGTTTGCGGGGCTTACGTACATCAGCACGGGATGCTATGCAGTGATGAAAAAATATAGTGCGTATTCAGAAGCTAAAATATAGAAAAATAAAATCGATTTTTGCAAGAAAATGTCAAAACTGTGATAAATTACTGTTCAAAAGGTATAATTTGTGATTTTAACATATCTTTTTTCAGGCAAGTATCCATATACAAGTCGTGTTCAGCTTTAATTCACATCATCTTCAGAAAGTAACATATATTTAAAGAAATCTGGCCTTCGATACTTTAAATTGATATTCATTAAACATAAACCAAAATTTCAATAAGGCTCATTTCCGCCTACGCTTGCACACAGTAAATTTTCTTAGAACCAAGCTAGGTTAGCGCTTTTCAGTACTTTCAGTACTTTGATTTCAAACAGTATTGGCCCGTTAAACTCGTACGTACAAATTCTTCAATAAACAACAGGTGCTCACTAACCATGAAAAAGTCCGTGCACCCGGACGGTTACCATCCCATATTGTCAAAAACATTACCATTATCGATTCTTTAAATTTTATAAATACAAACAATAGATATAGAAAAATTATAATAAATTCTATAATGCACAGTTTCTTTTTTCCGCTAGTATATCAGAATTTTAAAGGTAAATTTTAAACTGCTTGATCAGAGGAATGACATCAAAGTAACTTTGTTAACTTTGTTAAACAAAATTAAAATCTTTAAGATTTGGCGTTCATGCGTTATTTATTTATAGTTCTTGAATTTGAGTTAAAATTTTTAAAATAAATGGCATTGTTAAATATTCTTAATGATATACACTTGGCTGGACAAGTCCAATAAGATTTGAAGCTTTACAAAGATATTGATATTCCAACGAATTTTATTAACATTATTTTTCAGTACTTGAACGTATGTTTAAGACATGAATTTGTTCAGAAAAATACACACAACAGATTTAAGTAACAACACAAAACTTATGATGATAGAGGATGTTATCTAAAACTTGTTTAAATTGAAAAGTTCAAGTATCCATCGGTAAACTCTGATTTCGTTTGACTCTAGAAGCGAGAAGACTAACTAGTAACACTAGGTTTAAGAAAGATATACTTTGCAGCAGTTTCTTGCTGGAAAAGCTTAACCTGTTAAACGGCAAATATAATAAAACATACTATAACTGTCGTAGTTCCTAAACAAAATGGTAACACTGAAAATGCTGTACACTCCACCAAGATCCACTTTCCACCACATGGTCTTGTACATAGAGCTGATCCCTATATCAGGTGTCCTCATACAAGTTGTAATGTCTCTATCAACTGCATTCTGTGCATCATAAAACGAACCTAATGAGGTATTTGATTGGGAGGCGACTTTGTTGAGGGATAAATCATCTGTAGAATATTTAAACATAAAATGATAGATAGATAGATAGATAGATAGATAGATAGATAGATAGATAGATAGATAGATAGATAGATAGATCGATAGATCGATAGATCGATCGATCGATCGATCGATCGATCCATAGATAGTTTAATATACATTTTTATAGACTTCAAAACATCAAAAACTACATGAGGTAATAATAATACAAAAGAAAACAACACATACCGTAGGCGAGTGTTAAAGTTAATTCACCTAAATATAATAGTAAGTATGTGAACACCATCCTTCTGATTCATCATTAAACACGCAGGTTGTTGTGTACCAGGAAGATTCATGTGAGCCTAATCTAAAAATGGCGGGTATTTCTAGAGATAAAAATTAAAATATGGTTTATCGGTTTCTTTTTGGTTTTTCTTTGATAGTAGGTTTTTAGAGGCACTTCCATCATCGCATCATCCTCGCATCGATTAAGAATTATTGCTGTAGTTAAGTATGTACAACCTAATTATTCAGAAAACTGATGGGTTTCAATACGTACATGTAAAAAGTTATAAACGCTGCATACATTCGATTTGTGCAACAACATCTAATTTGTTAGAATCCGTGGGGCTTATTAAATTGTCATAATTAAATATGAAAAGGAAATGAAAAAAAATTATTTCTGGTCTTCTTATTTAATACATATGCAAATCAAACTACCAATTAAATTATTAACATTAAAAAAAACAGATAAAGCGAATGAAACAAACTTTTAAAAAATCTCGCGGTAAAATGCGCCTGCCATATCTGTTTACTGTAATAAGCAAAATCATCTTAATTTTGTTCCTTCATTGTCTTCAATTTTTTTTATACAGATGTAATTTGTTTTCAGTAATCTAAAAACTACCCCGGCGTATGTTACAAATAAAATATGTGAGTTATCATTAAGGAGTATAGAACAATAAATCACCCAGCTTGCATGTGTGTACAATTAATATAATACTGTGTAAAAGAACATTTATCTTCCCTTATCAACCATTTCCTGCAGAATGTCAGTAGCTCTTAGTTACAAATCCCATAAGGTATTATTCTTTTTGATCGTATTTGAAAATTTTATTCTCGAGTGACATGTTTACTCTTTTTCCTGTTATTTTAATGTTTGTTTTACTATTAAACTCAGTCAGCATTACCAAATCACCAATCGCCACATGACAGATTAAATCCCCCTATGCATCTAACAGAGAAATATACTGTTACATAAACCTGCTAAATACTTATGTACAAATCTAAAAATCTGTATGATATCTATATATTTTTCATGTAACAACCTGGTGATTTTTTTTCCTTCTATCTTTGCTGTATTAATGACATACTTAGCATGAAACATTTCATATGCGGAAATTTACTTGTAAATAAAACAATTTCTCCTTTTTTTCGTGCTAAACTGTAGTACAAAAAAGTTCCAAAATTTATGTTAAACTAAGCCTCTGCACAGGCCTACTACCTTCTTTTTGTTACATATATATATGAATGAATAAATGTTTGAAAAAAATACCTCTAGATAAGAGTTATATATTCGAGACTATAATTTGTCTTGCCTTTTGTATGAATTTCTTTTTAAGTTAATTGCTATTTGAATTCTTTCCTTCTTTCCCGATTCGAACTAAATAACGCAACCATTTCGATTTCGTTATTCATGTGCGTGATATTTGCGTTATATATCTTATTCGATGATGACTAGGTCAAAGCACTGGATAATGCTAATCAACGTTAATCATAGGCAAAACGTGTTTCTATCATCTTTTAAAAAGTGTTCTGTCTAGGAAAAGTTACATAAGTTATCGTTTTTAGCATGTTACAAAATCCTGTCTGATGCAAGTTATGTCGTTTGGAAAAATACACATCCTAATGAATCAATATTGACAATTATTAATTTTATTCTCTCATTCATATGTTTGTCATTTGACAAATTTGCAAGTACATGTAGTGTCATTTTTCGGACATTTAGTATACTAAGTCAATGCCAGGGTTATTTTATGGGTTTTTTAATTACATTGTACTTGTGTTTACATGGGATACTAAAGTGTTTATCATAAGCATTTGTCCACGTTTGAAAATATCAGTTTAAGAAACAAAACAAAACAAAAGAATAAAGATGCATGCAATATGTATACAATATTCTCCAACTTTTATGCCTCAAAGCGAAGCAATCCGAAGTAGACTTTTAATCCAAACGATCTAAGAATTAACGTTCCTTCGGTGAAGATAAGTACTAGTGAGCATTGCATTAAGAATTTGACAAATATATCTTATGTAACTCTCCGGAACGTATTTTCAATTATCAGAATACTGATAACTTATATACTTCTACTCGATTCTTTTTGGGGGGAAAATATTTATTTGTTTACAAGATCTACGTGGTTTTGACTTTTAATATGCTTTTTTATTTAATCTTGTTCATTGTGTGTTTTATGTACAGTTTGTTTTTCAGTGATGATTTAAATTATTTATAAATAATATCTTGAACAACGTCATGACATTGAGTAAACGCCCTTGCTTTGTTTAATTGTTTACTCGCTTACAAGTCAAACCTATATTAAATCTCTATTTCGAAATGTGATTATAGGTGATTGTTTCATAATTTCTCTGACAGTTGCAATTTTTCAAGTTCCTAAAGGCATGAACGTATAAAATGTTTATGCAGTTTATACTCCTTTATAATAACTATCAGTGTTACCTCTTATCTTCTAGTCATAATAAAACAGGAATTGATTCGAAGTAATCTGCATAGTAAATATTATTGCAGAAAAAGTTTTCCATTTAAAGATTCAATAAATAGTGCATAAAAAACTTCCTGGCTAATAAATTGTTTTAACGTTCAGTCATAATGAAATATGACACCATTTTTTGGCATATTGCAGGAATATCTCTAGTCTTCGCATATGGTATGTAAATCAATAATCTTATATATAGTTTATATATTTCATCATTCATTTATTCTAAAGGATATTAACTCAAAGAGAACATTATAATCCTCTTGAGTTATGTTTTAAATATGAAACAAAAGAAACCAACATCAATAGTGAATCTTTATTTATTCGCTTGATCTGTTATATGTTCGATATACACAATTATGCATCCCGTACATGTGTTGAAAGACCCTTTCACAATTAGCTTACTATCACGTTACAACACTGCCAATTGGAATGTTTTAGCTTCGCACAAACTCTTACATATGTTGCACGATGTCTCATATTCGTTGCATGCATTTTAGTGGTTGCATCAAGTCTCCTCAAAATAATGGATATGCTCACTATTCAGACGCGACCGAATGCAATCCAAATTATTGCAATGCAACGCACGAACATTAGTACGAGCATTTTACAACGCGTCTCAGGTAATCTTGCAACATTTTTCTGTCATTGCAAGGTTTGTCGGTTTCAGTTTCCATGCCTTGTAACTAGTATATCCTGGATACAAAATTATTTTTCCCCATGATAACTTCGCTTCTACCTGAAGGTTTGCCTCGTCTTGAATTCACTCCGACAAAGTTGCGGTAAAAGAGAGATGATATGATGCATTGGAATTTGCCATGTCTTTATCCGCTAACTGAAAAAAGAGCGAAAAAATCCCTTATACAGAATATACTGAATAAGCATATCTGTTTCGGGCCACATTTGCCTTGATTTTGGCAGTTACTTTAGTCATCTTTCTAGGCGATATGTTGTATTGTATTCAGCTATTTCAATTGAAGAGCATCGAAAACGGGAGGTATATATACCCCTCTGACTCATATGGGCATTTGTATGATGCAAAACATAATTGGACGAGCGCTGCTCGTCCTATCGCATTGGCGCACGTTCAATCGTCCGATCATCTCGTCTTTCGTGCGATGATATCGCATCATCTTACAACACTCGCCTTCATTGTAAAACAGTCGCAAATAGACGCAAGATATATCGCAAGATTCAAAGCATTTAAATCGCACAACGGTCGATCTGAAACGTGCGAATTTCGTTCGAGTACTTTTTTATATGCGATTATTTTGGCAACAGTTTACGAGCCATATCTAATTTTCAATTATGAAAATGGTTAAGATCTTGGAAATTTCGTACGAATACTTTTTCATATGCGATTATTTTGGCAACAGTTACGATTCAAATCTAAATATTTTGGTCACACGAATATTAAGTCGCTGCTGCTCGTAAAAGGGGCTTTAGGTATCAAAGATTGTATTTTAAACAGATGATTTGTCACACAACAAAATTGCCACACAAACACCAATGTTAACCGATGCAGTTTATTCTGCAATAAATGCAGTTGACAGGAATTATGAAACTTGTATGAGGACTGATCAAGTAGGATTAAACTCCCCTTTGAAGACGTCATGGTGGAGGGTGGATTTGGGAGGAGTCTTCAACATTTACAGAATTACGATTTTGTTCAAAAATTACGACGGTTATGGTTTGTATCTTGTATCAAATTATATGTTTTAAAATAGTTATTAATGAAGTTAGATATTCGTATAGATAGTATCCACCATCTGGAAGAGCACTTTCTTAAGCATCTGAAGCTCCAAGATGCAAACAATTTGAGATTTAAGAGGATGTGTTTTTAATAAGGATCGCTCTTAAACAATCACACGTAAAAGATAGATATGCCCCCGTGTTGTTTAAAATAGCAGACAAAAACATTCTCCCAGAGTTTAATTAATTATATGTTTATATACTCATGTATGCCAAAATGTTACGTTTCTTTTATAAACATTATTCTATTGATAATAAAGACACGTCAGCGAGGTCGTTTCGCGGGATTTTCACTGCAGGTATCCATAACTGAAAATAATGCAAGTCCCTCTCTGTGTTACAAAGATGGACCCAAGCTTCCGCCGTTGATCTTTACCACCTCTTGTATGTATTCCGGACGTTATGTGACTTTTTTCAACGAGAGGTTAGAAGGAGTCAATTACCCTTGGGAATATGAACTTAATATATTTACTGAGTTGTGTGAAGTTGTCGTTGAAGGTAACCTATTATGACAAATTTTGTATCTTCTTTTATTTCTTTCATTAATACCCAAGGGTGTCAGTAAGATATATATTATAAGATATATTCACTTAGCTATCGAACGTTCTTATTCAGATTTTTAAGTCTTAATAACTATCATAACATGGTTCATTTTGTATTCTAGAGAAGTAAACAAACTACAATCGATACCTTTCGTAATTGACATGTACTTTGTACTAGCAGAATTGTTTTGCTTTTGATTTTTAGTGTCAAATAATTATCATAACATTTATTTGTTGATTGAATTAGTTTTATGCATATGAAAAACCCATCAACAGACTTTATCAAAGAACATTAAAATAGATATCCTTATTATAAAATAATATTAGAGACATTTTTAGTGCAGTTACAAAAATGTGTCTCTATATTGCCTGTTCATTAACTTTAGTTGCCATTATTTAAGTAAATTTCCTCACTTGTTAATTTCCATTCTGTTATCGAGCAACTCAGGATTGAGGAAATGCAGGGTTTATTTCTTAAGGAAATAAAAATTTTTAAATGCCTCTTTTTCAAACATTACTTTCTTAATTGACTTTTTTTAAATCGAAATATCTTGATATTTTGAGACCTAAGGCCTCAAAGTATTTAATTCTGTAACATGTTTATATATAACGAAAGTCTCGTTGATTAGTCTCAATACTGGTACTATGTTTTTATTTGTTGTCATATAAAATTAACATACCATATATATATATATATATATATATATATATATATATATATATATATATATATATATATATATATATATATATATATATATATAATCCAAAATGAGTGAAAGGTGATATCACACAGTATAAATAATTAAAAAAGAAAAAGAAAATGAACAGTTCCAAAGTTTCTATTCTATTCTATATATATATATATATATAGAGAGAGAGAGAGAGAGAGAGAGAGAGAGAGAGAGAGAGAGTAAAATTTGAATGTTGCCTAAAATATATGGATTTATCCATATTTGTATACAATTTTTTTATTTACTTAAATGATTGCAATTAAATTTTTGCATAACAGTTCTCACAGTTATCAAATATATTCGAAAAACATTTGACCTAAAAAAAAATGTATTTGTTACTGCACTTCAATCTATAGTCCAGAGGTAAGAAAATTGTTTCAACTAATACCTCAGTTTTTTGATTCGTGAAATTGAATATTTTTTCCCTTTTGTTCCCATTTTGATAAGGTTGTAACAAATTTGGTGTCTATGGCTCTGGATGTGATATCCCGTGCCCTGTGAACTGTAGAAACAGAACTTGCAACATACAAAATGGAGAGTGTTTCGAATGTAATCCCGGCTGGACAGGGGCAATGTGTCTAAAAAGTAAAGTGATAACTTATCATGATACATAATAAATGTTTGAATTGTACACTCTATATCTCTTTTCTTCTTTACATGAGTAAACATTGCATAAGTATTCACAATTTCAATATTTTTTTTTTAATGAAAAGAATGTAAAGAAGGGTGGTATGGTGAAAATTGTACTCAACCGTGTGTGGGACATTGCAGAGCTAACACTACATGTAATCACGTGACTGGTCTGTGTGATGGAGGATGTGGTGCAGGATGGATCGGATATAAGTGTGATGAAAGTAAAGCTCAATCTAATAACATGCTTTCTGTGTTTTTTCCTGTCGTGGTGTTTTGTTAATCTATTGTAATATTTTTATCATAATCAGATTTTTCTCAGAAAATAATTGGCAAAATGTAGAAAAATATTGACGTTGAGCAAGGAAACAGAATATTAATTGTTTAAGGAAACTTCAATGTATTAAAACATGACCTCAAACTGTAATGGACAATAAATTTCAGGACACAAAAACTGTGAATAATTGCAATCTTAATAAAAATCTTTTTAAATTTTGAATATCTAGCAAAATTAATTCAAATTAACATTTCAGGTTTTTAAACAATTCCCAGGATTTTTCTTTTATATGTGTATTAAAAAAATTTGTACAACTATTAAAAGCACTACGACAAGTGATGAATTGCATTTGATAAGACGACTGCAAGATATATATATTTTTTAGGTCACCTAAGTAAACTCAGGTGACCTATTGCTATCCGTTTTCGTCCGTCGTCGTGCGTCGTGTGACGTGCGTCGTGCGTTAACAATTTACATTTTTAACTTCTTTTTAAAAACTACAAGGCTGATTATTACCATGTTTGATGTGAGGCTTCTCCATGGTAAGAGAAATCTAAATTATGAAATTCATGGCTCTACCACCCCCGGGGCACCACATTTGGGGCCAAATATGCAAAAATAGCCAAATTTTCAAAAATCTTCTTTTCTACTCCCACACATGTGAGGAAAAATCTGGTCGCATAGTTATGATGTCCATGAGGCCCTCTACCAAAATTGTGAAATTCATCACCCCTGGGTCAGGGGTTCAGGCTCTAGGATGGAGCTAATATGGTCATATATTAAAAATGTATTGAATCTTAGAAAACCTTTTTCTTTATTTCCATATATATTTGTTAAAAACTAAATGCTTGGTTATAATGTCCATGAAGTCCTCTACCAAAATTGTAAAATTCTTGACCCCTTTGTTAGGGGCTCAGGCTCTAGGGAGGGGCCAATATGTCCATATTGTAAAAATGTTTTAAATCTTAAAAAATCTTCTTTTCTACGCCCACACATGTGGGCAAAAAACTAAATAAATGGTTATGATGTCAACTAACTCCTCTACCTAAATTTTGAAATTTTTGGCCCCTGGGTCAGGGGTTCCGGACATGAGGTGGGGGGGGGGGGCAATATGGCAATATAGTGTAAATGCATATGATGTTTAGAAATTTTCTTCTCTATTATCACACATATGTATTAAATACTGACTTATAATTATGTTTACCAGGAAGTCCTTTTCTGAAATTTTAATTTTCATGTCCCCTGGAGTAATGGGTTTTGACTCTAGGGCAGGGCCAAAATGGATGTATAGGTGTTAATGCATATAATGTTAAAAATTATCTTCTTTACTCCCACACACCTCAAAAAATAACTGAATTCATGATTTTTGTAGACCAGATCTTTTAGTTTTTCACCAAAATTATAGGTTTCACAGTTCTTTTTGAAAGATTTCAGGCAGGGAGAGGTCGTCATTACAAATTTAGTTACTGTAAACAAAACTGTAAACAAACTATTATTTACAGTGCGAGAAATATTCGCGAGGTTTGCGAGTGCGTCCTCGCGAATTTGTCGAATGGTTGATAATGAATGAAGCTTTGTCTCGAAAGATAATCGCTGCTAAGCAGTTAATCTCAGGAAACTCGCAAAATAGTGCTCGCGAATAAAAATTGATCTCAGTATGCAATGTGAATTATTTGAGTCAGTAGGACCTATGCATGCATTTTTTGAAGGATAATAAGTTTTGACAAATCACACATATAAACTGAATTTGTTTGTGTAAATTATAAATTATAGAATGCTCATATGGATCTTTTGGAATAAACTGCAGTGAAACTTGTAATGATAATTGCAAAAATAATACAACCTGCGACCCTCATTAGTGGAGTATGCCTTAACGGTTGTGAAGATGGATATATTGGAACACACTGTAACAATTGTAAGACATATTTCTTTTATGTGCTGGTATATTTTTACATTGATCAATTCACTTGTTGATAATGAATAGTAATAAAAGATTTTGGTTATTTCAGCTTGCCCAATAGGTTATTACGGTAAAAACTGTGCCTTTTTTCTGTTCTCCAAATTGTGAAACATGTCACACGAATGGATTGTGCTCTTGTAAGAAAGGGTGGATGGGTTCAAATTGCACTGAAGGTAATAACATATAATGATGATGTGTTGCATTGACTGTATTATACAAAACTAACGACTTGCGACCAAATTTACAAATGCTCATTATTCATTAGATACCCAATTATTGAACCTAATATCTGTAAAGCATTCAAACAATATTTGCTAGTGATAATATCATAACTAGTTGAATGACTATTTTATAAAATAATTCAATTTTGGTTGAGAACCTTCTCCTTTACGCTCAGGGATTGGGAGGGGGTAAATACCATAACTAAAGATTCTTATGGATAAGATGTAATTTGATATAAATTGCTATGTAAAATTTATGCACGTTTCGGATATTTCATAAAACTGAAATAATTTACGACTTTACAAGTTCATTTTAATTTTTCTATGTCATAAAACTATGAATATGATGAAATTGAAAGCAAAGTTGCTTTGTTAGTTTTCTTCTTCATGAAAAAAACACCGCCCACTTTACACAGAATTTATATTTTATGTGCAAGAAACTAAAGTTCTTATCCTCAAGATACTTTTAAGCTACACTCTGTACACAAATAATTGAATTACACGGTTATTGACGTTATGGGTATTTAATAAGGGGACTACCTTTGTTCATGTACTTGTAAAATTCCAAATGCTTAATCTGTCTTTTTGATGTACCGAGAATAACGATGGTGTTAGTAATTTTATGTGTATACTTCCAGGAATAATTTTATCAAGTACGGTGGATGGCAGCACTAATATTCTAAAGACAAGAGCATTTTGGATTATTGGATTATCAATATCAATTGCACTCAATGTCGTTTTCTTCTGTACTACTTGCAAATTGATCAGTCTGTGGTAAAAAAAAAAAAAAAAGCTTACACTGTAATATCTTCAATCAAACCGATGTTGATGTATTCAAATATTGTTTTATTTTCCCTCGTTATTTATTTATTAACACATATATTTTCATAGGAGAAGATCTTCAAGAGGGAAGGGTACCAATGCTGAACCTTTCAGGTCTGTGTCGTATGTTGAAACAGCAGTTGCAACAAATGAAGACTTTCATTACCAGGAGCTCAATTCATGCAGTGAAAATAATTATCAAAATTTATCGCTACATTGACAATTGCTAGTTATCTTATCTCAACGCAGAAGGGCAATCAATAAAATTAGCTCTGTAATGGAATATATAATCAATTTTATAAAATAGATAGAAGAAATGTACTGTATTTCCTTAAAACATTTAAATTTCTATTTTAATTTTAACTTCATGTTCTTAACCACATTACATTTAAAAAATTTTGAATTAAATATTTTTAAACATGAAGTAGCTAAATTTTGTATTTCCTAAAAGCACTTCATTTTGTTAACAGATTTATTTTGTATCAAATTACATTGTCGATAATTTGGGTCGATCTATCCAATAAGCGTAACCGATAAAAAAGGATGTCAAGTAATGTCAGTGATTTCTTCAAATTTTCATATTTTACCGGGGTTTTTCTCTAGAAGCAGCTTATTTTTTTTAAAAATATCCACTCATCATATTTTTTCTCTGTGTAAACATAGCACTGTGGAATCAATTAAAATCTCGGAGGTACTTTTTGTGATTTGTCAATTCTTTTGAGGTTTATGAGACGAAATTTCTAGGGTCCATCCTTTTGAATGAAAAATATAAATTGAATTTCATAATTCATTGATGGTGTTTTTCCGTTAATATTAAGGATGACTTAAGAAATCTAAGAAAATTGAGCGACCACAAATTTTAAATATTCCAGTACTATTTAAATTATCAAAGGCACTTTCGTATCATAGTTTAGAATTGCTCATTAGAATATGATCTGAATTTAATTATAATTATTATAATACGCATTAAAGTTAAAAAAAAAACACCCAAGGTTTAGATGTTAGAGAGTTGATTGCTTATTGTTTTCATGTAAACTGGCCAATATTTTAAATCAAATTGTAATTTTGTCTAATACTTGATATTTGAGTATAAATTACTTGAGCTATTTCTTTAATCACCTTTGAAATTCTTTTTAACGGCGTTAGAAAATCTCAAAACCATTCCCATTTAATATTATAAAATAATCTAAGTTTCAAAATCATCGGTAGGCTGAAAAGTATATTTAAATATATAAGTATTATTACTTTATACCAAACTGTTTGAAAGCAACATGTACGTCTTCTGTATAAAAATGATTTTGACAAAAAAATGTCAAATAAAAATACATGAGTATTCACATTACAACAAAAATAGTTATGAAACGCCTGTGCTTTGAACACTGTCATATGTTTTATTTTGTTACAAGTGTGTGAAACCGTCAGAAAATGATCAAAAATTATTCTTTTTAATTTACATCTATTTTTTGTAGTTTGAGTCAAAATATTATTGTAAAAGTTCTTTTCCTATAGTTTCTTAATTTTAAAAGCACTCTCATGTGTAGGTAACAATGTATTGCAAGTAGTTTTTATTTAAAAAATTTTGTTTTTTAGGGGGAGGGGGGTTGTAGAAGCAACATATACATAGAGAATAATACATTACCTTTTCTATATAACATCCTTTATCAGCCCGGAGACCGAATGCCCTAGGGCTCATACATTTTATTGATTGAGGACTGACTGATACAGGTTATAGAATGGAAAATGATATATATTATTATATTTATTACATACTTAGTAATAACATATTGAAGACCCGTTCGATGCCTTAATTCAATACAGGCGTAATATCGCATGAATTACGTCAGACGTTGTTTTGAGATGCATAGATCATTGCCTTAAATGCCTCCCTAATTCTGAAGTGGAAAAATCAGAGGAGATGAGAGAGGGATGCAACACGGATCTGTATTAGCCCTGCAGATTCTGTATCAGCCATTGAAGCGGATACGGGTATTGTAAAGTTTGCTGCATTGCATAAGTAAAAACACTGCATTTATTTTTAAGTATGAATTAAAGTGCTATAACAATAATTCGTATTGTAATGGTAGTTTATTTTCATCGAATTAATTATTGACTTGTTTGCGTTATGTTGATCGAAACCATCGGTGTATTTTATATATCCACATGTCATAAATGAGGCTTAAAAGATTTCTATATTTTTCGTTATCTTCATATGTATACATGATTGTATAACTAATTTACATTATGACACATAGCTAGATTTAAAAATCAAGAATACGCTAATAATCAATTTCATTATAGAACAAGGTTGGTTATATCTTATTGTACTGAAGGTCCTCCATACAATTGTATAATAAATTTATAAATAAATGAGGTTTGCAAAATTACTTCCATATTCATACAAATATTTATTACCGTGCAGAAAAAATGAATTTTGACCGCATTTATTTTTATCTCGCAGGAATCTTTCAAGTGCTAACATATGGTAAGTTAAATGCTTAGATTTTTGTAATATGGCGTTAACCAATTGGAAAATTACAACAGTTCGAATTGTACTATAAAATGTCAACTGAAAGTATAACCAATCTATAGTTAAACTAATGCGGAGAAAATTTCTTACTTAAAAAAAAACGACAAACAGAACCGTGATTTAAATATTTTGCTAAAAATGCAGACCAAATACTGTTAATGATAAAAACACGATGCGGTTTTATAATATCACTACGCATATATTCTCGATTGAGGTTTTGATTAATGTGCAAAGGAAAGGTAAGAAGATGCAATTTTGCCTCCGAATTTCTCATTCGATTTGCATTCGATTAAAAAAGGTACCATGTGACAACCTAAGTCGAAAGCAAAGTCTAAAAGTTGATTGAAATTCAGAAGTGCGTCCGTTTTTTAATCGACTCTCTCGTGAGGATAGTGAAGTTATAATTATTTTTTTGCATATAATAAAAATATTGAAAGGTTTTACTAATTAAAAATCACCTTAAAAATAGTATCGCGAGACCATCCCAACAATCAACTCTAATCGACCTTTTTGAGCAAATCGATTACACCTCACATTTAAAAATCGCATCGAGAATCTCAACCTTTAATCGCACATATATATTAGTTTTACTGTAAATGCGATTTTTAAAACATAAGCTCTATGCAATTTGGAAAAAAAATCATATCTCAACATAAGTAATGTATTTGTTTTTGAATATGTTATATAGCAGACAGCAATAACTTAATTTTTTTTCTTCAAAATAATGGATGACACGACACCAAGAAAAAATTTGTTAGAAATAGATCTTTTACGTTTTGGTTATGTTCAGGAACACACGCATTGTTTTATCGCAATATTAATTCAACAACAATATTTACATCTGTATGTGTGTGTCATATGAAATGTAATTATTTCTATTTTTTAACTTTATTAAAAAGATGATTTGTCACAACATAAATCAGCAACACAGACACCCATATATTCCGGGGTATCGGTTCCACTCTATGAAGCAAGTAACGCCCTGGACAGAAATCCAACAACTTGTATGAGGACGGAAAACATAGGCCCTAACTCCCCAGATAAGATTGTTTGGTGGAAAGTGGATCTCGGTGGAATTTACAGAATCTACAGCATCAACATCCTGTTTAAATTATACCCTGGTTATGGTAATCATTTTCCTGCTGGATTACAAATAAAAAATTGCTTTGCATATTTGTAAAAAGGTCTTCTATCCTGGAGTTTCATCTCCGCACCAGACAGAATTTGAATTCTATACATGCGGACCCAACTCTTCTAACAGATTGCTGCCAGCATGCTACATGTAACCATTTAGCCATCTAGGTCATCTAGGTAACCTAAAATCTTGCATAAGATGAACATTGGAACCTAGACATGATGTCGCACACTTTACGGTTTTTGGGATAGAGATAAAAAACAATATCTCTGATATATTGTACTTTTACTTTGTGACAGCGTGTCAAGGATCTGTTTAACATCGAGTGCAAGTCCGTGCATAGATGGCCGAATAATATTTGCTGCTCACACATTGATTGGAAAGCGGGTCCGCTATTCAAGATTTCAAACTAAAAAACCCACTTTGGATAGAGATGAAGCTAATGTTAAGTAAGGGGTTGGGGGGGGGGGGGGTATGTGTAGTTCTTAATTTATATGCATGAAGCTATATACGTACAGTATATCTCAACAGAAGTTGTGTAAGGTAAAGATATACGTTTATGTTTTATCTTATTAAGGGATAAGTTTCTATTAAGGGATAAAATTCTATAAAGGGATAAGTTTCTGTGATTTTCCATGGAATCTCCGATATTTCAGTTTAACAAATGTAAAATTCACATAGTCATTACCATGAACTATGACATGAGTAAAGCGCGAAAACAGTTTCTTCATATGTATTTATTCATTATTATTCAAGAAAAATTGATATTAATGCTTACTGTGGATTATTAGAATACGTGGTGCCTCAATCTTCGTGGTATTCGTTGGTAGCCATCTCCCACGAATTTATAACCTAAACGAAGCAAAGAGTTATCTTCGTTACTGAAACTGAAAACTCACAATCCACGTAAATTGGCCCCAACGAAATAAAAAAAACTTTCCACAGTATCTAAAATCAAATTAGCTAAAGTAAATAGACTGCTTACAGAGATCAGACAGAGAGGTCGTTTTGCCGGATTTTCCCTCTATGTATCAACAGATGATGGTAGACTACAAAGTTCCTCTCTGTGTTACAAGGACGGACCAGAGCTGCCGCCCTTGAACTTTACAGCTGTCTGTATACAATCTGGTCGCTATGTGACATTTCACAACGAAAGGTTTGATGGAGTTAAGTACCCAGAGGGATACCAACTAGTCAATGTTTTTACTGAGCTATGTGAGGTTATCGTAGAAGGTAAATTGATAAACCATATTTAACTGTGTATCAATTTTGAACCAATAAAGTTTTCCTTTAGCATCTACTCTTTCCATTGAAAATAGTGTTGGGGGGGGGGGGTTCAGACTTTTTTTTTCGATGAAGCTGTATAAAACCTGAGGATATCGTTGATGCTTCTTTCAATATCTTACTTATTGATCAAGGTTGTACCAAACCTGGAGTTTATGGTAATAGCTGTAACACTCCATTGCCCGATCCATTGTAAAAATAACGACTGCAACATAAAGAACGGGACGTGTTATGAATGTGATCCAGGGTGGAAAGGAACAACCTGTCAAATAAGTATACTGACGGTTTTATGTTACAACTATTGTTGAATCATTGTTGTCCGTAGCAGACCAATATTCGTGTCTTTCATGGGTAACCCTTGCCAACGAATTTATATTCCCACGAATATATACACAATTACTTGTTTAATATTTATTAAAATCATAATGATTACACTACCAACGAAACTATAGCTACGTCCGAACGAACTAAGAAAACGTTTGCTACCCACGAACACTAACCCTCAAGCATAAAAATTATAGCACCGTATACTCCTTTACGCGGGTTTTGTTACCACAGTCCTTATTCATTTTCGTTTTCTACTTCGGAAAAATATTATAGTTTCTATCATTTCAAACAAGTATTTAGAAATAGCTTTTTTCTCTCTGATGATTAGCATGTGGAGAGGGATGGTACGGTGAAAACTGTAGTCAACCGTGTGAAGGGAGTTGTAGAGACAACTCAACCTGTAATCACGTGACTGGTCAGTGTGATGATGGCTGTGAAGCCGGGTGGACAGGATCTTTTTGTGAAAAAGGTATCTTAAATTTTTAAGGAAATGCTGAACTCAACAAAACCTATAAGAGAAACAAACAAACAAAACCAGATTTTCAAATGACTTTCATCTGTGACCTTTATATCAACTTCATTGGCCGATATAGATTATTCCATTCCAAGCGATTCATAGTTCTACAGTTTTAAAACAGTTCGTCAGTTGGACGCTAAACATTTAATAACCAATGACAATATATATAAATTATTTAGATGAATATAGCGATAAAAATAGTCCCCCGCAAAATATTATTCAAAGCACAAAGACTCCAAGAGATCTTTCACCTTAGAAAATTAGACCTGATAACCAAAATTATCAACTTCTACATAGCGAGTGGTTGCAATGATTTTTTAGTAAATGAATCTACCTTATTTGCAAAATATAGACCATAAATATGGCATGTCAGGTCTATATTATTCATAGCGGAGAAATTTATCTTTACATTTTGAAAGACATTAATAATTTCATAATTGTAGTACGTACTGATGGGACATTTGGGTTCTAATGAACATATTCTAGAAAAACTTTAGCCGTTTTGAATTTTTATTGCAGAATGTGCTAACGAAACATTTGGCTTTGAATGCACCAACAATTGTAGTGGCAACTGTCTGAATGAATCTCCATGTAACAAGCAAACAGGGCATTGTGATAGAGGGTGTAATCCTGGATATGCTGACATTGATTGCAGTAGAGGTTTATTAAATTTTTGATCATATCCGTATATTGCAATTAATTTAATTTGACTATATATGAAAAAAAAATGTTAGCATTTTAATCAACAGTAAAATTTAAGATATTCAGGTTCAATGATTTTGAATTTGGTAGAACTAATTTTCATAGAATGCTCATCAGGATATTTTGGGACGGACTGTAGGAAAAAATGCAGCAGTCACTGCATAAATAACACAGCCTGTAATCATGTCAGTGGGATATGCCCAAACGGTTGTGGGAATGGATACATGGGAACGCAATGTAACAGCAGTAAGAAATGAATGAACTTTTCGTAAGAAATTGATTCCTGTTATAAACGTTATTTTGTAAGTTGATCATTTAACATGATTGTAAATACTTCAGCTTGCAAAGATGGGTTTTATGGTAATAATTGTTCCCTTCCTTGCTCTCAAAATTGTAAGGAGACATGTCACCACGCAGATGGATTTTGCTCTTGTAAGGCAGGTTGGATGGGATCATTTTGTAACGAAGGTAAAATATATGACGATAGTTTGTTTCAAGCCTGATATTCAATCTACATTAATAAAAGTGTTACAAAAACAAAAACAATTGTTATTTTGTAAATGGAAAATGTTTCAGGGGCATGTTGTTCACTTTTGTAAAGGAAATCACCTACTAAGCCACATTTTGTTTTTTCATATCGAAATGTTTGCTATAACAAATATTTTTCGTTAGATTAATGTATCACAACACATGCTCTTAATAAATCAAGTTGGTTTACATGACGAACAATGGTGAACACATTTGTCATTTAGTGTGTTTGCCGGGACATTTTGGAGTGGCTTGCAGTGAAAGTTGTAGTGGAAATTGTGTAAATAACACGACATGTTATCACGTGAATGGAGTATGTCTCAGTGGGTGTCAAAACGGATACATTGGACAGCATTGTAATCAATGTAAGAGATAAAGCTTCATCACCAATGTCAGTTTGAAATATGTATGTCCATTTCATTGATATATGCATTTAGTTAAACTAGTTTGTGTTTTAAAGACAGGTCTAACATTTTATGCTTCGTGTTTTGTTAAACATTAAGCTAATGGGAAGTTTAACTTGCTCAATGATCTTCCCATTCTTGTAGCTTGTGAAGAAGGATATTATGGCAGAAACTGTTCTCATGTTTGTCCTCCAAACTGTAGGACGTGTCGGAATACAGACGGATTGTGTACTTGTATGGAAGGATGGATGGGATATGATTGTTCTCATGGCAGGTGTTCAATAGGAAGCGAATATGGACTGAAACATTTACTTTTAATCAAACGAATTCTGAGCATTTCTTCTGTGAAAAAAAAATAATAAAACCTTGCCAGACACGTAGCATCGGTTGGGGGAGAGGCCTTATCTTGCAGCAAACCTACTTTCTTAAATTAACGGATAAGGAATTAATTTTTTATTTATTGGAAAATTAAGTCAGTAAATACCTTAATATACAACTTCCAGGTACTACGCTATCCCCCTTCCCCCACGGATTTGAATTTCATAGATTGAAAAATGTCATTTGTTTTTGCCTGTCAAGACTTTGGATAATCTGCGATCTCCTCCCCAATTTCAAAAACAATGCTATGTGCCTGCTCTCTACATTTCTATCGTATATAGTAATAAAGGCCGACCGAAGAAATAAATAAATAGATATGAATGTTGAAACTAGTTGAAATGATCACGAACAGCTTACAGATTTGTTTCTCCAGTTTAAAAAAAAATGTTGATAAACAACAACGTTACATTGATGCAATCTTACACAACTATTACAATTTCAGAATGTCACCAGTCGTATGGAGAAAATTGTATGCATCCATGCAGTGAACATTGTATAAATCAGACATGTGACAGATTTAATGGATCATGTCTTCTTGGTCGTAAAGGTACAGAGCAAGGGTACTCTTTGGTTTTTCTTTTGATAAGATTTTGATAATTATTTGAATATGTGCCTTAATTAATTATGACACTAAAGTTTTTCACTTTGTCATTTACTGAAGATGTTGATGAAGATATTCCAAAGGCTGAAGAGACTATTTGGAAAATCGGATTTCTGATATTGCTCGCTGTGTTAGTTATTATTACCATTGGTGCATGTACAATTCGTAGATTACGGTAACCAAAAAATAGTATTGCTTAAACGTTTTGCTCATGTTCAATTTTTTTTTTTTTTAAATTGTTATTAACTAGAAATTATGTTTTCTTGATAGAAAATCCTTACGTAAGAAGTCTAACAAAGATTCACGGAGATCTGCGTCCTATGTCGAGAGATCGATCGACAAAGATGACAGCTTCCATTATCAAGAACTCGACATTTGTAAAGACGGCGATTATGAGAATATAACACTTCATTGATCACCACAGTTATCACAATGCTAAGATCCCATGTCATTCATATACGAGGAAGAAACTTTGATATACAATAGACAGATACTCAATACATCACCTTTTTTTTCAATCAGAGAAAAAAAACAAGATAGCTGAACAAAATAACATGTTTCATTTAAATGTATTGTAGCATTGATTTCCTCAAACAGTTTTCAACGTCTATTTCAAAAGGTCTTTTTAAATTTACGTATAATATTTATTATTACATATAAGGAAACAGACCACAAGGAAGAATACAAGCAGGAAACTACCACTGATACCTCAGCAAGCATTGTTTATTTTGCAGTTACATGTACAAAGACGTGCGCATTTTTTTAATGTATCACACAAGTTTACAGCATTTGAACTATAATGAATAAAGCTTACCCTTGGTTGACGGTTTACTGTTTATCTTTTCCAGAATCAGCTAAATTATAAAAAAAAATTCGCACAAAGCATTTTAAGATCTTGACCCTCGACATTAGACAGGTTAAAAGATACATCTGAATGAACAATGAGATGTTATATGATAGTTTTCTAATCATCGTGTCAGTATAACATGTATGTGGGTGTGAATATCAAGATTATTTAATTATTTTCATACATCGACCACCGAAATGTGTAACTAATAAAAAACAACGTATATAAAGACGATAAATTTGTATTATTATATGGACACAAGCAGGTACCAAAACCCGTTTGTTTCATTGTCTACGCTAGTCAAATATTCAATTCCAAATGCAATAAAGATTTATTTACAGAAACAGTTGGGGTTTTTTTTTAAATAACACAACTGTGATGTATGAAGGATCCTCATGATTTATTTATCAAATATTATATTAAAGGAATATAAGAGATTGCAAAAATTAAAAAAAAAATTGCTCCATTATTTTATTACGAGACTCAGATTTAATTTGATATATAATTTCTATCAAAAATATATGCAACACGACTGAAAACAACTGTTAAATGTATCTTTAGAATGATAATAGAATCAGATATGTTGTGCATTAAGTCTTAATTTGATAAGTTTCAACATAAAAATATTAAATATATAATTGTATAAAGGTCAAATAAGGTCAAATTGATCTCATTAACACAAACTACTGCATCACATACTCACGCGTATACATAAGACTTCAATTTGTTTTGACAGAAAAATTAAAGGACAGAATGCTTGCAAAGTACTTTGAAGGACTTTTAAAATGAATTTTACATTAAATCATTAAAACAGTTCGACCGAGATTAATGTAAGTAGAGTCAAATACTAAAGTTTTCAACTCGGTTTCTCTTAATCCTATGTATTTCCTCTAAAACTGCCACATGTGAGCTGTCGTTTTGCTTGCTTTTGAAATACCCACAGACCTTTTTAAAAAAATAGACTTGTCTTCGGCATACGAATGCACAATTCCATGATACAGTTTAATTATTTGTGACGTCATTTTCCCGGTTTTCCATCACGTTATATTTTCTTTTTTTGTCACAAGGTTTATCCTGAAGTCCTTTAAAGCCCAATTTCCCTCTCCTTTTCATAGCAAAGTTTACAGAGCTTTTGAAAAATAGAAGTACAATTTATTTGAAAGAAAAAGGTTGATAAGTTAACAAATGAATAACACCATGCGAATGCGATTATAATTTAGAATATAATTTTCTTTTAATAAAATGAAAAGGAACAAGGGTGAATCAAAACAAGTTTGTTGATCTTAATTGATCTTAATTGTATTTAAATATTCAGATTAGCTTTATCATCATTCCAAGGACGTTCAAAGGAAAGGAACTCTAGAAAGTGCAACGCTCGAAAAATGAAACAGAGTATCGCTAATCAATGATTAGATTAGACGAGTATTTTGATAGAGCTACATTGTTTCTTAAATCTTACTTGCAACAAACTTTATTTGGGAAAATCAAAATTTATATGTACATGTAGATTCGAAAATGATGCAATGCGAAATAAAATTATGAAGTAAAAGAATTCCCAAATTATAAATCAATTATTTGAAATTCATTATGTCGGTATATTATACTACATATTTTTTTTCATTGTTGCAGCAGTACAAGTAACTTTTCATGTTGAAGTTTTTTCTTTATATTCTATTCCATGTTTTGGGGTATTGCTATCATTAGTACATGTATTAATCTACTATATCAATGAAGTTAAAAAAATTTATTCCTTTTAATGACTTACTTTTATGCTGCTAGATAGCCCTGAATTAAAGATATCTAATAAAAGACGACAATCCAAGAATAGTGTAGTAGAGTTTCACGTCTACCAGCATTATCCCAACTTAGTTTATTTACGACCAAAATCTTTTCAAAATAGAATGAATATAAACATTTTATGACTTCTTATAAGAAAATATTTTGGATGTTTAATTGCGCTCAACAATGTATTATACAAGAATACGTTCATACAAAATTTATAAAATGTTATTTGTCTTTACTGAGAAATATTTTTCATAGGTTAAGAAAACAAAAATGTTTATCTTACAGTTATTTAACTATACATTCTAAAAATTTAGGAATGCGTTTCGTAATTAGGGGTTTTAAGTGGCTAGAACACAAAACTTAAATCATTTATATCTTTTAAAAAAAAGACAAACATTTTTAAAAAAACAATATAGAAAAGAAAATGCATAGATGGCCCAAGAAAAAAATTAGTGGTCGGCCCCTCAAACTTTCTTTCCAAGATAGCTCAAGAACAGTAACGAATATTTAAACACTTGTTAAACAAACGTGTTTGATATGTAAAGACCTATCATTTGAAATAAAGAAAAATGGGTCAGGCCTCTCGGATCAAAGGCAAGGTCATTTCACTTCCTTAAAATTGCAACGAGATCATATCTAGTTTTACTTATTATTAATGTCATAACAATAACAGATGATAACATTTAGTGTTTCACCTTTTTAGTGTACATGTTTATTTTTAACAATAAATTACGCAACCGGAGGTTGAACATGTACTAGGAATCAAAACTTTTTTAAATTTTATATTAAAGAAAATGTTCAAAACAATAAGTAGAATTAGAATTTCTTTAAATATATAGCGTTAATATACATGTAAATACGTAGGGCTGACATTTTTAAGGTTTCAGGATCAAAATCAGGATATACTCGGATTTCCTTAAGTCTTTGGCGATTTGCTAAAAATTTAAATAAATTGTATAATTGTCAAAGGAAAAAATCTCTGTTTTCATTAAGTTTATTGGTATTTTTATATACTTTAAGACATTTCAATGTAAGACAATGAAAATAATTATTTTATGTTCTTTTAATCCAGTAAACTTACTTATTGTCAGAGCCGCAATAATGTTACAATGTCGCAATTAATGGTGCATTTTATCTAACTCATGAACATATTGTACAAATTTCGATGGTAGTATTATATACCTTATCCTTCATGTAGCTTCAGTCGTATATCATACTTCTTTTACACTCCTTTGTAATTATAGCCGATGAACATTTTATACCATTAATGTAATTGACAATTATAGGTAACATTATTTAAATTTTGAATATAACGTTTAAACTTTGATAAATATCACAAAAGTTCCTCATATAAAAAAAGTTTACAAAATTTAGGGGGTAAAGCAAGAGAATGATAAAAGTGTCAATACAACTTTGCATCTCAAGTTATTTATACAACACCAAATACATCCTTTTGCCATCCCTTAATAGCTTTCATCAGAAAGGTTTCTTAACATTATGGTTGTTGTTTTTTATAACTCTGCTCAATCAACCAATCAGTGACTAGCGAATTCGATTATCTAAGGAAGGGATATTGTTTATGCTCGGCGCACCTGTCAAGTTTTAACGTGATCTAATTAGGAAAATCGCACTGAAAAGGAATTGATAATTAACGAGGTAAATTTCACGCGGAATTTCCAGGTTAGCTCAGATGGCCATTAACGTTTTAACAGAATGAAGTTTAGATACATTATTTATTATCTTTTGGGAGTATCCTTAGTGTTCGCATTTGGTACGTTATCTTATAAAGGTTTTAAAAATAACTAATTCAAATGTTTAAAATTTTACCTTATTAAAAAACCAAATTCATTTAGAATTTTATTGGGTAGGATTGTAAAAAGTAAACAAGTTAATGAGATGAGGGTTATTTTAGATACTCAAAAAGTTGTTTTTGGTTTAACTATTTTTTGACGATTGCAAAATAATTACCGTAGGATTTATTAATTTATAAATTAATGTAGTATCATGGTTATTTAGATATAAAATCAATCATGACACTTGAATCATTGGATTAATCTCGGTTTAGAATATTCTACGTTGCAGGCAATAAATATTCATTTATTAAAAGTACGACTAAGATACTTCGGTTTTACATCTTAAGATGTGTCTTAGAGCGGTCTTAAAATAAGACATACTAATATCCCAGGACATACTCTAGATGGATATTAAGCTACTGTCGTGAACATGGCCACTGGTTTTTGATATAATAAGGTGTCACGAAATAATATAATAATATAAATATAATAATATTTTCATCTCAAAAAAGTCTTATCTGTATAATTTTTGGCATATTTATATTACAATATTTTTTTTTACATTTCTTTACAGATGATTTATCATATCAAAAATTTGCATCCCTTTCACCGATATTCATTAAGGCATTGAATTATGATGCGAGTAAGGCAGTAGATAGAAACCCCTTAACGTGTATGAGGGCAAATGCAGTAGGACAAACCTCCGAGGACAAAATTGTTTGGTGGAAATTGGATCTCGGTGGAATTTACAGAATCTACAGCATTAACATCCTGTTTAGATCCTACGACGGTTACGGTATTCATTATTTCCTTCCTTGTATCTAGAAGGGATGGGAAAGTCAAATTGTTTTCAGTTTGACAATTTATAGAAAACGTATCCACTTTAGCAACATAAAAAAACACACCAATATAGACAACGTGTAAGCTAACTTCTCATGAAAAGTTCAGCTAGAGTATGCATGTTCCTGTTCAAAAATAAAACATGCAGGACATTGTTTTTAAAAATCCAAAAAACCATAGTGCTAATTGTTTGAAATAAAATGTGTATATTGTGTTTAAAAATAAAACATACGGGAAGTTTTGTCAAAATACGTGTAACTACATAAACAGGGTTGTGTAAACTACGGTTTTTATGTATGAAAAAATGATAATAACAAACCGTGAACCATATCAAAAGTCCATAAATATATAAATATAAATAAAACACACAGGAACATTATCAAGTTACATGTAGGAAATTACTTAAGATTTATTCTACATTACTCAGATGTATTACAAATAGGAACCAATTTAGTTTCCGAATGAATTTAAGGGATTTGAGATCTTGTAATTGAGGATGTTGGATGGTCAACAAAATATCTAAGAAATATACCTTATAGTTCTCAATTTTTATAGCTCAGAACATTATCTTTATTTAGTAAAGAGGTAATTCTGAATATTTTAGCTTTAAAATTTTGATACATGTATTTCCGAATATATTCCTCTATCTTTACGGAGTCCATCGTCTCCAGGAAATTAATGTATTCTAAAAATTACCACGACGAATCGAACCCGCTTAAACTATACAATTCTGAGTCATTTATTTTCTGAAGGTCAAGATCTAGTAGGCTAAATGATTCCAGAGAGTCTTTTTGGAGCTAGAACCATTATGACGTCATAATTAATTAGAAGAATCTTTTTCCCGTACTTAACGGCTATAAAGGAATTATGTAGAAAATTGAACAATTTATTGACATTCTATGTTAAATCATGGGAAAAATAATCCCGATACCAATATTCAATTTGACATCATTTTAAAGAGGAGTTCAAAAGCTTGCTTAATTCCGTTTTGGGGGAGACTGTAGGCATTCTAGATATATTTTATTAGTCTAAAATGGACAAAACTCCGAAAGTTGTTCTTTATTTCCTGCATATTTTATTGAAAATGACGGTTTAAAACATGATTTTTATTGTTTTTACCTAAACTTTTAGCCCCGGTACACCTTATCAAACAAAGCTATTGTCATGATGCATCATTGAAAAAATTTATATCTTAAATTTCATAAACTTTTAGGCGCCTTTCATATACAAAATTTTAACCTTAACAAATAATTCTCCATGACTTACGAATAACGAATTACAATCTTCAAAATGCCGAGTATACTCTTGCGTTTGTAATATTAGAACGCAAAATGTTTTATCTGCTTTGAATTTATTAAATCTTTTCTCAGAGTTTCGACAACGAGGACGTTTTGCTGGGTTCTCGCTGTATGTATCAGCTGATGATGACGGACTGAAGAGTTCCTCTCTATGTTACAAGGACGGGCCTCAGTTGCCCCCCTTGAATTTTACAACTTTCTGTTAAAACCAGGTCGTTATGTGACATTTTACAACGAAAGATTGGATGGAGAAATTTACCCAAAAGACTATGAACTAGCCAGTGTTTACACTGAGATTTGTGAAGTTATAGTTAAGGGTAATTTCCATAATTATATATATATATATATATATATATATATATATATATATATATATATATATATATATATATATATATATATATATATATATATATAAAAGGCATAACATGAGTTAAGATATTTCTTAAACTTAACAGTTTCCTTGGATATGTCGTGTTTTTATTCGTAAATTGTTTCATAACTGAATGTTTTGCATAACATTGGAGATCAAATTATCATAAGCTCGATAATGCATGTTATAATTGATTATTTTGAAAATTAACATTAATATAGGCTAGATTTATCATGTCCTAATGACAATCTTTGACATATCCAGCGCTGATCATAGAATATGACAAAAAAAATCTTGACATTTTATTAATCAATTGAATTGATAAAAAATAATTCTGTTTCAATGTAAATATTAAATGAAAGATTTCTTAGAATGAAATCAATTTATTTTCTACATATATAATCTATATCTATATTTGCAAATATGTTTCCTTATATGATCCTATAGAAGAGCAAAAACGTTCATTTCTATGTAAACTTTGTACGGGTTCAAAAGGTTAAATTTTGAGGTCACAATGATCATCGCGCGAGCTTGCGTTATTTTCAACACAAAAATACGGTAATTTTATAACGATCGCATTGCCTTTTTTCATACGTAAAAATCAATAATAAACAGAAATGTTTAAAGGTTTACTGGGGTATGAACATTGTTAGTGCGTAATCAAATCTTTCGAAAAGCATTCTGGGTTTCTCATAATACGACAACTTGACCAACAAAGTCAGATATCCCTGTGAACTTTCTAACTTGCTGTTTAATTTTTAAATAAGTATTTTATTGAGTTTGTAACAAAACCTGGCAAAACTGCATTTGGTACAATTTTAATCATTTCTAATACTAATAAACTTTTGATTTTAGTAAAACTGTATACTTTTGTGTTGATTAAATGGTGTTTTTTTTTTAAGATTTTTTTTTTCATCATTTAATAAAGGTTGTATTAAACCTGGCGTCTATGGAAGCAATTGTGACACTTCCTGCCCGATCCATTGTAAAAACAACGACTGTCACATACAAAACGGAATATGTTTTGAATGTAATCCCGGATGGAAAGGGGCAACCTGCCAAATAAGTATTATGATAGTATTGTGATGGTTTTCTGATACTAATTTAAGCAAATTCTTTTACATTTTTTTCTTCTTAAGCGTTTTCTTAGTTATTAACTACCTTAATATATTTTATCAAAAGTGATTTTTTTTTCATATGAATAGAATGTGAAAATGGATGGTATGGTGACAAATGTAGTCAAAAATGTGTAGGAAATTGTCTTTACAACTCAATATGTAATCACGTGACTGGTCATTGTGACGTAGGGTGTGATGCTGGATGGAAAGGATCTATGTGTGACAAGGGTAACCTTAAATTATTAATGTTTGTCCGCTGTGTGAAACATCTCTAAACGTAAATGAAGTGGGGTTTTTTCATTTATTAAATGCATTTTTTGCATATGAATAGAATGTGAAAATGGATGGTATGGTGAAACCTGTGGTAAAAAATGCGTACAAAATTGTAAAAACAACTCAACGTGTAATCACGTGAGTGGTCATTGTGACGTAGGATGTTATGTTGGATGGAGGGGACCCATGTGTGAAAAGGGTAACCTTAATTTGTTAACGTTTGAACGCTGTGTGAAGCATCTCAAAACATAAAAGGAGGGCTTTTTTATTTTATTTATATTTTTCATATGAATAGAATGTGGAAGTGGGTGGTATGGTGAAAACTGTAGTCAACAATGTGTAGGGAGTTGTAGAGACAACTCAACGTGTAATCACGTGACTGGTCATTGTGACGTAGGATGTGATGTTGGTCGGACAGGATCTTTGTGTGACAAGGGTAACCTAAGTTTGTTTACGTTTGACTGATGTGTGAAACATCTAAAAAAGTAAATGGAGGGTCTTATTAATTAATTTTTTTTTTTATGTATAGAATGTGAAAATGGAAGGTATGGTGAAAACTGTAGTCAACAGTGTGTAGGAAATTGTATGAACAACTCAACATGTAATCACGTGACTGGTCATTGTGACGTAGGATGTGGTGTTGGATGGACATGATCTATTTGTGACAAGGGTAACCTTAATTTTTGTTTGTTCGGCCACTGTGTGAAACATCTCAATACGTTAATGAAGTGATTAATTAATGGTTGGGCAGGTTATTCATTGTACAGACTAAATCTTTGAAGATAGCTAGTTTTATGGTTAGGAATATATCTTTATATTGCACTTCAAGCTTTTGTAATTTTTCACATACTTCATTATTTGTCATTTCTTAAAATTTGACCAATTAAAATTTTTTGATATTATAAATTTTTATCATAGATTATTTTTGACATGAGATAAAGACATTTGTGATTAAATATTAAAGCAAACATATGTTTTATCATAAAGATCCAAAACCTGATTTTCGTGAAAATTTTAAAAGCAGCATTTCTTTTGTAGAGTGTCCACCTGGACATTTCGGGACTGAATGCATGGGGAATTGTAGCGGAAATTGTATAAACAATACAGAGTGTGATCCCATCAATGGCGAATGTTCTGATGGATGTATTGACGGTTACATTGGGAGAAGATGTGAAAACTGTAAATTAAATGTTACTCATTACATGCATTTAAGAATTTACGTAAGATTTGAATAATAAGATCACATGTTTTGTTATATTATTTAGATACTGTCAGCAACCATCTACCGTTCAAAAACTCGATTCAACCATTATTGCTGATCATTGGATTTTCAGCACCAGTCGTGGTCAACGCTTTCTTCATTGCTTGTACATGTACATTAATAAGACATTGGTAAATACGATTTAATTATTTTTCTTTGTATATTTAAGATAATATGGCGTTTGAAACTTGCCTTTCATTTTTTGTTTGTTTTATAGGAAAAAGTCTAGTCGCAAGAGATCCGATAAAGCTGATGTCCCTATCTCATTGAAGGTCCATGTCCTACGCTAGAAAAGAGGTTGCATCGATTGAACCTGATCATTACCAATATGTTGATTTACCCATCAAAGAAATGTGTTATCAGAATATGTCTTTTTACTGACGATGCATACAGCTCATTCCTTATTCCAGAGGACTGGTTTGTCGTAGCGGACTTTTAGACTATAATCAAAAAGACATAGTGAAAACATTCAAATTTTAAGCATAGAATAATCATTGAGAATTTTTTTTCTCAAAAAATGATATCGTTCATGGCCAACAATCATATCAAGAATTCTTGAACAAAGTTTGATCTGGAATGGGTAATTTGTTGAGCATTAAGCCATCGTTATGTAGTTTATGTATTTTTAGTTTGGAAAATATTCCAGAAAAACAAGCATTTGTTAGAACAGTAATTTATCAATTTTCGTTAATTATTTTAATGTTAAAAAGAATTTGCAGAAGAAACTGATACATGTTCTGATTTTTCTAACTTACACTTTAACACAATGTTTCATTTCCATTTACATACTTACAGTGACTTACACTTTAACACAATGTTTCATTAATTTTATGAACAATAATATTTATAACACCTCTCATCCCTAACTCATTATATATTATACTATGTTTAAAAGGAAGCAAAAAAAATCTTTTTCTTATATTGGTCAATGATCGACATTTTAGATTATTACACGTAACTATAAATGTAATAACCTTTAGATGGTTTTTTTTTTAATTTCTGAATACTAACTTATACTTATTACATGTATATATAATATGTTAATAAAATGATTTCTAACAAAATTGTTTATGGGTTTTACAAACTCTCAATATATATCCATCTCGACTTGAGAGACGAAGACTTCATTGAAAGTGAAATTTCTTTATAAAATGTGACTCTAGGAGTAATAGATTAAAATAGCCTAACACCCTATCTTGATGATGTTATTATTAAATCAAGAATTTCATTTTTTTTAAAGTGCAATGAATGGATTGCTTAATGGTTTCATCGTGCAATATAAGCGTATGTAATTCCCTTTAGTACTCTCCCATACATTTCATGACATAAAAAAAATCTGTACGAAGTATGTATGTATCATTTATATTGGTTTCCATTCCTTCACTCAGGTCTCAGGTAAATATATTTTGGCGGAATATTCATGAGATTCAATTTTTCATTGGATTTTTTAAACATTTTTTGCGAATTCCTGGAAGTGCTTTGATAATACAAATACCTTACTACGTTCAACATTTGATGTCGTTGATTCACTAAAAAGCGAAGTCAACAAAAATTGTTACGCAAACATTTTTTTTATTGCAAACATTTTTTTACTGTAAACATTTTTTATTGCAAACATTTTTTAAAAACATAAATTGTTAAATAGTTCAATCTCTAATATACGAAAAAAGGTTGAAGAAGGTTAAATAATTAATTCAGAGAGAACTCATGCTTTCATTTTATTATAAAATAGTGTCCTTTTTTAATTTTAGTGTTTTACATAATAGATATTTCTAACTTTTGTACATCTTTGGGTGATATGCCGTATTCTGTCAAATCCAAGTCTGAACACTGAATGATATTAATCAACGTCAAACCGAGGCAGAAGAAAGTGTTCCCATGATCCTCCTCGCAGAATCTATTCTCCAGAAAATGAGCAAGCTCGTGAATAAATGTACTTAGTATGTGAAGGTATCCAATATGGCGCTTAATGTTAATCCGGATAACGGCATTCCGACCGAGAATGGTTTCTCCTAAATCTTCATCTGTGTACGTCAGGTCTAATATGAAAGTTTTATAGTCGGTTTTCCTGAATCCTATATATTTCTTATAAAACTGCCAAACATGAGCTGTCATTTTGCTTGCTTTTGAAATGTCCACGGAATCAGTCCTAAAGATGGATTTGTCCTCAGTGTAGGAAAACACACTTCGATTGTACACTTTAATGATTTGTGACGTCACTTCCTGGTTTTCCATCACCCGGTATTTCCCTTTCCTTGTCACGTGAATTATCCTGAGGTCCTTTAATTCCCTGGATCCCTCTCCGCTCCACAACAAAAAGTTGACCGAGCTTCTACAAAATAGAAATACCTGTAATAGATTTTAAAAGTTACGTTTACAAAATTTGAGTGCTAAAATGATAAGTTATTTCAATAAACATTAACAAAAAAAACCCAAAAGGAAACAAGGGCTGATCAAAGCGTGTTTGTTGATTTAAATTGTATTCAATTCAGCTTTAATAACTCATCAATTCGAACATACGTACACACGGAGGGAAGTACAGACACAGAGTATTCAATCAGACAAGGGCGTATTTGGTTGAAAGTTTAATATAACTACATTGTTTTCTAGTTGCTCTTGCAACGATTAGCCAGCTAGTTAGCAAAAATTAAGAGTTATGTTTACATGTACCAAAGTCCTTCATTCCAAAATGACACGAAAGACTTTTTTAAAGTAAAATGAATATTAACTTCATGCATTGGTTTCATCTAAAATTGGATTGAAAGATAGCCCAGGTTCATAAACTGTTTATAACTGTAATAGATAAATTTCAATTATTAATGCAAAGAAAAATTATATTTCTATTCGAGAAGCAATTTAAGCGTAAATACAAGAAGGACCGATATTTATTCCAATGTACCTCTTACTTTAGTATATATTTGTATTTGTTTTTAATTGAAATTAAACTTTTTAATAGTTATGATAATTATTCTTGTCAATTTTGGATTTGTTCTATTTTTATGGATTATCGCTATTTAATTATATGTATTAATAAATATTTATGATAAAAAAAATTGAAATTCCTTTAAATAACTTACTTTCCTGCTGCTGATTAGCCCTGTTTTTACAGTATTGATCCAATACACAGACGGCAACCCAAACATTGTGTTGAATTTTCCGTCTATCCGCATCGTAACTTTTGTTTGTTTACAAAAAAAGGACAATAAACATGCTCTTTTATAATGCATGATGTACCCATTATAAATACCTGATATACATTAACTGTGTTGTTGAATTTTATCGTAATGTTAAAATTAACATTAAGATTTCGAATCAACGATGTACAAGTTATCTCTCTTTTTTGATACTATGACCGCCAAATGAGCGCGCTAATGATCGACATTGATAAATTGCGCGATAAGCTTCGAAACATGATAACTATGCACATTTAACTGTACATTTCGAAGATCTTTTTAACCTTATCTTGTTAATCGGTGTTTTAATGTGCATTGGAGTTAATTATCATAATTTGCATCGTATAGCACATTTATTGATCTTATCGATAGAAATAACGTAAATATATTGCCCCTGGCATGTTTCATACAAGAGCATGTAACTACAACCTAATTTGAATTTTCAGTACCGGTGTGGTTAAGATTTTAATGATTTCATTTATCTGTAATATTAATATCATATCAGTGAGGAAAATGCATGTTAATTTTTTAGCCTATCAATGTTCATGAACATATTTAAAATTAAATGATGTAGTTTGCGGTTGCAAATATATTGTACATACAGACATTGTAATAACATGTTTTAGACATTTTTTTAAAGTCTGCTATCCGGTGAGACAACATAGCTATAATTACGTTGAAAAATACACTTTATTTAACAGCTTAGGGCCACACGTTAAGCCCCTTTCACAATTGGTGCACGAGCAGTAGCGACTAAATATTCGTGCGACCTATAAAATTAGATATGACTGTTGTCGAAATAATCGCATTTGAAAAAAGTATTCGTACGAAATTCGCACGATCTAAGCGAGCGTTGTACGATGTAAACGCATTAAATCTTGCGACATATATTGCGTCTATAGGCGACTGTTGTACAATGAAAGCGACTGTTGAAAGATAATGCGATAGGATCGCGCGAGAGACCAGGTGACCGGACAATTGAGCGTGCGCCAATGCGATTGGACGTGCGATCATGCGTTCCATGGTACGAATGCTCGTGCGAGTCAGAGGGGCTATATCTACCTCCCATTTCCGACGCTCTTCAGTAGACATAGTTGAAAGCGAGATAACATGCCGCCCAAGAAGAAACAGAGATGCAGCAGCATTTATTATTATACCTCAATATGATTATTCTATTATATTTGATTGGTCTAGAAAGTCACGTGACAGGGCGATTTCATAGGAATGAAAAAGCCGATATGAGCACATGATGTAGACAAGAATGATTAAATCAAAAATATTTAATCATTATGATTCTATATATATCACAAAACCAACTTAACTATCTATGATTCGAAATTATGAAAGAAAAATGAGAGTAACAGAGGAAATCAAACAACCAAACAATTTTTAGAAATCAACGTATATTGTATATTCATATGTTGTTCGTTTATTGCATCAATGTTCAGGGAATATGAAGAGTTATTCCCCCAGAAAAAGTAATTTCCCGCGGGCGATGTCCTGGGGAAATATGATTTTCTTGGAGAAATAAATCTTCAATTTTCCCTCACCATCATGCAATAAATGTATATTGTTGAATTGTGGTCTGAAACACAGATGCTTATACAGGGTATATATACTAGTGGCAAAGCATGGCATATTACTGATAAGTCGTGCAATGATAGTAAAACATTGCAAGATAACACGAAACATATTAAATTGAGCAACAGTCTAATGGTCGTACAATACACGCATAGACAACTGCGATTCATCTTACGACCTTTAAAATTCGTGCATCACTCTTGCGAGTACACAAAACGTTGTAAAACGTTCGTACTAATGTTCGTGCGTTGCACTGCGATGATTTGGATCGCATTCGGTCGGGTCTGAATAGTGTGCATGTCCACTTGATGCGAGCACTAAAACGCATGCAACGAATGCGAGAGCTCGTGCAACGTATGAGCGAACTCGTGCGAATCTAAAAAAAATTCCGGTCGCAAAGTGTTGTAAAGTGCTCGTGCGCCAATTGTGAAAGGGGCTTTACCCGAGCATCGTTCTTGTGTCTCCTCGTAATAAAGAGTTCCAAGAAAGATAATCCTGATTGGTTTCAAAAATTATATTTGATTATGCCCTTTCCGTATTATTCTATGACTGGAGATAAATTTGTAATTTCAATAGGATTATATATAAAATTGCATACTTAGTATCTTGCACAAATGCCTGTTAAGGTACTTTAATTTTTGGCAAGAAGATAAGTAGTAGTAGTAAATCAATTACAAATTCCTGAAAAAAGTTATATCAAATTGAGGAAAAGCGTTAATCAACCAGCGGAATAGCTATTTGCCCATAACTTCGTGCAGTTCAATTATCCTAAAACTCCAAGTACTATGTCTTATAATATTAAGTGACCATATTAAAAAGAATATTGCTTCTAAAAAGAAATTGACATAACATTAAATATACATGTATTTAAGTGCCCTCAATTTTGTAAGCTTTTAGGATAGAAATCAGGATTTACTGGATATAAAGAAGTTAATCCCCGAATCCTTTTTTGGCTCCAATTCTAGGGCAATGTTCGATAGGAAAAGTTTGCACATACATACACAAAGAATGCAAATCATTAATTTTTTTTCATAATTATAATTTTGCATTTTCATTTCATGAAGTGTTTTGAAATCCCTTTAAATGTTGGCAGCTGAAGTGGGGAAAAATTAGGTTTTAAAAACTAAGATAACTAGAGCTATCTGGCGTAGTTAGTGGAGCTTCGCATAAGTTAATCAGGTAAATGGCTTCATCGCTTATTCGTATGGATTATCTATGTCAACATCAAATATTTTTTATTAGTCTAACTAGGAATAACAATTTTCAAATTTTGCATTGATATTTTATAAATTTCTCGCTCTAATGATTATACCTCATGTAATTTAGTTTATTGTTAAACTTATCTTTTTGTATCATTTTATTTAAATCTTATTTAATGCTTTAAAATTGTTTCATTTAAAACAGGGAAATAAATCAAACAATGCTACGTGGGAGAGAGTCGTTTTAATGATATAAATAACAGTTAAAAGAAAGCTTTTTTTCTGTTCAATCAGTCATAAAAGATAAACCTTAATTCGAAGACATGTAATAATATTTCTGTCAGAAGAGCTGAAAAAAAGTTAAGGGGCTGATTGCGTGTCTGTCTGCTAATGGTGTACACATTTAGAGAGTATTAAGGCTGGCAACAGGGACATTTATAATATCCCCAGCCCTACCCCCCCCCCCCCCCTCCGGTAGTGTTTTGTAGACGCGCGTGCAAATTCAAGAAAACTTTTATTTCGGGGGGGGGGGGTGGTGTTTGAGCAAGGTAAATTCTCTTGTGCTATTTTTTCCTTGAAAGGGGTTGTCAAGGTCAATTTCTTATAAATATACAATTTTTATAGTAATCTTTAATCTCAATGAAAAGAGGGGCGCATTGCCCTTCTTCTTTTCTACATCCACAGCGCGCATGAGACTATTACTAAAATGCATAAGAACAAAAATTCAAGCCAGAACGCCTCTCATTTGTAACTTTGATGTTATTTTTGCTGACAAAATTTTAAAGTAATGATTGAAAAGTTGCTTTTATAGGATATTGGCAAAAACAAAAGACAAAATTTCTTTTAAACTGATTTAATAATCGTTAAGATATCTTATCTTAATACTAAAGTATAAAACATGGTGTATAGAGAACAGTATATAGCATTAATCTAATAACAATGCACAGCATGTTATAGTTAACAACAATAACAGTAATATCTTAACATATCGATAACAAAAATAACATAGATTATATAATAACAATTAAGAGGTGGATTCAGCATGCGAAAAGACAATAATATAAAATATCATTTTGTTCCTGTTTCGTTTTTTCAATCTTACTGTACATTTCTAAATTATATGAGTATTTCATGAGTATTTTGAATAAATCTATTGAAAGGCATATATAAATACATGTAAAACGTTTCACTTATCTATCTAAAACATGTACATATAAGTTAATCATTTCTATACTTTTTATAAAGCAAGGCAATTTAATTCTCGTAAAGTAAGTGTAAATTCTCGTTTCAGTATTTTGCATATCTTTGATTATGGTATTCAATACTTTATGAGTGAAACATTTATATATAAGATAAAATCATATCAAATATGTTTTATATGAATGAGTTTTTATCATCTGAAAACGAATGATAAATAAATAAAAATGGTTTCCAGGTGTAAATTGTACATTGCGTAGGATTCCCAGTTCTGCTTTGGTTGTCATATATTTTTTTTACATCATCAAATTATGCCTGTCTGTATCTGTAAATTCCAAAACTTCGGACATGCAAAAATTTTACACAATCGGAAGAAATAAAACTTGTGTCTCCAAACGTTTTCACAGTACCCTTTGAAGCAACAAATGCGCTGATTGGCTACATTTGAAAATTGGTTTTGAAATTGCACCAATCACACGCCACCAGTGTAGGTCACGTAGTGATCTTTGACCCCGGTATATTTCATCAGGAACGCCGTGGATATTCCTCCCGCAAAAATGGAGGGCACTGCCAGGAAGGACAGCCAGGCAAACAGCCCCATCCCTGAAATCCCATGCCCACTGTAAAAGGGAAAAACATTTTTATAATTTCACTCTCTTTATTTTCAGAATTTTTTTTTTTTTTTGGTTTCATACCGATAAACCCTTCATGAACATGTTCGATGACTGTAGACAATTAAGACAAATTGTGGGGGGTTTTCATTCTTTAAGGTAAAAATTGGTAGCTGTTAATCTGTAGCTCTATGAGAAAACTTGCGTTGTCTTTCCGTAGACATTCCTCGTAATGCTAGAAATCAGTAAAAGAATACGTGTACATCCGGACTTTTTTGTTGTTACACGTACCTTGTACACCCTGAGGCGAATCTTGAGCCCCACAGCATAAGGACCCCTCCAACCAAAGCGTCAGGAATACTAACACCCGAAACCGTTCCGATCGACGAGGAAAGTCCCGCAGACATCACAGCGCCCCCTGTTACTCCGATCACAAGCAATACCTGTAAAAAAAAAAATGGAAATAATAAATCTTAATTTGAATTCTATGTAAGTCATGTAGCCTATCTGAAACTTAAACGTTTTAAGACAGAGATGCATAATATAATGTTGCTGTTCAAACATAAAATCCGTGTATGTGTTTGCAAATGTCATCCTTTTACCGAATTTAGTTGCTAATAGTATTTCAAATTATTTTCTGTTTTCTGTTGACCTTTATTTATTACAACAGTACACAACTCACCTGCCACCAATTTCCCAGACCGCCCCTACACCTGGCCAGGTAAGGGAACATCTTCTGTAGCCGCTCAGTGACCACCCATTGGGATACCACCGTGGCGTAACACGATGAACCACCCAGGGTGTCACAAAGGACCAACACCAAGGGCACCTGACACAGACCCACCAGAATACCTGTCAAGTGACGTCATCATTGCGTTAGTTCATTTTCAATATCACACAAGTCTTTAAAAAAATACGTTTACAAATGTGTTTATAAAGTAATTTTCGAAAGATACGCTAAAATAGATGGTCATATTACGTCCTCATTACGCAGTTTCAAAATAAGTGGATATCTAATGAATGGTTTTTAAAATATCTGTATTTTTTTTAAATGTACAAATATTTAAAATGCATGTAGGAGGAGTCACATACCTGCGATATACGGCGGCCATGCAACTTGCTGAAAGACATTTGTGTCGGCGCTGATTTCAATCTATAGCGGAAAAATTAATTCAATCAAAGAAACCACACAAAATATGTAATATAATGTGAGATACATATGAAATTGTTATGTTAAGATGTTAAAAATTAACCTTTTTTTTATCACAACAAAGAAGATGGCGTTCAAAGTTTTCAAACATTTTGTCCAGTCCTTTTAACAATAAACATATGTGTAACCGATAATTTAAGTTTTTCAAAATAAATGTAAATTATAAATTTTGGAAAGTAAAAAAGTGTTATTTGAAGATCAAATTGATTTGTGATCATTTTTATACAATGTAACTTACATTTAGGCTATTCAGATCTTTGCTGGTTGGCCAAAGCCATTCAATGATAGCAACTCCACCGCAGAGAAAGGCAGCCATTGGAAGGGCCAATGCTATGTACGGCAGATTAAGTTTAGTGTGAATTCTGTAAAGCAAAGAATATAAATCTGCTAGATTTCGAAAAAAAAAGTTAAAGAATTGTTGCTTTGTTTTTGTTATGATTTGATCATATGATCAAAACAAATTCATTTGAAAAGAATCTGTTTATTACTGGTTTTTCCTTTTTCTTTCTTTCTAATGTGAATCTCTCTCTCTCTCTCCCTCTCTCTCTCTCTCTCTCTCTCTCTCTCTCTCTCTCTCTCTCTCTCTCTCTCTCTCTCTCTCTCAGGTGCGTTTGAACACTTACTGGTGCACTTGTACAGGATTCTTTGGTTTCGTTGTTCTTTCAATAACGTGAGCCAACATTCCGTACGTCAAGGCACCAAACAAACCTCCAATGAGGGAGAATACTACAAACAAACAGAAGAATATATGATGATAACCTTATGCAAAACCATATTATATTATTATATTCAAAACCATATTATATTATATTATATTGAATCAAAGGCACGGTGTAACGAACAGAAAATACCTTGCACCGTTATTCAAAGTTTTGTTTTTTAACTGATTTATAAAATATTAATTCAATTTTAAGTGATTTTTTTTTCGTTTAACAAACTAAAAAATATCTCAAATGAAAGTCTAAAAAATTTGAAAATAGTATTCTTGCGCTTATTCTGTGAAATCGTTTGTAGAAAAATATTATTTCACTTAACGGTAAAATAATTTTTTTTAACAAAAGAATGCGATCCACATCCCTGCTTTTATATGACATGCGTCGTATTACAGTGTTCATAGTCTCCTGGTATTCTATAAATGTGTTGTATTATTCAGTGTGAACGTGATTTCTGCGGAAAAATAAAACTGAACGCACCTGCATTTGGAACAGCGCCACCGATCTGTGCAAAAACCATGGCGGGACACTGCAATGACAAAAAAAAAGAAAAATTCCAAAGCTTTAGAATTAAATAGAATAAAATGCAAAAAAAAAAAAAATAATAAATGGGGCGGCATGGCATCTTATTACAAAGAAAACGGAGAAGATGTTTGTATATATGAGAAGGTGACCGTGCCATGACTCAGCAGATATAATACTGTTGAAAAAATTCATCAACAACAAAAAAAAACCTTAACAGCAACAAAAAAAAAAAACATGAAACGAAAAACCGGATAAACATTATCAATTATGGAAATAAATTTTGATTCATCTTCTCCGCATTTATTTTTTTAATTTTTTTTTTTTCATGTATTCAAAGTAAAAAAAAAATGAAGAATTCTTCCTTTAACAACGTTTAATGTTGAGGTTTGGCCCGTAACAAAATGATCCATTACTCTTCTTTTTTTTCTTAATTGTTTACGCCAAACAGGTAAGGTGCAACGCCACATGCGTCACATTTGCATATTACATAATAAACTTGATGAATGGACTTTGCCAGCGAACGCTATGTAGGTCGAGGTCATTACTCCATTAGATGAAATTTCTTAAACAAGTGGGGGGTTTTTTCATCTAAATGATTGTCGACTTAATTATTTTTTTCTAACATTTAATACGATATCAGTTATTAAATTTCATTATTGCGATATGCCATTTCATCTTTAAATAGGTTTAATACCCTAAAAAGGTGCCAAATGCTATCGTTTTTCACTAAAATAATGGCGCTGGGATTTAAAAATGTTATTTGATTTTTTGAAAGATCGACAATATTCAAGTTTAAAACACTGTGTAATATGCCTTAGGATGTAATTATGCTTAGGAGTAAAACATTTTAAAATATTTTTGGGGAGGGGTGTTGGTTGGTTTTACCAAATAAAAATTTGTACAATTTAATATTTAATCTAAAAAATATAGAAAAAAACCAGGTATATATCATGATATGCATACCTTAATTGATTGGAGATAATGCTTTATAATATACCTATATAATAAATCGTCGTCTTCTTGTAACCTTTTTTAACTTATCGCTTCCATTGAATAATTAATTGATGCGATTTAAGCTTCATTTATTTTTCTTCGAAATCTACGCGGCTTTATAAAGAGATCTATCAAAAACCTTCTTTAATCAGATTAACAAATAGCCTACCGGTATATCTTTCGGCAATATTAAGATAGAATGTACATTAAAAAAAGGAAGAATTCTTATAACCTCCAGGCGCAAATTTGACTTCATTTTTCTTTGATATTTTTTTCACTTAATAATTCTGTGCGAATTTTGTCTGTCGCTTTA